>BSQW01000005.1:42040878-42304469 GCA_030161315.1 Eutrema japonicum
TCCGTACAAAGACCATAGTAATTTTGTGGTTGTACAAAATGATATCCGTACAAAGACCATAGTATTATTTTTTTTTTTTTTGGTCGAACGGCCATAGCAACTTAAATCGTAAAAATAAATCTTGTGTGTGTGTGTGTCTTAAGGTATGTTTTTCCTTCAAACAACATATCAAGCATATACCCGCCAAACATTAAAACCTATTGGTTACAACAGTAGTTACTGAGAATTTAGACTCCTATCTTATATATAGTAACTGAGTAACTACTAACTACAATTGTAAGATTTTGTAAGGATATCTCCAACCATAACGTCTCGCCGGGAACCACCATGACTCTCACCGCCGACGAGTTTTCCGGTCAGCTTTTCACCAAACATATTTTGACTTTCTGGTTCCGTTCCCATTATCCGTTTCTTCATCTGATGCTTATAAACGGGAGGAATATGCCTACAAAGTTTATGTCCAATTTTTATGCGAAATTCTGGCGAATTTTCTCAGACTCTTCATTTTAGAAATAAGATCGTTAACCCTCGAAGACCATTATAGTTGCTTTATCCAGCATTGCAATCCGTTTTAGATTTCAAATCGGTTATCTAGGTGAAGCATACAGTTTACAAATAAGATTTTTCTAAACCAATTATCTTAATTTGATTTATTACTAGTTTAATTATGTATTAACCGAGCTGATTAGTTGGATAAATAAGGTTAATTTTTGTTGAACTGATTTTTTTAACTAAATCGAATCAAATTTCAGTTAATTTTATAGAACCAATTGTTGTCTAATTTAATTTTAATTCTATTTGGTTTAAATCAATTAAAATTAAAATTAATTGTATCTTTTTAAAAAGTATCTTTGTGCATGGTGCGAAAAAACCATATGGTTACTACGTAAAAGTAAATGATTCATTAATCACTTCATCTACTCAAAATTATCTTTGCGCATATGGTACGTCATCATTTTTCTTAAAATCACTTATAAATTAGTGTATAGGGGGTTCCAATTTTTTTTGGCCGGATTCTAATATTCCAATTCCACACGTCGTCTATTGTAGAAACATAATTAGGTACACAACTTCCATTTAATTTCATTACCCAAAAGGCAAAACACACATCATCTATGCTATAACAATTGAGGATAAAACCACCACACACACACAATATGGCCGCCATTGTAACAATTTCTTTTTTTTACTAATTTAGATTTTTTTTTTATTTATAGTATCTACTATACATTATTTTTGTACAACTTTTTAAGAGAAATATATGACCCTAATTTGATGCAAAACTTGTAAAAATCTAAAATGGGGACTTTTGATTTGCAAAAATCCGATCTAAAACAACAAATATAATCCCTGATCACACGACCCCCATCTGCACCAGCTAACAAATAAAAAATGATTAAAAGCTGCCTAAAATAACCAAATTAATAGATAACAAGACAACATGCTAAATGGAGATAATACAAGAAGGTTGTTCGTTCAAAATAATGGAAACCCAAAATCTTAAGAATTGATGCTCATGCTTTGTCCAGAGCTATGAACTCAACCGTAATAAACCGATAGCAAAAGAACAAATAATCAGAACATATATACACAATATATTATTCATAGCATCCGAACTCATAACCTAATTTTACGCCGTCAGAGTAAGAAAGAGATCATCCAAGGGGCCCGAGACACTAACCACAAGAGAAACAACAAACTATCAGATTGGAGAGAAGAATACACAAAGAATAATGAAAAAAATAAACTCTAAAACGAAAATCATCTCAAAACAAAGATATTAATAAGAGTATTGGAACCACTTTTTGAAACCTTGCTTACGATCCCTTATCTCGTGTATATCTTAGACTTTTGTCTCTGTATCCTATAAAATACACAATCATAAAATTAGGCTTAAAAGTGCAAACACGTTAGTTAAGATCTCCAACAATATTGAAGGCTCGCTGAAATTGTGGAGACAATATAGTTGATCTTCTATCGTTTCTAAAAAACAAATCACACCAAATCACACTAAAAAAAACAAACAAATAAGAAACAAAGAAACCAAAATGTCGTATGTAAGTGCTATATTGGAAAATCTAAGTTCCTTTGCTATTTAGTATATATCTCTAAAAGAAGACAAACACGTAACAGGTTGGCACTACAGAATCATGAATAAATAAACATATAGAAACAAAGAGAAGAAGAAGAAAAAAACAACAACAATCACAACTATCCAAGAACAACGACATAACTATCCAAAAACAAAAATAAACCTAGAATACGAACAATAAATAAATGATCAATATGCATGCCGATCTCAGAAACCTTGAGCTATATATATGTGTAGGTTTTACCCTCAAAGCTAGGGTTTTTCATTTATAACCTCCCATGATTGGGTACATAAGAATATATATTGTTCATCGCGGAAGCGCTCTATGACAGCGGTGATGGCTCCACCACGGTGGTTTGTGTTTTTCGGTGATAAAGATCCATTGACGATGGAGTTAACTCGCATGGCTATAGGTTTAATCTTAATGTTACATGTTCTGTATTAACGTGTTTACTACGCTTTGTATTGGGATTTAAATCTTTGGTTAAATAATTGCCCTGATCTGGGCTTCATCAATAAAAAGACGACAAAAACTGATTTTTTATACTATATGAAAACACATGTTTGAGACTCCTTACGCTATCCACCTCAGCTTTTTAAAAATTTAGAAGAAGATACCACGTCATCACATACAAGTTTATGGAAAAGAGCATATATGGATGTCGTAAATTCAATAGAAAGCTGAAAAAGAATATGCCAGCTAAAAAAAATTAAAAGTCCAAAACAAAATGAAAAAGGATAATAAATCATAATTAAATCCATGTCATTAGCAACTCATTGTAGCTCTCTCTCTCTCTCTCGTTTACAAACTATTAAATAATTTATGAAAATATAACCAAATCTTAATGAAGATCGGAGTCCGCAAGTAAGATTTATGTGTTTGTAAATTGTATTTTGGAAGATAACAAAAATAAATTATATGGTTAAGTAAAATGTGACGAATTATCAAAATTTCATGTTCAAAAATAGTGCACAACCAAAAACAATTCTTGCTTCTATTCTTTTAAATCTCAGGGCTAGCTTTGGTTTCATCAATCGTATTTATGACCCCAATAAAAAGTTACATCTAAGTTATTTAAATTATGATACTAATTCTAAGAAGAGTACCAAACTATTTAGTTAAATACAATAATAGCAGTTATGATGTGATTGTGAGTATGTTCATGAACTTTGGAGTCCTTATTGTACCTAAAGAAACAAAATAATTTTGATCAATGGTGCACTCTTTCATATATTTGTGAATGAAAATACATATGTTGTTGTTTTTTTTATAACAACATTATTCATTATGTCTTGCTTTTATGTCTAAGATCGACAAAACAATGCCTTTCAAAATGAACATAATATTAATGTGATATTAGAGATGCAATTGGCACACAAATATATTTAATATTTTGACAAAGTCAATCAACTTATGATGCAATGATGCTTAGTCGATTTAAGGATGTGAAATTTAAAAAAATACCACCGTATAGATCTCACTTTACAAACTACAATCAACTAAAAATTTAATCAAAACTACCATCATCTAATAAATTGTTGATCATTTTGCCCATAAACCTTGATAAATCGCAACTAGTTTTTTTTGTGTGAGGTTTCGTTGGTGTTGTGCCGTCATTGCTGATCACGCCAGAATTCAGACCCGAAGAAGAGTGGTCCGGCGAATCTGTCGCAGGTGATTGAGTATTTTGGGAGAAAATTCTGCGACATCGACGGCAGCAACGGTTATTGCGTGAAGATAGAGATCGCCCACATTTTTTAGGTGTTGGGAGAAATTCATACATTTGCTTTTGCTCAATTAGGAGATGACGATCTTATTTTAGATTGGTTGATATGATTTTAGATTTCGAAGATGTATGTGCAATTGATAATTTATGGATTGTATTTGATTTTAGATTTTGGAGATGACGATGTCATTGAGAAATTTATTTGTTTAGTAAATTTATATAGCCTTATAAATCAAAGTTTATATATCAGAGCTTTGCCCGCTTTTGGGTTCAATAACCCTTATGTGAAGTCTGTGTCATTAAGATGAGGCGATTGAGAAATTTCTTTGTTGAATTCTTAGAGTCCATGTAGCTGAGAAATTTCTTTGTTCAATAAATTTATATAGCTTTATAAATAATGTGAATTTTTAAATTTGAGATTTACCAGCTTCTGGTTCTATATGTCTCATTAAGATTATAGAGATGACAATGTCTATTGTAAATTTATGAGCTAATTTATATGATCTTGTAAACCATATTTTTGCTTTTATGAGGTTACAATAATTGAACTATACTATGTATATGGAAGATGAGAATTCACAAATGACACATGGGATTTCATTATTAAAGGTGATAGAGGAAACTCAATTAGTGTCATCAAAAAGACATTACCTACAAAGATCTGGTTGATGTGGTTTTAGAAGATTTTGGCATTGATGGTGATGTGAGTTCTGTAAAGATTAGTTATGGATCACACTTAAAAGAATTTCCTCCTGTGTTGATTAGGAATGATCGCCAAGTGAGATCTTTTATGAACAAGCTTGAAGATAGTGGAGAAGTTAAGTTATTTATAAGTGTTTCCATCACACCACATAATGAGGTACTTACAAATGTTTAACTGTTATTTATAAGTGTTTTTAAATCTATTATCTGCAGATTTGTAAAGTTACATGTTTCTCTTGCAGAGAGAAACGAACTCAATTTACTATGGTAGAGAATGTTCAATTCGAGGAGAGTTTTAATGCTACATGTCCTTCGCTTCTGGTTAGGGATGATGTAGTTTTATTATAAAAAAATTAGATGTGTTATATTCCTATATAGGGTTTTTAAAATATGGCAGTGTTTGTCTTATAGAGACAAATGCACTCAATTATTAATGAGAGTGTAACAACTACTAATCGTCCACTTCTTGTTGGGCATGAGATACTTTTATCAAGAAAGCTCGACCACTCAGGTGTTTAGCTATTAATTTATAAGAGTTTGTAAATTTGTTTGCTGTTTTTGTTTTCTTCCAGATTTGCAGAGAAGGGTGAACTCGACCAATCAGGTGTTTTATGGATCATAAACATCAAAGAGTTTTAATTCTCCAGCTCCTTCACATGGACAAATGAACGCAATTATTGATGAGAGTGTTACAACTACTAATCTCTTCCAGTTGGGCATGAGATACTTTTTTTTTATCAAGAAAGCTCTTTGTTTAGATATTCATTTATAAGGGTTTGTAAATTTGTTTGCTGTTTTTTTCTTCCAAAATTATAGAAGGGTGAATTTGACCACTCATGTGTTTTATGGATCAGAAACGTCAACATTAATACGTGGTTACCAATATGAAGTTTCAGTGCATGATTCAGGACCTATGGCTCCTAGTTGTTCCTCTAATAAATATGTTGGTGATGATGATGGCCTTTATTGTGGAATTTTTTTTCAAAGACAAACAAGAAATGAGCAACAGGCTGCGAACGCTCTGCAATGAAATATAGTTTTGAGTTTCGTACTCAGCATTCGGACAAGAAAAGTTATCTTCTTCGTTGCATTGAAGAAAAATGCAACTGGAGATTTTGGGCAACCAAAGTGAAGGGGACTGAAATCTTTGTGGTTCGCCAATATGTGCATGAGCACAAATGTGACATTTCCTTAAGGAAGATCAATCATCAACAAGCAAATGCCAAGTTGTTGGGTACAATGGTAAGCAATCATTTTGAGGGAGGAAATATTGGACTAATTAGACCAAAGCAAATTGTAGAGAAGATTAGAAAAGATCATGGGGGTTGTGATTCCATATTCAAAAGCGTGGAGAGCTTAAGAACATGCACAAGAGGTTGCTAGAGGGACTCTTGCTAATAGCTATGAAGACTTGCCAAGTTTTTTTCATATAACGAATCATGGTTCTGCTACTTTTATTGAGGTTGATCTAGCTGGGAAATTTAAGTATGCTTTTTTTGGCATTTGCTGCATCAGTTAGAGGTTTTAAGTTGATGAGGAAAGTAGTTGTTATTGATGGCACCTTTCTGAAGGCAAAATTTAAGGGGACTTTGCTAGGTGCCTCAGCCCAAGATGGTTGTTATTGATGGCACTTTTGAATTCGAAACGATGGTTTGAATTCGAGAAAGAGAGTTAGTCAAGTGAATCAACAGTAGAAAATTTCCCAATTACCTTTGGTGCCCGTCGAAAAAAACCCTATTATTTTACTTACTGCCTAGTTAAAAAAAAGGTTTGAAATAGACATAAAGATTAAGCTCATTAACCTTTTGGTACGTGATCATTACAACAATCTCTTAAAATTATATATATATATATATATATATGGAAGGACCGTGATGAGCTTTAGAGTGTTTCTCGTTCTCATCAAAATGACGCCGTAGAAGGAGAGTTGAAGAGATTGACTCAAGATTTCTCTAGGAAACCTATGACCAAGTTTGAATTCCACACGGAAAACTTTTAATTTCAAGTTTATCAATCATTAATATTTTGTTAAACACAATATATATTGCATAAAACTTACGTAGCTCTGGTTGTATAATTATAGCTCTGGTTTTATACACACTGTCGAAACTACATTATTGGATATTGGGTATTTTAATTGAATTTATATGGTTTTATATGCTAGTTTTAAAACCATATAAAAACCATATAAATCCTTTTAATCATTGAAATTCAAAAGTAGAGACTAGATTTTGGAACTTTTATATAATGTTAATAGGAGAAAGAAGAGGTCTTAAGCTAATGGCATGCGTCCTAGTGGCCCGCCCCGACGGCGAAAATAAACCTCAATATGAATATCTTGATCTGATCCATGTACGAGTGATGAAACATTAATATGGGTATCTAACTATTGTTAGATAATTATAGTTATTGCATTACTAGAACCGAAACAAATCTGTTGAAGAGCCATTCGGCGTAATATTGGCTAACCAAAACCGAACCGAACCTCCTATTTCGGGTTCTTCGGGTTGGGGTTTTATGCTCATGGCTAATATAAACTCATATAAAACCTTTTAATGTCTTTTAAAACCATATAAATCATTTTAGTACAATCCTTTTAAAGTCTTATGAATCTTTTAAAACATTTTACCAATATGGTTTACAAATCAAATGTTAGCTTTCATATTATAGTTGGTTATCTACTTGGTAAATACTCGGCCGAATCTACATTATTTATATATTGGGTGTTTTAATTGAATTTATATGGTTTTATATGATAGTTTTAAAACTATATAAAACCATATAAATCCTTTTAAAACTATATAAAACCATATAAATCCGTATCTTTGGTGTCATTCGTGAGAAAACCCTATTATTTTACTTACATTATAGTTTAAAATAAAAAATAAAAAGGGTTCGAACTGGACATAAAGATTAAGCCCATTAACATTTGCAACCAAATATTGAACCCTCGTCCAATTGGCCCGCCCCACAGCAAACACTTTTATTTTTTGGACAGCAACGGACCAGCCCACTAGAACCGCAATCCACGTTACAGCAACGGACCGACGCAACATCTTCAAGCACGTCGCTGTGAACCATGCCAAACGAGTTGGTACATAATCATTACAAAGCTTAAACTTAAACTATATATATAGGAGATTTTTCATAGAATCTTTGTAGCAGTAATGTATTTTGCTTTTGTATTTTGTTTGTAGGGATTTTCTAGTGTATTAAATCAATCATAGGAGAGTTGAAGAGATTGGCTCAAAATTTCTCTAGGAAAACTACGACCAAGTTTGAATTACACAAAGAAAGCTTTTAATTCCAAATTCATCAATCATTACTATTTTTTAAAACTTATATATATTACATAAAACTTACGTAGCTCTGATGCTTCGTCAAGCTAACAATCCTAATGGAGTTGTTAAGTGTGTGGTATATAATATTTCATGTCCTTGTGCACTACTTCCTTTTTGGTCTGATTTGAACTCTGTTTTTTATCAATGGAGCTGAAGTTTTATCTGATCCTTGAGATTGTTTGTGTGATCTTGTAATGAAGATTGAGGACTAAGGATAAGTATTGGGATATATTCTATATATCTTATACATATATTTTTCATATAGATAATTTTCTATTCTCTAAGTTTTCCTATTTGTATTAGGTTTAGGAATTAGCCTAAGGTTGTATATAAACTATGGCCGTAAAATCTAATAATACAAGTTGATATTGAGCAATTCCGAGTTTATCATGGTATCATAGCATATGATCCAATTATTTTCGATTACTTAATCTTCTTCTCCGGTTTTTTTTTTCAATTCACTTCTTTGACCTAGAATAAGTCTTCTCTCCGACAAAAGAACGTGAGGAATTGAGCAATTTCGAGTTTATCAATAAAACTCCAACATCTTTTGCTGAAAATTCTCAATTATGACTTTCGAATCATCTTTTTATCTTTTTGTTACTTGAACTAATGATTCTTGACAAATTCGATTATTTGTAAGACTTTATACTTTTTTTTAAAATACAATATTGTTATTGGTTTTTACAAAACTTTATAATGGACTTTTTGAATTTTCTAAATTGGTCACATAATTGATGATTTTTTTGTGAAACTGCCACTCACACATCTTGAAAAATATGTATAAAACCTTATAAATCCATTTAAAACCATATAAATACATATAAATCATATAATTTTTTGGGAAAACTCCAATTTGTCATTTTTAGTATTTATAAAACCATAGAATTCCCTTTAAACTATATAAAACCATATAAATTCATATAAACCGTATTGATTTTTGGTGAAACTCCCACTTGACGGGTCGACTCTGGTACACTATCCCTAATATGCAGCTTCCTCGATATACACTTTAGATTTTTTGTCTCTTTGCTGCACACCCCAAATAATTTTTGACTTTAACAAACATCACGAATTATTAAAATTCTTGTAATTGCAACATACATAATTAATCTCACGATTGTGTTTAGAAAACCGGCAAATAGCGTTTCAAAAACCACGATTAAGCTAATCCAACCCGACTGTTAGTGAAACCCAACTCAAAACCCGAACTCACCCAACTTTCTTAAAATCCAAAATTGATGTGGGGAAAAAGATTTATGGTTCTTCGTTAGAGAGAGAAAAAAAAAGACAGAGATTGAATCAAAACACAATAAAAAATGTAAAATGTATATATATTGGAAGATGAATACAAACATGGAGGTGATTTCAATCAAATTGAACGAGACCTATAATAGACAAATCTCACATTTTATATTGTCAACTTAACGATGAAAAAGAAACAATAAGATTATTCATAAAAGTCTTGAGAATCAATTAAACGCAAACCAATTATTTACAAAAGCAGATTACTTACTCCATTTCCTTCATTCAAACTGAAGCAATCCCTATCCACGATGCAATTCCTCTCTATGCGATTCAATCTATGTCTTTTTCTCTCTCTCTAACGAAGAACCCTAATTTTCTTCTTTCCCCAAATCAATTTTGAATAACACTTATGTTAAATTAGTTGCAGTTACATTCACTTGCTTCTCCTTAGTTTGGGAATAGATCTATGGATTTTAAATCTCAAATCTTACTGATTTTATAAGGTTTTATACGGATTTAAAAGGTTTTATAAAGTTCTAGAAGGTTTTAAAAAGACTTATAAAACCCAGTTTTTACTGGTATTATAAGATATTATAAGGTTTTACAAAGTTAAGGTTTTATAAGATATTTGTAAAACCTAGATCTTATTGATTTTATAAGGTTTTTTTTTAATGATTTTAAAAGGTTTTTATAAAGTTTTATAAATATGTTTATACAACTCATAAACCACAATGTTTTGTAGTAGTGGATTCCACATGTTTTGTAATCTCGCTTGCAGAGAAGTCAATAGACTTAGTTGGGACAGACTATGTAGACATAAACATCCAGAGGTAAGTCATGTAGATTGTCGCTTACAAGAGGCTGCAACAAAAAAAACAAGGGCAGAGTGAATGAGTGCATCCTGAGATAAGCAGAAAGATGCGAGTCAAATGATCGTTATCTGTGAATGAACTAGGAAGAAGTTGAATGTTATAAAATCACATATAGGCTTAGATTAGAACATGGTTTAGTGTAATCAAACCACTGAGACAAAATGAAACTCCATCACTGATTTCAATGAAACTGTCTTCTTATTTGAAGACACGCCCAAGATTAAACAAACCTGACACCAAGTAACAAAGACTCTCAGTAAACTAAAAGCAGAAAGTTACAATCTGACATACTATTTGTTTGTGTGAGACTGCGGGATTCTCTTTGAACGATAGTTAATGAAAATAACCAATCAATCATCAGTAATCATTCTCACCACACATACTAGTGGTAATGGTTAAGCCATAGCCCGATGACTTCTTCCCGTCTACACGAGAATATTTCCCACATTGCCATGTTTCTAAACCCACGGCACAATCCCTAATCACATGCACCTGCAAAATCAATTATACGATATTAAAACAAAATTGTATAATTGCCATATTAACTGTATATTTCCCACATTGCCATGTTTCTAAACCCACGACTCTTAGTAACTAGTAAAACAAACAAAAGGTCGAATATTGCCATATTAAAGACTGTTTAGATTCAAAGGAAGATTTACAGAATTGATATCAAACCATTGTAGACACTATTAATTAACTGATTACTTGAGAAAGTGAAACTTATTTAGGAAAGTGAAACCATTGAGCGCAGGTCATCCTGATTCTCCAACCCCTACCTTCGACTTTTATGTGTTTCTCTTATGCCCATTCTGATGAATCTGATCCGGAAGCGACCACGATCGGGAAATGCTTAATCTCAATTGATTTGGGATGAAGATGTCTATAATGGTTGGCGATTCGGTAGGGTAGAGTTGAAATCAAGAGGTACCACTTCTATCTCTGACGATTCCATCTGCTCCATAAAGACGACGAGACTCCACTGATGGCAAGGCTCGACGGAGACGGCGAGGCTGGACAGAGACGGTGAGCGAAGAGCTTCAGATCTAAGGTTTTTGCGAAGAAAAGTCAAAGACGAAGTTCTATTTCGTTTAAGTGAAGGCTAGTTTCGTCTTTAGTTCTATTAAAGTGTTGTATATTTGAAAATGTGAAGCGTGTGATGGTAGTTTTGAAAAGTAGTAATGTCAGCGGCAATTATCTTTTAGAATTGGGAATTTAGAGCCTTTGCTACTTAAAATAAAAATTTAGTTTTACCCCTTAAAATAATAATAATTAATATTTTAAAAAATTAAAATTAAAGTTAAAATAAAAAGCCGGCTCGATTGGAAGAAGCTTTAGAAACTGCACACAGCCATATTTATTTCTACAACTAATTTTTTTTCTAATCATGATTTCTACAGATTTTTAAAAGCTAATTTTTTTTCCAATCATGATTTCTACAGATTTTTAAACCTACAGCTCTTTGTATCCATTTTTTGCTGTAGAGAGCTATATTTCCACAGCCCATATTTCCTAGCTTTCACTTTTTAAAAAGTCACAGCCAAAATTCTACAGCTAAAAAACCTACAGCAAAAAAACCACAGCATAAAACCGAAAGCTACAGTTGTTACCAATCATGCCCAACAAAAAAAAAAAAAATTTGCGACATAAAAACCCAGAAAACAAAAAACTTTCTAAAAAAGATATCCTGAAAAAGATATCGTGAAAACAAAAAAAAATTGAAAAACGTGTCTTGATAATAATTTCTTAAAAAAATACAAAAAGATTCATAAAAGGAAAAAACGTTTTCAAAAAGGAAAAGAAAAAAAAAAGATTACACGACAAAATAAATATTTTTGAATATTTTTAAAGGAAAAAACGTTTTCAAAACGATTTATAAAAGGAAAAAAAAAATATTTTTTGAAGATTTTCAGTTGTGTTGTCCTAGATTTTCTCTCAGATTTTGTTAACCGCTTCGTAGAATATGTATTCTACATTCAGTATAATCAAAACAAAATAGTAGAACTTCTATTCTACAACAAAGTAGAATATAGAGAAAATGGTATAACTTCTATTCTACTTTTAGAATGCGAATTCTACAATTAGTAGAATAAATACAACATTGTAGATAACAGATTCTATAGGGATAGTAGAATGCTATACAAATAGTAGAATACATATTCTATACTTGATAGATTTTAGAGCAAATACTAGAAATCAAATTCTACAATTAGTAGAACATGAAAATAAATATTTTTAAAAAATTTTGGTTTTCCTAAGATAAATTACACAATATATATTACTTACTTAATATGAATTTTCAGAATTTCTAAAGTAATTATAAATATTTATTTTGCATTTTTTATATTTAATAAATAGTATTTTAGTCTAAAAGTGGCATATCTCAAATAAGTACTAAGAGCATCTCCAATATATTCCCTCATTTTTATCTCCAAAATGGAGTTGGATTTCTCTCCAATGTATTCCTCTATTTTTTACTCCAAAAAGAATATTCTTAGTATATTCTTCATTTTCTATTTTATTATTAATTGCTAAAAATACACTTTATCTGTAAAATTTACAAATTAACTCATTATTTTTTTTTCTTTCAAAACTTTCACAAATTAATTCATGAATTTAACCATTACAATATCATAAAAAATAACCATTACCGTTGAGGAACTTTTAGTATCTTAACGTTAAATTATTAAATTTGATAGCCAAATATCATTTATCTAAGATCACACCAGCAGAAACACTCGAAAGCAAAGTTTAGAACATGAAATTTGTTAGTTTCGTGTCTTGTCACTTTTATAATTCTAGTAACGTAACGGATGCAACTGGTGGTCATCAGCAATATGATGTCCTTAGCTCGTATAAGTTTTATATTAATTGACTTTATACATAATAACTAAAACAATACGATTTAATCTTTTGACTTAGGCAATTGTTATTAGACAGGACTTGGATACTGGAAAGGTCCACGGATTATTTTTTCCTAAATGGGAACTATGGAAGGATGCTAAGTCACATTGTGCATTATATATATATATATATATATATATATATATATATATATATATATATATATATCTATATATGAGTATACAGTATTGTAATATAAAATATACCTACTCTTTCATTAATTTCAGATATAAAATCTATATATATAAAGTAAGTTTTGCTCTCTTCTCATGCTGCCACCTCAGCATCCCAAAAATTAAATACACATACTAAATACATATATTAATTATAAATTTGGTTTTAACATTATGAAAAGAATTTGAGAAGGCATTATTCATATTCTAAATTAAACCAGAAAATAATAAACTTATATGAATATAGTTCTTTGAAATAATAACAGTTTTAATAAATTTGGTTATCATAATATATTTCAACTTTTATAAATATTTAATTAGCTTAAGTTGTATCGCAAATATTATAAAAAAAAACTAAAATATCAAACAAGTCCTAACAATTAAACAAATAAGTTAAATATGTAACTAAATTCATAAAGCCAAATATAAGTTTTATATTTAATAAAGAGACAAATAAATAAAATTAAGGTATACTTAACATAATAATTGCAATTATACATAACTATGAAAAAGAGAATAAGAGCCAAAAAAATTAAGAAACATATTAAAAGTATTTACACGAAAATATAAATTAAGTTTGAAAATTTAAGATCGTTGTGTTTTGTGATATTATTTTTAACAAAAAAATAAAAATAAATGTAACTACAACATGAGAAGAAAATAAAAGCTTTGTATATGCAAAATATATATCATGTGATGTAAATATATTTCAATTCTCATAATAATTACCATCCATTAATACAATAGTTTTCCCTATAATTTGAAAAGACATTTACTTAATAGAAGATAGATTATATTGAATTAATCTAAAGAAATTTCAATTTAATAATTTACTTTTATTAGTTTATTTATATAATTTAGAAAAACTATAGAATTTAGTGTTTATAAATTATGAATTATATTTATTCTAAATAAAATCAAACAAATGTTGTGAATTCAAACAATCAGTTATATATGAAAATCTTTTTCAACAAAAATAAAAGAAAAATAGATTTATATATGGAATCACAAACATATTGCACACATAAATAGGGTTAAAATCATACTTGAAACACTCCAAAAATAATAAATTCACATGAAACAAAATTAAAAAAAATTATTATGCAACTTTAAAATGTAAATATCTTCATTTTAAAATGTAAATATCTTCCTTTTAAAAAACTCAACTAATTGCATAAAATTGATCACCAAAAAAAAAAAGGTCAAAATGTGTATCATCCAATAAATAAACACATAGATGATCATAAATTAAAAAAACAAATACACAGATCTTAAGTTTATAAGGTCAAAATGTGTATCATCCAATAAATAAACACATAGATGATCATAAATTAAAAAAAACAAATACACAAATCTTAAGTTTATAGAGATAATTAAGTTAACTACGAGACCAAATAAAATAAAATACCATTATATTACAAAAATTGTTTACCACGTCCGCGCGGATCACACCCTTTGTGATTGAAATTGAAAGTGAAATCTCACCGGCGATGGGGGAAGATATCGGAGAAGACGAGGGTTTTAGAGCAGTGGGTAATGTTTTTTTACAGGATAATCATATTCACAAGAACTCTCTCTCTCTCTCTCTCTTTAAATGTTTGAATCGACGTTCGACCCCATATTTCTTATATTTTTCCAAATCGGTTCATATTATCTCAAATGTTCCAATTAACCTATACATCTACGATGATTTTGATAGTAAATTAGTGATAGAAATTAAATCGTTTTAAAAATAAAATTAGATTCATTTTGTAGTCACCAACACTGGATCATCGAAGATGAATAATAGTAAATTCTGAACATTTTATTAGTATTCGGTTTTAGGTAAAAATAGATAAAATTACAGTGACTTATTTCGAAGTATTTTTTTTTTAAAGTTCGGAGAATTCTAAATTCACAAAACTAACTTTTCTTTTATTAGTATTCGAAGTAACTTTCGGACTATACAAAACTAACCTTATTTCGAAGTATTTATTTTATTAGTATTCAGTTGGGTTAAAAAATATACAATTCCCTAAACTTTAAAATGACAAACACTTAACTTTTAAAAACCAACTAATTGAATAAATAGTCAAATAAAAAAAATTCAAATTGTGGATCACTCACTAAACAAATACATAAATAAACATAAAATTAAGAAAGGAAAAAAAAAACTTAAGAATAAACAATCCACATTTCTTAAGCTAATAGAGACGAATCCATTAACAATCATACTAATAAAACTAAAATAATATTATACTAAATTTTTTTTAAAACAAAATTGTGTTCACGTCCGCGCGTAGCGCGGATCACACACTAGTGATAGTATAATTTATACAAGACGTGTAATACCTTATCAATGTGTCATAATCTTTTCACGATGGTTGGGATAACAATCACTTAATATCCACTTAATCTAATTGAAAATAATAATATATATACACTTAATAAAATATGAAAGACTAAATTATAAATAAAAAAGTTCAACTCCATTTTAGAGTTGAAAATGGAGTTACTCCATATTTGGAGGAAAAATGGCATTTCTCCATTTTGCAGTTAAAAATGGAGTAAGGTTGGAGATGTCCTAAGGGGACAATAGTTCCCATTTTTTACTCTAAATTTACAATTATCCCTTTAAAAATGGTAACTACTTAAATAAAATGGAAAAACAACATCTAAACTCGAATGAGTTTAATTAACAAAAAACATCCATAAAATATGAAAGACTAAATTATAAATAAAAAAGTTCAACTCCATTTTGGAGTTGAAAATGGAGTTACTTCATATTTGGAGGAAAAAATGGTATTTCTCCATTTTGCAGTTAAAAATAGAGTAGGGTTGGAGATGATTTTCCTGCAAAATAGCATTTGGAGTAGAAAATGGGGTAGGGTTGGAGATGCCCTAAGGGGATAATATTTCCCATTTTTTGCTCTAAATTTACAATAAAATTGTTTTCCACTCACAGTCTCGATCGCCCAACTAGCACCTAACGATTTTTTTGAATATTGGAGAAAATGCTCATTTAATTTTCCCAAATATTTATAACTAACAAAATTATTCCCCAACTATTGAGTGCGTAATTTAAATCTTCAATTTAACGTTGACTTCATAAATATATGTATGAAAAAAGTCAACGTTAACTAAGAAAACGGAAATGTTGGTGTTGAATTTTTATGAGTCCAATTTTGCAAAGTCAGAATAAATTTGAGAAATTAATTTGCCAACCTAAAAGTTAGAGAATTAATTTGCAAAATTGTAAAACTTGAGGAATTAAATGATCTTAATTTTCGAAATATACACATAATTGTTTAGCTTTATTCATAACAATAAAATTAACATTAATTTGAGAATTTTAATTGAGTACTCAATAGTTATGGGATAAATCTACCAAATACTTGAGGAATTAAATGACCTTTTTTGGAGTAAATTGTGGGATTAGTTTGATAAAATACAAATAAAATCTTAATGCGTATCTTGTCGTTCTCTCCCTCTTCTCTCTATAACTTATATTTCAGAGGTTTTTTCTTGGTTTTTGTTCTTCCGCTTTAATTCGGATTTCGGTTCCGGGGTCGACCGGATTTAGTTTGGATTCCGACTTAGTTTTGTATTGGGCTTTTAAGCTTTGGACTAAATAATTGTGTACCACATAATTGCCCTGTTCTGGGACGACAAAAAAATGGTCATAAAAAATTTAAAGAAGAAGGTAGAAAATAGAAAAGGGAAAAGTGAAGTTAATCATCAGCTCTAGTTCTAGTTATGTTCTTCTTTTTTTTGGATTTGAGTGGTGCTCGGTTTCGTCGTTATGCGACTGGTTTTCATCTTCAGTAAAGTTTTTTTGGCATTCGGTTCCCTAGTTTGATTTATTTCTCTTTGATTCTAGTCCTTGGATTGTCTCGTTTTATTTGGTTTATCCAAATTGTCTCCGATTTAATTTTGGAGAATTGGTTTCTAGTGCCTTATATTGAAACGGGTGAGTCGTCGCGTGGATATTCATACATCGTCAGAATTCTTTTTGATGAAGAGGTTGCTATCGGCAATTTTCTTTGTTGGAAAATGATTATCTTCATCTCGTCTTTTTTTCTGGATTATTTTTGCGTTTGGAAATCAGTTTTTTCATTTCTGTTCGAGATATTCCTTTTGATCTTTGTCTCGGTTTTAGCTTCGATTTTAGTTTTCAATCATGTATAGTTTCTCTTGTTTGGACTTTTGTTTCCCTTTTTTAGGTTTAGTCTTTCGGGATTCCGTTTAGGGTTTCACTACACATGCCAATTAAAAACTTTCTTCATAATCACATGACTGAAAGATAATGATTGTATGATCCAGAAACCCTGATCACACATTGCTCTTCCTCCTTTAACTCTCTCATCAAACTCATTAACATAACCATAACCAATGGAGTGTAAGGAGCACACTTGCAAGAATAGAGGGGAGCGGTACTGATTAGATCGAGTTTTTCTTGGAACAATGGTGGGGTCTCCAATCCCCAAGCGATACCGTTCCCTGCTTCATTGATCTTCCTCTGTGTTTGGGTATAGAAATCCCTATTAAGACTATTGATGATTGGAGAATCACTTACAGAATACGGAGTCATTATTCTCCGTATCATTGCGTAAGTGTATTTAGACTCATCATAGCCTTTTTCATCCGCAAATCTGATGGCCTCCAAGCCTTCTTCCAAGTGACCATTGCAGAAGTACTCCCACAGACCTCTCATTAAAAAGGCAGATGGATTTCCAGCCTTCAAACACCGAAGCCTGAATTGAGTGAGTGGAGGGAGAGGGACGTACCAGTCCTGGTCTACCATGGCGAACATGTCCACTTCATTAAAGAAGATATCTTCCTCGATCACAATGTTGAAGATATTGCATACCGCTTTCGCTCTTTTAAGATCTCTGAAGGATTTGCATGCGAGGAACAAGATGATGTTGTGGAACACGATTTAATGCATCTAAAATATAGTTGTTCTTAATATTTTCAGTAATACAACAAACCAGTAATACTAACATATAGTTGTCTTTTAACAAAATCAGCATTACCAAAACCTGAATCTATGTGTAATTACATGTTAAAATCCCACAAATACAACTATTTGGGTGTGAGTACAACTATATAACTAGGGACAACTATGTGTAAAATTCATGAATTTTTTATTAATATAATTGTCATGCGTTGAGAATTGTGGCAATATGTGTTAAGTGACGGTGCCAGGTGTCCGCGCGTTTGCTTTTAACAAAAGGACATGGAATGCACGGAAATATAAAGAGAGTTTTTTTTGTTAATGGATTTATTGTCTTTGTAGAGAGAGTATGGATCTCCTTCATTACTTTTTCTTTGTAGACATAGAGTATTGTGATGATTAAAGATGTGTACAATATGAGGTAAACCTGGACTTAACCTCCAGATGTGTCAAACTATCAATGACTTACCTAATACAAACGACTTCAGTAAAAGAATTTTAAGGAAAAATCAAACACTTGAGGATTTTATAGAAATTCAAAGCTAAAAATGGAATTATTGAACATGCATATGCAAATAAACAAACATGTTACTCCCGACTATGCAAACAAAGAAGTTTTAATGGATTTCTCAAGATGGTAGGAAGTACAATACATAATACCACCAAAAATTTAGAAGTACAAATATCCCATAATCCTCTTCTGGTTGTATGGTTTGGTCAAGTGAGCAGGTCAACAATCTCAAATTAGCTATGTTTGCATGTCTGTATTGCCCTATAAGAAAATCACAGACATATGTGTGTGTGTGCACCTATTGAATACATTTACTACAAAATTGACAGAAAGACAAGCAAAATATTAAATTGAAAGATGAAAGGAGTCGAATAACAAAGGACCCAAGCAAAAGATGAAAGATTATACTCTATACATAATTCGACCAGCGAAGCTTCAACCTGCTCCGTCGTCACCCCATCTCTCTCAAAAAATGTGTTTGGAATCCCTAATTAAAATCAGTTCTCTGACCATGAAATTGGGATTTCAACCATTCAAATCCCTTCTTTTCCGCATCACTTCTTCCTCGGACGGTGCAATCTACTCAGATTAGCTTTGTATATGCACTAATACGAATCTGAAATCAGGGAACAATACAAACATGAAGGTTCTCTGTGGAATGATGCCTAGTTGTGGATTTAGAATATCAAGAGTCTTCCTGCAAATGTATTTAGTTGTTGACATTAAATTTGGAAGAGTAAATGATATAACGAAGAGAAACGAAGAAGCTGAGTACCCGATTTGAAGCCTATTGCATCTGATACAACCCCTAAACGCATCCCGCTGCCTCCTCTTGTAACTCTGCCTCGTTGCCAAACCCAGATTGTCACCAACGTGGCCATGTCCTCATCTTCTCCAGAGGATCAAGACTGTGTTGTGGCTGTCAAGTTCTTGGGACCTCAACTCAGCTTTTGCAGACCCGCCGCTAAGAGCAAGTGGACCAACGTCAGGATCGAAAACCCCTGCTTCTACTCCTCCAGAGTCATGTTTTCCAAGAAAGATGACATGTTTCGCATTCCCGGATCTGGAGGCCACCTCATTGGATCATGGGATCTCCGCGCAAAAAACAACAAACCAAAGATTCAGAAGTTGCGATTTGGAAACCTTCCCAAGCTGACCAGGACCAAACGAGAGCTTATGGATTCGTGCCTCACGAGCGAACACTTGGTGGAGTCGACAACAACCGGTGAAACTTTCTTGGTTAAGTGGTACAAGAAGACCGCCAGTGGTACGGT
Organism: Eutrema japonicum; assembly: GCA_030161315.1. Lineage (NCBI taxonomy): Eukaryota > Viridiplantae > Streptophyta > Magnoliopsida > Brassicales > Brassicaceae > Eutrema > Eutrema japonicum. The sequence goes on from BSQW01000005.1 coordinate 42,060,659, forward strand.
GAGAATGGAAACCAAAGCTTTGATGGTGTTCAAGCTAGACGATGAGGGAAACGCTGTTTACACTCAAGACATTGGAGATCTCGTCATTTTCCTCTCAAAGTCTGAACCTTTCTGCGTCCCTGCTAGTTCCTTTCCTGGCCTGTTCCCTAACGTTGTCGAGCTCTATGATGTTGACGAAAACGCACTTGTCCATCTGGCTAGATCCCCCATTGTCAGTGTACTTGATACATACGAGACTCCTTACCATATTCCACCTCAGAATATAGACTAGTATTTTGTCTGACTCATGCATCCGCAATGCCGTCTCCAGTTAATGTAACAGACATATATCCTTCTTTCTTTTAAGATTTGATGAACCAAAAAGAGTATTTCTTTTGAGATGACATTGCATTTGTCCCTTTACTTTATTAAATGATGACTCCTTGACTATATATGAATTGATCTTCTCAGCTTCTGATAAATGTTAGCTCAGGCCTCATTGTAATTAGCTCACTTTCAATCTTTTTGTCTCAATGTTGAAGCTTATTATGTAAGGGAAAAAACAAATCATTCACACAACAAAGAGCCAAAACAAGACAACAACCTAAATCGCTTTGATCCAATTTACAGCAACAAACCAGTTTCTCACATTATAGACCAAAAGCTGCAACTGCTTCTGATCTCAAACCACAACCTTCTTAAGCACACAACTTTCTGATTGTTTCCCAACAACAAAAGTTCAAATCTTGAAAAATAAATCATCAGAAGGGTTTCTCTCCAGGGAGATAAGAAGGAGAACCCCACTCAACTTGATTCTTCTTTCTATTAAAGATTCCACTTAGATTCGGCAAAAGCACTTTCTTTGATACCACAGAAGTTTTCGTCTTCTCCAGTTTGTTATGGATAGGTTTCTGTTTCGTAGCTTTGTAGTGATGTTGTGGTGATGATTCAGCGGACATCTTCGCCTCGGCTTCTGCAAGAATCCTCAACGCCACTTCCTCTGCTTTCTTCTGATCTCTTTCGCGCCACCTCCTGAGTTCTCCTTCAACCGCTTTCTTAGCAGCATCAGCCATAGCTGCTTTCTTCAATGCCTCTTGTGTTGCAGTCTTTAGCTTCTCAATCTCCTTTTGTGTTGTCTCCAACTTCTTCAGTGTCTCGTTTTCGCTAGCTCTCACTGCTTCTACCTGAGCCAATGCAGCCGCCACTTTCATATCCGCTAACTTATCGAATACCTCAGCTCTCTTGCTCAAAGACTTAAACTCCTCCTGAGACAGGGTGATGCTCTGAGCTCCAGACTCAGATGATATCGAATTACGTGCGGCGTTGGTTTTTTCAGACATTGACTTTATCTGTTCAAGGGCCTTTGTCTCGGCAGCTTTTGCTTCTTCGACTTCATCTAGAGCAACTCACAAATTTAGCTCTGTGTCTTCAAGTGCGAGATGTGCGGTTTCCGCTTCCTTCATTAACTCTTCGGCTTTGTTTCGCATTTCCTCAGCTTCTCGCCGAGCAGCTTCTGTCTCAGAAGATATCTGATTTAAGGTTAACATCATATCTTCCAAAGCAGCCTTTGCTCTAGATTCCTCTGCAACACATTCTTCTAGCTCACTCTTACCTTTGCTAAGCTTCATATGAAGATCTCCAGCCATAGATTCAATTTCAGCCTCCTTCGCTTCAACTTCACCGTGCACCGTCTTCACATTCTTCAGTTCTGCTTTAAGAGATTTCACTAACTCTTGCAAAGACCCTCTCTTCTTCCACAAGTTTCTCGAGTAAACCCTTTGCTTCATTCAACTCCAAACTCACACCATTAACAGAATCCATATCCGATGCTTTTGCAGTCTCCATTTGCTTCTGCGATTCATCGATCTCGTTATATGTCTCAGTCAACTGCACTTCAAGCTTTTTGCGAATTTGGGGTCAAACTCCTTCTTCAAAGCGAGTAATTTCTTGGCAGATTCTTCCATGCCAGCTTTATACGATTGCTGCTGAATCTCCTTCTCTGCAAATATCTCAGATTTTTCTTTTCGGGCTTGAGAACACGCCAGCTTCGTCTGTTCAACTGATTCATGAACAGCTGCAATTTCCTTCGTCTGTTATAGTTTTTACTTATTTGTTGCGAAGATTGAGATCTTCAGTTTTAAGATGCGAATAACCGCCCCATTACTCATTAATATCATAAGAACTGGTTGAATTTTCTCTTGTCTAAAAAGTTTCTTTCAGACAAAGGTCCATGGAACGACCGTGAGATCTTAATACATGTAAGTCGAAAACGTTGCAAGTAAGACGACAATCTTTTATCCAGTAGTGCCTTCTTCCTTGATAGTTTATAAACAAATTACAATGAAAATGAATGTTGTGTATGGTTGAGAGTTGTTTGGTGATTCTTCAGAAATTTGCTTACAATACCCATTTGGTTGTGTATTTGCATGGTTACTTGGTGTGTATAATCTCTATAATATTATTTAATAAGATATTTTTAAAAATAAACTTTGTTTTGTAAGTTATTACATGAAATACCATTTTCTTAAATTTCAAAGCAATTTAAAAAAAAAAAATTATTCGCGCTATAATTAGCGCGGGTTAAGTCCTAGTGTGCATATTGTTTAAGAATACATTTTTGAAAAGGAACTTTGTTTTATAAGTTATTACATAAAATGCCATTACAAATAACAAAGAATAATTGAAATAGGAAATAATATAGTAGTTTTTTAAAATTATTGATTAGAATATGGAAAGTATATATTTTGTATTAAAGTGGTTATTTATTATTTATTTCTTAATTATTTTTAATACTATATATTTTAAAATAATAACCAATCCATATATATTCAAAGAAAAAAATCTATTCAAAATCTTGCTATATTTTCACTATAATTTATTATATTTTATTTGAATATATATCAAAACAAAAGTTAAAAAATATTTTACTAATTTTATAAAAAGTTAGACACAAATATTTTAGTTCAATGTAAAACGGGTTAAATGGACAAATTATTACAAATTGACAGTTTATCTATAATCATTAGTTAGTCGTATTATAAAATTCAGATAAAAACAATTTTCTTAAATTTTAAACAATTTATTTAAAAAAAAAATTTTACGCGCTATAATTAGCGCGGTTTAGTCCTAGTATATTTATATAATAGAAGGAAACAAAAAAGCCGCATTGACTTAAAGTGAGTTATTTAGTTCATGACAATTTTTGGTTGACTTGGCTAAAGATTTGATCAATACAACAATCTTTTTTTTTTTAATTGAATTTCACCCGAGTTATCTAAAATTTTGAATTCATATCACACTCCACAAAAGTAAACACAATTTTGACTTGGCTAAAAAATTTGATCAATGCTCGTTGTATGCAACCACAATTTTGAATCCATATCACACTCCAACAAATGAGTTGTCACAATGTCATCTCATTACTCATTAGCCAAAACAAGTTCCTACAAAGAAAAACATAAATAAAACGAAATATTTTTAAGAGAGTTGTCACAATGTAATTATGTTTCATACTTTTGTCTCTTGTTCTCAATCTTCTCAGAATGAACTTTCGTCACTTCCTTAGCTTCATCTACTTTGGTTAAAGCAGCAGTCTTTGTTTCCGAAATATCATTCGAAACCTGTTGGATTTTTCTCAGCTCTTGCTTTGCGGTATCAAGTTCCTTACACACCGTCCCATACTGTTGCATATCCTGAGCATCACTACTAGACACAGAAACATTTCCTGGTTTGACTCTTAGCAGCTTCAGTCACTTTATTCGCAGAATCTCTGGATTTATTAACCGCTTCAAGCTTACGAGTAAGCTCTTCAACAGTTATTTTCGCCCATTCGAGCTCACTCAACGCTTCCTCTCTGATCGTATTAAAAATGGATAGCGTAGTAACTTAAGAGGCGTTTGTGGAGAAAATCTTAGTGTTGAAGACCCGGGAACAAATTATTATACAAACTGAAGTTTCGACGTCCAATTATTCTGAATAAAACTCGAAAACTATTTGATAAAAATCAACAAGTGGACAAAAAGTATTTGTAATCACAAACGTTTCTATACACAATCATGTTGATTTTGAGGTCATGTAACAACAATTGAAGACTTTCATCAACATTATAGGTTTGGATAGATAGAAGGGACTAGGAGTTATTTTCTTCCTCCGTAATTATCATCTTCGACACACAAATTGAATGATATATATATGTTTCAGAAGAAAAGACAATGGTGGAGCTAAGTCAACGAGATATATAATCAGAACCCTAAAAGTATTTCTGTGCATAATTTCAAATCCAACTATACGCCAAACGACATATAATGAAATGGAATTATATGGAAAACTACATATATTTATATTATATATATTTAAAGCAAAGCGTATATAAAAAGAAGTTAAAAATACCTTGATAGCTCCACTTTCTGAAGTTTCTTGATTTAACAATGGAGTTCCTCTTTCTGTGTTTATATATTACTATACACACGCAAGAAAATATACATGGTTTACTCTCGAATATTATCTACTCCTCTAATATGGAAACAATGCTGATATTTTATGCATTTTCAAGTATAGTATTAAAGAGGAAGTTGAGTTTAATGACTAAATTATAGTATCTCTAATATATTAAAACAGACTGCTAATTTGTGACCAAACAAGAAAAAATACATTTAAAACTATTCTTATTATGGATAACTTTTAAACTTTTAATTTTTGTGGATAACTATCCCTGTTTCCAAACAGAATAATTCTGTTCAATTAAAAATTCATTTCATTAATCTGATTCAATTAAATTATAGTTTAATTAATTAATTAATATGATTATATATATATTAATTTTAATATGTAATTATAAAAATTCAGACTATGACAGAAATTAAATTAAATAATTAAAATTATAAATAAAATCGATTATTTCAAAAATATATAAATTAAATATTTAAAAATAATTTAAATTTATTATTATTTTGTTACGAAAATATTATTAGTTATTTTGAATTTTTGAATTTCGATTATGCCAAATAATCTAATAATCAAAATTTTGAATGATACATATTCAAAATTAACAATTTTGCTTGAAAGATAATATTAAATTTTGAATTTAATGTAGATTTTCTGAGATTTCATCAATAGTTACAAACAAAATAGTTAGAATTAATAACAAAATATGTTTACTTCTAAATTTAAATCTTATTAATACAATCAGATTTATAATTGAATATTTTTCAAACTGAAAACTGAATATATTATTAATTAGATTTGCACAACCATAAATTTGATCATGCATATGGACAACATTCGGTTAATAATACAGATTCAATATTTGTTATTTACATATATAAAATAATTAATATTTTAAGAATCACACAATATAGGAATTGTTAATCTAAGAAAAAATGCATTTAATACTATTTCTATCATGAATAACTTTTAAACTTTCAATTTTTGTGGATAATTATCCTGTTTCCAAACAGAATAATTTTGTTTACAACATAGGATTTTGTGGATAACTTTTAATTTTGGTTATGTATTTTTTAAAGTTAATTCCGAAAATTAAAAAATTATTTTATAATATTTTAGATTTTCTTAAATATAGGTTAGATTATTTACCAAAAATCAGAAAATTAGTTATTATCTTCAAAAATAATCAATCATATATTAATTTAGATTTAATCTAAATATTCGAATTTAAATAATATTCTCATAATAACACAGATGATAAACAAATATGTTATTGTATTTTTTTGGGGAAATAGATCGTCTTCCCATACTATTTTATTTGAAAAAAAAACCCATATATTAAAAATAATGGTCATATTTTAAATATAAAATATGTATGATGAATTATAGGTGAAAATGATATAATATTTATATTGATTATATAAAATATTTATGATTATGTTTTATTCGCAAATTAATAACAAAACAATTGATAAGAATCCTAATGGATAATTCAGGTATTAAAATATATTTAAAATAAAATATAGAACTGAAAATGTATATAACAAAACAGGTCGGAAAATTTGGATAGCTAAAATCACTAATATTGAATCATACATGTCATACCAAAAATATACTTATAAAATAGAAAACATTAAAAAAACAAATAAAAATTTGTCGCATGTCTTCATTGTGGATTAAAATTTTAGAAAACTATATAATATATTCTATAGCCAAATATAAAACTGTTAACATATCTCAAACTTTTACATCCACAAAATACATTTTGTCCAAAAAATAGAACTAAACATCATAAAACAAAATTAAAACTTACCCCCGTTCTAGGGCGGATTAGTATACGATTATATCAACATAATGAACTTCCGTTACTTTTCATATTGAACTTCCTAACTAGGGCGTATTAGCAAAAACAAATTATATCTAAACACCTAAATAATTATGTTATATCTAAACACAAAAATAAACACAAATTATATTACAAATCTCTATAATATTATTTAAGAAGACATTTTTAAAAATAAACTTTGTTTTGTAAGTTATTACATGAAATGCCATTATAAATAACAAAGAATAATTGAAATAGGAAAGGATATAGTAGTCTTTTAAAATTATTGATTAAAATATAGAAAGTATATATTTTGTATTAAAGAGGTTATTTATTATTTCATTTCTTAATTATTTTTAATACTATATATTTTTAAATAATAATCAATTCATATATATTCAAAGAAAAAAATCTATTCAAAATCTTGATATATTTTTCATTATAATTTATTATATTTTATTTTAATATATATCAAAACAAAAGTTGAAAAAATATTTTACTAATTTTATAAAAAGTTAGATATAAGAAAACTATATTTTTAAAAAAATTTGTAAACTAACCACAAAAACTAGAGTCTTTTAACGATGCATATTAGAGTTATGTTTTTAAGATTATAAGTTTTTGCGAGTTAACCCGAATAATATTTTAGTTCACTGCAAAACGGGTTAAATAAACAAATTATTACAAATTATATAATTTATCTATAATCATTAATTAGCTATATTGTAAAATTCATATAAAAACAATTTTTGTGAATTTCAAAATAATTTATTTAAAAATAATTACAAATAGGAAATGATATAATAGTCTTTTAAAATTATTGATTAAAATATAGAAAGTATATATTTTGTATTAAAGAGGTTATTTATTATTTCATTTCTTAATTATTTTTAATACTATATATTTTTAAATAATAATCAATTCATATATATTCAAAGAAAAAAAAATCTATTCAAAATCTTGATATATTTTTCACTATAATTTATTATATTTTATTTTAATATATATCAAAACAAAAGTTGAAAAAATATTTTACTAATTTTATAAAAAGTTAGATATAAGAAAACTATATTTTTAAAAAATTTCGTAAACTAACCACAAAAACTAGAGTCTTTTAACGATGCATATTAGAGTTATATTTTTAAGATTATAAGTTTTTGCGGGTTAGCCCGAATAATATTTTAGTTCACTGCAAAACGGGTTAAATAAACAAATTATTATAAATTATATAATTTATCTATAATCAATAATCATTAGTTAGATATATTGTAAAATTAATATAAAAACAATTTTTGTGAATTTCAAAATAATTTATTTAAAAACAAATTACGCCGCGCTATAATTAGCGCGGGTTAAATCTTAGTTTTGATTAAAAAATAAAAAAATTCCCGTGCGGACGCACGGGTTATAATCTAGTTAAGCCAGTAAATCAGGGAAAACCTTATAAATTAGTAAGGCGTGATCAAGATAAAAAGATTCGTTGGTGATTTGTGCCAAATGATTTTCCCAAATTTTCCATTTCTGACGTCTTTCCTCTTCATTATCTTACGTACGTAATTCTTTTTTTTTTTTTTAAATACTTTATTAAAAATTGAAAACTTTTACTTTTCCTCTGCATCATTTGTTACTTTTACTTTGACGATCTAAACCCTATTGCATCTGATACAAACCCTAAACGCATCCCGCTGCCTCCTCTTGTAACTCTGCCTCGTTGCCAAACCCAGATTGTCACCAACGTGGCCATGTCCTCATCTTCTCCAGAGGATCAAGACTGTGTTGTGGCTGTCATGTTCTTGGGACCTCAACTCAGCTTTTGCAGACCCGCCGCTAAGAGCAAGTGGACCAACGTCAGGATCGAAAACCCCTGCTTCTACTCCTCCAGAGTCATGTTTTCCAAGAAAGATGACATGTTTCGCATTCCCGGATCTGGAGGCCACCTCATTGGATCATGGGATCTCCGCGCAAAAAACAACAAACCAAAGATTCAGAAGTTGCGATTTGGAAACCTTCCCAAGCTGACCAGGACCAAACGAGAGCTTATGGATTCGTGCCTCACGAGCGAACACTTGGTGGAGTCGACAACAACCGGTGAAACTTTCTTGGTTAAGTGGTACAAGAAGACCGCCAGTGGTACGGTGAGAATGGAAACCAAAGCTTTGATGGTGTTCAAGCTAGACGATGAGGGAAACGCTGTTTACACTCAAGACATTGGAGATCTCATCATTTTCCTCTCAAAGTCTGAACCTTTCTGCGTCCCTGCTAGTTCCTTTCCTGGCCTGTGCCCTAACATTGTCGAGCTCTATGATGTTGACGAAAACGCACTTGTCCATCTGGCTAGATCCCACATTGTCAGTGTACTTGATACAAACGAGACTCCTTACCATGTTCCACCTCAGAATATAGACATGCATCCGCAATGCCGTCTGAGTCATGCATCCGCAATGCCGTCTGAGTCATGCATCCGCAATGCCGTCTCCAGTTAGTGTAACAGACATATATCCTTCTTTCTTTTAAGATTTGATGAACCAAAAAAAAAAAGAGTATTTCTTTTGAGATGACATTTTGCATTTGTCCCTTTACTTTATTAATCGTTTGGTTGATGATGACTCTTTGACTATATATGAATTGATCTTCTCAGCTTCTGATAAATGTTAGCTCAGGCCTCAGTGTAATTAACTCACTTTCAGTCTTTTTGTCTCAATGTTGAAGCTTATTATGTAAGGAAAAAAACAAATCACAACCTTCTTACGCACACAACTTTCTGATTGTTTCACAACAACAAAAGTTCAAATCTTGAAAAAGAAATCATCAAAAGGGTTTCTCTCCAGGGAGATAAGAAGGAGAACCCCACTCAACTTGATTCTTCTTTCTATTAAAGATTCCACTTAGATTCGGCAAAAGCACTTTCTTTGATACCACAGAAGTTTTCGTCTTCTCCAGTTTGTTATGGATAGGTTTCTGTTTCGTAGCTTTGTAGTGATGTTGTGGTGATGATTCAGCGGACATCTTCGCCTCTGCTTCTGCAAGAATCCTCAACGCCACTTCCTCTGCTTTCTTCTGATCTCTTTCGCGCCACCTCCTGAGTTCTCCTTCAACCGCTTTCTTAGCAGCATCAGCCATAGCTGCTTTCTTCAATGCCTCTTGTGTTGCAGTCTTTAGCTTCTCAATCTCCTCTTGTGTTGTCTCCAACTTCTTCAGTGTCTCGTTTTCGCTAGCTCTCACTGCTTCTACCTGAGCCAATGCAGCCGCCACTTTCATATCCGCTAACTTATCGAATACCTCAGCTCTCTTGCTCAAAGACTTAAACTCCTCCTGAGACAGTGTGATGCTCTGAGCTCTAGACTCAGATGATGTCGAATTACGTGCGGCGTTGGTTTTTTCAGATATTGACTTTATCTGTTCAAGGGCCTTTGTCTCAGCAGCTTTTGCTTCTTCGACTTCATCTAGAGCAACTCTCAAATTTAGCTCTGTGTCTTCAAGTGCGAGATGTGCGGTTTCCACTTCCTTCATTAACTCTTCGGCTTTGTTTCGCATTTCCTCAGCTTCTCGTCGAGCAGCTTCTGTCTCAGAAGATATCTGATTTAAGGTTAACATCATATCTTCCAAAGCAGCCTTTGCTTTAGATTCTTCTGCAACACATTCTTCTAGCTCACTCTTACCTTTGCTAAGCTTCATATGAAGATCTCCAGCCATAGATTCAATTTCAGCCTCCTTCGCTTCAACTTCACTATGCACCGTCTTCACATTCTTTAGTTCTGCTTTAAGAGATTCCACTAACTCTTGCAAAGACCTCTCTTCTTCCACAAGTTTCTCGAGTAAACCCTTTGCTTCATTCAACTCCAAACTCACACCATTAACAGAATCCATATCCGATGCTTTTGCAGTCTCCATTTGCTTCTGCGATTCATCGATCTCGTTATATGTCTCAGTCAACTGCACTTCAAGCTTTTTTGCGAATTCGGGGTCAAACTCCTTCTTCAAAGCGAGTACTTTCTTGGCAGATTCTTCCATGCCAGCTTTTTACGATTGCTGCTGAATCTCCTTCTCTGCAAATATCTCAGATTTTTCTTTTCGGGCTTGAGAACACGCCAGCTTCGTCTGTTCAACTGATTCATGAACAGCTGCGATTTCCTTCCTAAGACGAATCTCTTATGGGTTATAGTTTTTACTTATTTGTTGCGAAGATTGAGAATTCAGTTTTAAGATGCGAATAACCGCCCCATTACTCAGAAATGTTGCAAGTAAGAAGGCAATCTTTTATCTTGTAGTGCCTTCTTCCTTGATACAATAAATTGACATTCTATTATATGGATTTCATGTAAATACTAATAGTATAAGGATATATCTAATCTATTAGAGTAGAGTGCTATTTTGTGACCAAACAATGAATTTTTTAAGTTTAGTCTATTCATATTCCGGAAATCTATTATTCCCTTTTTTTATCCCTGTTTCCAAACAAAAATATTTTACTTTAAAAAAAATCTGAAAAAATATTTTCGAGTCTCGAACCAGTAGGGAATCCGGACATGGACTGGCCTGAACGAGTGTTAGACGAGAATCCTCAGATTGTTGGATCCGAGGGAAAGCTAAGGAGAGTGTTGAGCAGCAGCTCCATGCTAAGGTTTAAACTGCCGGAGAATCCAACGTGATTGAGTAGGTTTGCTTCGGACGTAAGAAACTTGAATCAGTCACGGAACTTCGAAACACTAAAGATGAGTTGGAATGATAACAAACAAGAGAATGATAATAAATCAATGTTCGGTTCAAATTCAATATACGGATATTCTAAGATGTAAACAAATGTTAATATATTTTTTTTGTCAAAACAAGTGTTATATTGTTATTATCAAATTTAATTATATGTTATTTGTTTTAATTTAACAATTCTACTCAAGAGAATATGATAGTTTGTTTCGTAGGATCTTAATTAGTAATTTAATTTTGATTATACAAAACTACCAATGTATGAAATATTCATATTAATAGCATCGGTTTGTTTCCATAACTATCATTAAAAAAAAATGATATCTTAACACAAAAACCACCCTAACCTATTTACATATTACAATAATTAAACATATTTACAGAATGATTGAAATCTACAAAAACAAATTATGTATAACCACAAAATAAATAAGCGTCTCATATTACGAAAATGTAACCTATAAAAACAAATTTTATCTAAACACAAAATAAATATGTGTCTCATATTACTAAAATCAAATCTACAAAAACAAATTATATCTAAACACAAAATAAATTTGTGAATATATTACGAAAATTAAATCTACAATAACAAATTATATCTAAACAAAAAGAATAAACACAAATTATTATATTACAAAGTTTCATAAACAAAAACAAAATATTCTCGTGCGGGCGCACATGTTATAATCTAGTTAAGCCAGTAAATTATATCTAAACACAAAATAAATTTGTGAATATATATTACGAAAATTAAATCTACAAAAATAAATTATATCTAAACAAAAAGAATAAACACAAATTATTATTTTACAAAGTTTCATAAACAAAAACAAAATATTCCCGTACGGACGCACATGTTATAATCTAGTTAAGCCAATAAATCAGAGAAAATCTTATAAATTAGTAAGGCGTGATCAAGATAAAAAGATTCATTGGTGATTTGTGCCAATTGATTTTCCCAAATTTTCCATTTCTGACGTCTTTCCTCTTCATTATCTTACGTACGTAATTTGTTTTTTTTTTTTATAAATACTTTATTAAATGGCATCATCATATAACCAATAGGCAACTTAGAAATTACAAGACATAAGAATCCATCGAAAACAAACCCAAGATCAAAAAGGTCCACAAAAACAGAGCCCACAGTTAAGGTCCATAACGAAAATAGATATCAGAAAACCAGACGATCGAATCGATTTTGCATCATTTGTTACTTTTACTTGTTTCTTGCTTCCGACAAGAATAATTGCCGGAGTGAAATTGGAACGTCGTGAGCGATATATGTGGCTGATTTCACGGTTAAATTATTTCATATTTCGTCGAATAACAAGTGGGATATTTTCAGTTGCTAGCCATTTTAATATTTGTTGTTGTGTTCAATTGAATATAATATAACCGTAAAGTAAGTTTTCGGATACATCAATATGCAATCTTTGATCTTTACTCGCTTGATTGAGCCCATTTTATCCTAACGTTCATATGACAAGTCAAAACCAAAAAGGTATAAGCATCCAAAAGGTGATAAAGATAAGTCACTCATATTACATAAAGGATTTCTATTTGTCCTTACTTGTATAGTGTATAGAATCGTTATTGTATGTTAATTTGTATATCCTGAACTCCTAAATAACGTAGCAAGACAATCTGCAATGTTTCCAATTCCACACGTCGTCTATTGTAGAACCATAATTAGGTACACAACTTCCATTTAATTTCATTATCCAAAAGGCAAAAACACATCATCTATGCTATAATAATTGAGGATAAAACTACACACCCAATATGGCCGCCATTTTTGTTACTAATTTAGAATTTGTTGTTTTGTTTTGATCATAGTATCTACTATACATTATTTTCTTACAAATTTCTAAGAGAAATATATGGCCTTGCATAGACGCAATAAGTGAAAAGCAAACACCTAATATATTGCTAGTATGCAAAAATTTAGTTCAAACAAATCTACACTAGAATAAACCAAGTAGAGTTTTGCCACTTGATGAGTAGGAGACTGAAACGTGACATATCGTTGACCCATGATTTAATTTGATCGACCTTATGACAATGAATACGAAAATAATAATAGGTTTACATAAATATATGTGAGACATTTTTCGTATAGTATTGAATTATTTTTCGTATACCAAAAAGCCCCAAAACACATTAAAATTGGTAAGCAGAGTATGGAAGCGAGACGGCGAAGTAGCATGGTATCTGTTTCTCAATGCTTATCCACTAAGGGACGAGATGTTTCTACGTCAGCAAAATAGTAAATTCATTGGATATTATATAACACTTTTCCATCTACAGTTTCAGTATATGCTACTTAAGTTTTTTTATTCTATTATAAAAGTAACAATAGAATTTACACTCTACTAGTTTCATCTCATGTTACACATTGGATACAAAACATTCATTGTTCGCGAGTTTGAAAAATTAATCCTTATACATCAACCATCGCCTTAAACTAAAATTTTAATAAGAAAAACGTTGTTTTACTGATTTATTTCATACAACCAAATCAACAATACTCATTTTTGGCACGAGGTATAATAGAGGAGTATAAAGAGGAAATAAAATACTCATCGCCTTAAACTAAAATCTGTATCTCAAAGTTTTGCATTAAGCGGCAGGAGCGTAGGGTAGGTGAAACGTCGATGACGACTTAAAGTTTTGCCTTGTTGAATTAGGTGAAAGCAACTTCCGAGTCTCACGCATACTATTACCAAAAAAAAAAAAAAAAAAAACAAACAAAAAACTTCCGAGTCTCACGCGTGGCTGATTTAATCCTTTTTTTTAAGGTCAATAATACTTATTTCTTACGCTCCATTTCAAGAAAATTTGCATAGTAAAAGCTTTAAAAAAAAAAAATACACCAGATTAACAATGATTTTTTTATATTTTCTTCAAGTGATATGTCTAGTAGACGTCTCTTTCCACTCAAAAGCCAAGCTTGTTATTTAGCTTCTGCTACGTCTTATATGAAAATCTACCCTATTATTTACGTCATGTTTATGGTCCCCTACCATCTTCCTTCTACTACTTTTGATGATTGTTACGTACGGTCTTCTTAGGTCCATAGAGAATCTAATATCCCAGAAAGATACATCGTTATCAATATTTTAATCTCTTCCCATGAGTTGGTTCATTCGAAATAAGTATTACGTTAAATTAAAAAAAGAAAAAAAAAAATCACAGTTGTTACAATGCTTAGTTTAGTTGGCTATGTGTTTAAAACTCTTTACAAGTGTTTCTCTTAGGTCTTTTGCAAAAATACATACACGAGTCTAGTGAGAATATCATTTTTCTTTCGCTGGTTTTAGCACTATGTTATTAGATTTAACCTAATGATACTACAAGAAAACACTCGATTTCCGACGGGTATATTGGTCGCAAAACGGTCGGAAAACGTCTTTCCCGACGAATTTCCGACCAATTTTACCCGTCGGAACTATCGCGTCGGAAATCAAATATGGTCGGAAATTCCCGACGAAATTCCGACCAGCGCATTCCCGACCAGATTCCGACGATAATAATACCCGACGATTTGCCGACAAAAGTCCGATACGCAAATTACCGACTAAATACCGACCAGACTAAGTTCCGACCAAATTCCGACCAGAATAATACCCGACGATGTACCGACAAAAGTCCGATGACCTAATTTCCGACCAAATTCCGACCGGCCTAATTTCCGACCAAATGCCGACCGTTCTCAGTTCCGACCAAATTCCCACCGGCCTAATTTCCGACCAAATTCCGACCGTGCTAAGTTCCGACCAAATTACCGACCGGTCTAATTTCCAACTAAATTCCGACAAAATATATTATTTTGAAATTATTTTAAAAATTATGAATATTATTAATTTAATTTAATTAAATTAAAAATAAATTTATTCGAAAATTAAAATTAATATTAAACATTAAACATTAAAATTAATATTAAACATTAAAATAGTTTAGAAATAAGAAAAAGTGTTTTTAAAACATTAAACATTAACATTATTAAATATTTGCGGATCCGGATCCGGATCCCGTTCCCGGGTAATCCGGAAACTTCGCTCTCATCCAAGACGACATGCTAGCGATATCTGACCTCGCCTCCGAAAGCTCATCTTGCGTGGCACCTAACTTGAATTCGGTGTCCGTTTTCGCCGCCTCCAAAGCTTCTACTTTGGACTTGAGCTCTTCATTCTGCTGGATGAGATCTTCAGAGAAAAAAGAACCCGAAGAAGAGCCGTCGTCCATAAACGGGATCGTACCCAAACCCCCGCGACGCCGCCCTTTTTTATCAAGGGGAAATTCCTGTAGAAAATATAAATAAATTAGAACTTAATAAAATTATAATGTAAAACTATAAGAAAAAAAAAACTTACGTTCATAACGAGATGGTTGACCGCTTCCCGCGACATCTCGAAGGAGGAGGAGGAGTCACCTTGTGACTGTTGGGTCAGCTCGATGTCGGTCTTCTTCTTCGTCACGTTCTCGTAGATCTCCCTTATGAGGGGATCCTGAATAAGCCCGGTTGTCTTGTTCGTGTGGCACCTCTTCATTAAGGCCAAATGATCCGGACGCACACCTCCAGCCTCATTAGTCTGTAAAAACGAATAAAATTAAATATGAATAAATAATTTAATAATTAATTAAATAGAGAAAACAATGTAAACAATAAAAGATTACCATTTGAATTTCTCGGGTCTGGAAGCTGCTCGATCCGGAGTTGTGGATGTATTGGCCCTTCCCGTTGCGCTCACTCTTTCGGTTTCCCGAATTAGTCTTCGAGAGTTTCTCTGTCTCCGGTTCTTGCCAATATGGTCCGTAGTGATTCCAAACCTCCAAATTCAAGCCTTTCGGCTTGTCTTCCCCTTTCCTCCACTTTTTCTTCCACTCGTTCATGTGTCTCTTGAACTGCGTACTCGCTTCCTTCATAAATAACTTTTCCACCGTGACAGTGTGAGAAGGATGCCATGTAAACTCTTGCTACGAAAACATAAATAAAAATGCTTAGCAAAATATTAAAAAATACTTATAAATATAGGAAAAAATATAGTAATTGATAACTTACCGCAAATTGTCTAAACCACATTTGCTTCTCATCATACGGGACTTCTGAAAACTTCTTGTACGGTTTGTCGAGGATCGAATGGAACATCCTCATAATGGCCTTGCTAATCCCGTTGTTCGATATACCAAACCTACAAAAAAAAGATAAACTATAAACTTGATATTAAATATATATATATATATATATATGAGCTAAGGATTTTTACCATGTCGATCTTCCAACTCGATGTGGATCAAGCCGGATGTGCAAGTCCCGGCCCGGTTGTTAGACTAACTCCTCGATGGTCATGATTCGAGGAGCTTGACTCTGCGACTCGGGGATAGTCGATGCGGCCGGACTTGGTGGTTCTGCCCCTCGAGTCGAACCACCGGTACGTCGAGGTTGTTGCATCCCTTGAGAAGAACCACCGATGGTCATGTTCGCGAAACCCTCGTACGACCTAAAAAAAAAACGCAAAATTTGTTAGATATTAAACGCAAACGCAAACTATAAATAAAACGCAAACTATAATATTGATTCGCAAAAGAAAAAACGATTACTATTAAAATATTCAGAATAACGCGAAACAATGACCAAAAACCGTAACAATTACCAAAAACCCAAAATATTACGAAAAACCCGAAAAATTATGAAAATTAGACAAACAGTTTTTATGAAAATTTCAAAAATTCATAAAATTATAAGAAATTTATGAAAAAGAGTAATAATAAATTCATTAATTATACAAATGATTAAATTAAAAAAAATCCAAAAAATCTTAAAAATATCTTAGATTTAAAAATGTGTTATATACATGATTTTTATAACATTTAAAAAATAGATTTTTGTACTTTTAATCTAAAAATTATCTATTAAAGTTTTATATTTATAACAAAAATCCAAAAAATCCAATTGTGTAAAAAACCCAACAAATCCAAAAAATCTAATTAAACCAAAAAATCCAAAAAAATTATGAAAAACACTATGTGTAAACAACAAATCCAAAAACTATAATCTAACAACAAATCCTACAAATCTAACCCACAAATCTCACAAATCTAACCACAAATCATAAGAACTAACATCCTAATCTCCAATCTAACCCACAAATCTCACAAATCTAACCACAAATCATAAGAACTATCATCCTAATCTCTAATCTAACCACAAAACTCAAACTAAACAACTAACATCCTTACATGGTGATAAGTTGTCGGCGGGAGAAGACGGCGGCGGGAGGAGAGACGGCGGCGGGAGGAGAGACGGCGGCTCCGGCGACGAACGACGGCTCCAGCGGACGGCTGCTCCGGCGGCGATCTACAAACCAAGAAGAAAAGAGGAAGAGAAGAGGGAGAGAAGAGAAGGAAGAGGAAGAGGGAGAGAAGAGAAGGAAGAGGAAGAGGCACTTACCGGCGAGAGCTCAGGCGGTCGGCGGAGAGAGAATCGGAGAGAGAGAAGAGAGATCGATGAAGAAATGAAGAAGACGATGCGGTACAGGTATTTAGATTTAGGGGTGGTCGGAATTCCGTCGGTTTTCGAAAAATACGAAACCGCCTGAATATTTCATTTAGCGGTTAATTTTCGCGGGTTTAATTTCATTCTGGTCGGAAATCGGTCGGTAATTCCGACAGGATTCCGACCATTCATAATATTGCGTGTCTCGGGTTGATATATATTGTTAACACTTGGCATTTTTTCGAAAAAAAATTACATTGGTCGGAAATTGGTCGGAAATTTCCAGCCAATTTCCGACCAGATAGGGTATAGGGTATGAAATTCTAAAATTGAATACCGTATAAAACATCTAAATATCATAGGTATGAAAACAATATGGCAAGGTAAACATAAATAGAGTATATGACGATTTTTATGAATCGATAAGAGAACGGGTTTAACCTCTCTTAACGAAACATATAACTTATACTTACACTATTCGTTTTCTTGTAAGGTTTGGATTAGATGTTCAAGAATATTGATTCTTAAGATAAAAATTAGTATTTCATACACGGTTTAGGGTTTATAAATCCAACATAAAACTTTAGAATTTCCTTATAATTTCCGACTAATTTCCGACTATTTATCTATATTGGTCGGAAATTGGTCGGAAATTCCTTGATATTTCCGACCAATTTCCGACCATATAGGGTTTAGGGTTAAAAACTCTTAATTTTGAAACTGTATACTCTTTCAAAAACATGTAAACATCTTATGTCTAACAAATATATGCCCCAAAATAAACATTTAATAGAGTATATGATGTTTTTATAAATTGAAAGTATATTGAGTTAAACATTTCATAACGAAACATTAACCTTATACTTATACTTTTCGGTTTCTTGTAGGTTTTTTATTATATGCCCAAAATTGTTTTACTTAAGCTTTATGGACATTTAATTATTTCAAAAGATCATATCTAACCATATTAAACATAGTCCATATCAATATTTATGCGTTTTGAGGTTTCGAAACCCCAATGGGTCGGAATTTGGTCGGAAATGTCGAGAAATTTTGACCATTTTCCGACCAATCAAAGAATATCTAACCATATTAAACATAGTCCATATCAATATTTATACCGCTCAAATGGTCGGAATTTGGTCGGAATTTGGTCGGAATTTGGTCGGAATTTCTGAAAGTTTCCGACCATTTTCCGACCACCAAGGAATTTTTTAGCCGGGGGAAGATTTACCCGGGACAAGTTTTAGCCGGGGCAAATATAATTGAATCATTCCCGACCAATTACCGACCGCGTTTTGTGTCCGGTCGGAAAATGGTCGGAATGTAGAGTTAAATGTATTAAAAAATACGTACACCATATTTAAGCATTTGAACAATTTTGAAAATTTTGTTTAATTAAAATAGATGCATATGAAAAAATACTGTGACAAATTTATTCTGAAACTGATGAATAAAATGATATAGATGTATAGGCAGAATCCTTATTAATTAAAAATATTCGTACAACTAATTAAAGCATGTGAAAAAAGTTTCATAAATTTGTTACTTAAAAATAAATGCATATAAAATATTTTTTACAAAAACTATTCTGAGTCCGATGAATAATCTGAAGAAGCTGAATCGGATTCCTCATCAAATTCTCCTCTCTCTTCTTCAGAATCCTCAAATAGTTCGCCCATGCCGGTGAAGTCAACCACAAGGTCAACCTCTAGAGAATGCTCGATTTCACCTAAATTAGCAATTGGCATTTCCTGTAAAGGATCATGCTCGGAAACACCAGATATCATTCCTCTTGGTTGTATGGATGTTACTGCAATCCACGGATCTTGCTTGTTCCTAACACGGGGGTATCGAATGTAGGAAACCTGGTCTGCTTGTGAAGCAAGAATAAATGGATCGTATTTCCGATGTCGCTTGCCTCCGTGAACAGATGTCACACCAAATTCGTCCTGACGTAGACCTTCCACTGGATCATACCAATCGCAATAGAACACAATGCACTTCAAACCAATCATTCCTGGATATTTGAGTTCTAATATTTCGCGGAGTATTCCGTAGTAGACAAATTCTCCGGATGTAGACGAAATACCGTAGTTGCATGTTGTCCTTGAACTCCCATCACGAAAAGCCTTAAAAACATACCCCCGAGTGCAATACATCGGATAAACACTTGGAACAAAAGTAGGGCCACGCACCATCTCAACTAACCATGTGGGAATCGATGTCCCGGTAGTATTCATCTGATCAACCTGTACAATTTGTGGACACTCATAAACAATATGTGTAAGCATGTAAAATTTAGTTTAATTGGGGGAAATCGAGCACTTACGTAATATTTCAACCAATCCGCGAATTCATTCTGTTTACGGACCATAAGCTCATCCTCTGTGCAATTTGGAAACCAATTCCTTATTTGCTCCATGTATATACTGTGAATAAAACAAATACATTATTCAAAATACTATCAAGGATTAATTTTTGGTAATTACTAAACAAATACATTATTCAAAATAAAGTGACGTACCTCTCATATTCGAAAACGTCTTCGCAGTTTGTCAGAAGATATGTATGCAAATGCCTTTGTTCCTCCTCTGTTAGTCGTCTAGACCTCCCTTTTCCAGTAAGCCTTCCAATTTCTGCAAAAATATTTGGGACATAGACCGAATACAGCGGTTTTTCTCCTCCATCATCATGACGTGCAGGTCGTCTACTTTTAGTCTTCACCGAAGGTGGAAAGTAGTAGCTAGCAAAGTTGGATGCTTCTTCATTCACGCTCTGTGCAACAATAGAACCCTCGACTCTTGCAAGATTTTTCACCTTCTTCTTTAGGTGGAGCATATATCGCTCAAACGGATACATCCATCGATATTGAACTGGCCCGCTAAGTCTTGCTTCCCTAGGGAGATGAATAGGAAGATGTTCCATAACATCGAAAAATGCTGGTGGAAATATTTTCTCGAGGTTGCATAGGAGAGCCGGTATCTTCTCCTCCAAATTTCGGATACCGTCTGCTGTAAGTGATCTCGTGCATAAATCCCGGAAGAAAGCACCGATCCCTGCATAAATGATAAATAAAATTATTAAAATTTAGACAATTTAGATAAATTTAGTAAAATTTAGATATAATTTTGTAAATTATAAATGTACCTGCAATAGCTCCATGGACGTTTCTAGGAAGAAGACCGGCAAAGGCAAATGGAAGGAGGCGTTGCATGATAACGTGACAATCATGACTCTTCAACGCTGAAAACTTCCCTTCTCCAATATTAACGCAATTACGAAGGTTAGATGCGTATCCGTCTGGGAATTGAACACTATGCGTAATCCAGTCGAAGAACACCTCCTTTGAAGGCTCATCCAAACGGAAAGCGGGGGCCAGAGATTTTCCGTTCGCCATTATATGGAGTTCCTTCCGAGAACAAATTTCTGGCAAGTCCAATCTCGCCTTCAAATTATCTTTCGTCTTCCCTTGCACATTTAGAACAGTATTCATGATGTTGTCAAAAAAGTTTTTTTCAATGTGCATGACATCTAGATTATGGTGCAGCAGATGGTTCTTCCAATATGGTAAATCCCAAAAAATACTCCTCTTGTTCCAATTGTGGTACTCGCCACAACCATCTACGGGAAAATGACCATTACCACCACATGTAACCGTCTTCTCAGCACCAAAATCTCTCAACTGAGTGATGATGTTATTCCCATCCGGCTCAGGAGGTGGACCATCAAATACTTTTTTGTTCTTCTTAAACAATGTCGTGCTCCGACGATATGGATGATCATGCGGTAGAAATCGTCGATGACAATCGAACCAAGAAGTCTTTCGACCGTGCTTCAATTGGAACGCATCAGTGTTATCTTGACAATACGGGCACGCCAACCTTCCATGAGTCGACCATCCAGATAGCATACCAAATGCTGGAAAATCACTTACGGTCCACATAAGTACCGCACGCATCGTGAAATTCTGTTGGAGAGAAACATCGAACGCTTGAACACCATCTTTCCATAACATTTTCAACTCATAAATTAATGGCTGCAAGAAAATATCAAGGGATCTCTTAGGATGCTCCGGTCCGGGGACAAGAATCGTGAGGAACAAAAACTCTCGTTTCATGCACAAACTAGGCGGCAAATTGTAAGGTGTGACGATTACTGGCCACAATGAATATTGCCTCCCATGTTTCCCAAAAGGGTTGAATCCATCTGTAGATAACCCGAGGTATACGTTACGTGGCTCAGCCGCAAAACTAGGATACACCTCTTGAAAATGTTTCCACGCTTCTGCATCTGAAGGATGCGCAATCTCTACATATGAGTTATGTTCTGCATGCCATCTCATAGCTCCTGCCGTGCGCTCGGATTGATATAACCTCTTCAACCTATCTGTTAACGGCAAATACCACATCCGTTTATGTGGAACTGGTACTCTTCCACCCGTTTCCTGATACCGAGGTTTCCCACAAAAACGACACTTGCGACGGTTTTCGTCCTTTCTCCAGTATATCATACAATTGTCGATGCACACATCTATCATCTGATACGGCAATCCAAGACCAGCTACAAGTTTCTGAACCTCGTAGTATGAAGCCGGTGAGAGATTATCTTCAGGTAAAATATCTTTCACAAAATCAGCTATCGCATCCACACAATCCTCTGCCAAGTTGAAATCGGTCTTTATTGTCATCAACCTGCTTGCAGTTGATAAAGGCGATATTCCCTCTCTACATCCTTCGTATAGTGGATGCTTAGCTGCATCTAGCATATCAAAAAACTTCCGAGCTTCTAAATTAGGTTCCTCTATTCTAATACCATCCGGAACATACGATGCTACGTTTTCGCGATACGCATCATTCACCATCTGAACGTTTGCATCAACTTCCGGTGTTGGTTCCTCTATTCTACCCGAATAATTAAAACCACTACAATGATGTTGCACCATTGCATCAGTTTCTCCATGCGTATACCAAATCTTATAACTCGGCATTAACCCATTCCTATAAAGATGCTTCCATACTTCCCCAACAGAGACTAATCTATGATTCCGACATTTAGGACAAGGACAATACAATTTACCGTATTCCGACGTCATGCTATTGTTTGTCGCAAATGTCATGAATTCCTCAACACCTTGTGCATACTCATCCGTCAGTAAATTCGTCGCTGGATCTTGCCGTGGTCTATCCATCCACGATCGAAAATAATCTCTAGTGTTTGGATTTGAAGAAGACATTTTTTTTTTGGTGTAAATTGTGAATGAGGGTGGTGTTGTATTTATAATTAAAATTTCCGCGGATTTCCGACCAATTTCCGACCATTCTAAAAAAATTCAAACGGCTATGCAACGGCTAGTGCAACGGGCAGATTAACGTAAATATTTCGTCGGAATTTAGTCGGATTCCTTACTGGTCGGAAATTGGTCGGAAATCCACTTACATTTCTGACCAATTTCCGACCGTACTGATTTTCGCCAACGGATGTAAACGGCTAATGCAACGGATATATTAACGTATATATCTCGTCGGAAAATAGTCGGAAATTGCTCCGTAATACCGACCAATTTCCGACGCTTTTTACTCGGTCTCTAATACGTCGGAAATCCGTCGGGATTTCCGACCAAATTTCCGACCAATTTAAAATGGTCGGGAATTACCGACCAATTTCCGACCGGATTGTTTTAATCGGAATGTGGTCGGAAAATGGTCGGAAATTCTCGACCATTTTAAATTGGTCGGAAATTTGGTCGGAAATCGGGATGTTTTCTTGTAGTTGTATATTATATTTTTTAGTTTTTAATTATTACTATACATTTTAATTATGTATCTTTCAAAGAAAAGCTCGCTAGTTAAAGATTTATGTTATCTTATATTGTATTGACTATTGTTTAAGGCTTTTAGCTTATTAGAGTTTTACTTGGCAACTGCAACAATAATGAAGGTGCTAATAAAAGACAAAATATTTTGAAATATACAGTTCTAATTTATATTAAATTAAACAAGTGATAGGGACACAAAACAAATATTTGGAAAAAAATATAAAAGATGCAATAATGAACGGTACATTAATCAGTGGTAAAAACAACTGATATCTGGCGAGGTCTGAAGTAGTGACCTGACCTCTCTCTATATATGTTTATGATATCGTCATATATATTCTTTCTTACCATCGAAACTACACAAAGAAAACAAAATTTGGTTTTGGAAAAAACGAAAATGCAATGGTAAGTGGTAGCCATGGGTATTCGGGTACCCGTTCGGGTTTGGGTCGGTTCTTTTAGATTTCGAATATCCAAATTTTAGAAGTTTAGGACCCATTCGGATATTTTTTTTCGGATCGGGTTCGGTTCCGTCCGGGTTCGGATCGGGTTTCGGGTATCCGAAATTTATCATAATTCTCGAAAAAACTAAAAAATATGTATTTAATTTTAATAAAATTTGGTGAAATTTTGCAAAAAAATATTTAATTTTGACACATATAACTAAAGATTTTTGAATATTTTGGTTATTTTGGTCTAAACATAACTAATATATTCGGTTTATAATTATAATTTTGAGTATTTTGGTTATTTCAAAACTAAAGATACATAATATTTTTAGATATATAATTGTATTTCGTATATTTCGGGTACCCGTTAAGGTTTCGATTCGGTTCAGGTATTTTGGTTATTTTGGTCTAAACATAACTAATATACTCGGTTTATAATTATAATTTTGAGTATTTTGGTTATTTAAAAACTAAAGATACATAATATTTTTAGATATATAATTGTATTTCGTATATTTCGGGTACCCGTTAAGGTTTCGATTCGGTTCCGTTCGGTTCAGGTATTTTGGTTATTTTGGTCTAAACATAACTAATATATTCGGTTTATAATTATAATTTTGAATATTTTGGTTATTTCAAAACTAAAGATACATAATATTTTTAGATATATAATTGTATTTCGTATATTTCGGGTACCCGTTCAGGTTTCGGTTCGGTTCGGTTTGGGTACCCAAAATATTTTATAAAATGAACCATTAAGGTATTTATAAATATTCGGTTTGGTTCGGTACCTTCTAATTCGGTTTGGTTTTTCGGTTCCGGGTATTTTGTCCATGCCTAGGCATGGGCATTCGGGTATCCATTCTTGTTCTGGTCGGTTCTTTCGGGTTTCGGGTACCCGAATTTTAGAAGTCTAATATCATTTTTGGATCGGGTTTGGTTCGGTTCCGCCCGGGTTCGGGTTTCGTGTACCCGAAATTTATCACAATTCTCGGAAAACTAAAAAAAATTGTTTAATTTAAATAAAATTTGGTTAAATTTTGCAAAAATTATTTAATTTTGACACATATAACTAAAGATTTTTGAATATTTAGAGTATTTTAGTTATTTTGCTCTAAACATAATTAATATATTCGGGTATTTTATTTTTCGGATCGGATTCGCATCGGTACCTTCTAATTCGGTTCGGTTTTTTGGTTCCAGGTATTTTTTGCATGCCTAGTAAGTGGAAAGTAAAAATAAGTAAAAGCGGTGACTTCTCTATATATATTTAATGGTGGCCGCATGCATGACTTCACAATCTTCTTAATTAACACAAAGACAACAAAAATGATAAAAACCTTTGCCAAATCGATCTTTCGTCCGGGAACGTTTGTGAGGTTCATATCCAAAGCGGCTAGAAACAAGCTCAAAAAGCTTAAGGAAATGAAGGATGCATTGAGGGTGGAGGATTCAAGAGTGGAGAAGCTCAAAGAAGATGAAATTGAAGGAGCTATGGAGAGTGCAAGAAGAGAAAAGAAGGCTTCAAAGAAGAAGAAAAAGGAAGATAGAAGGGCAAGAAAGGAGGGGAAGAAGTAGAAGAGAAGATCGGCGCCGGCTGAGTTGTAGCTCTCTCTCTCTCTCGTAGCTCTCTCGTAGCTCTCTCTCTCTCGTAGCTCTCTCTCTCTCTCGTAGCTCTCTCTCTCTCTCGTAGCTCTCTCTCTCTCTCTCTCTCTCTCTCGTAGTCTCTCTCTCTCTCTCTCTCTCTCTCTCTCTCTCTCTCTCTCTCTCTCTCTCTCTCTCTCTCTCTCTCGTTTATTATCAGTTTAATTATGTATTAATCAAGCGTGGTACTTCCTATCTTTGTGCATGGTACGTTATCAGATTAATTATGTATGAAATTATTATGGTTTAATCCATTATGTATTAATCGAGCATGGTACGTTCATATGACGTATAATTTGATTTTATATTTTCTTGGATTTTTAACATAATAGAAACATAAGTATACAAAAACAGAATTTATCAAAATCGAAAATATAGTAAGTTCAGTAAGTTTGAAAAAATGTGAAGGAAAACGTGAGATTTTTGGCTGTTTTTGAAAAGACAAAGATGTAAACATAGTACGTACGTAGTTTGTTTCATTGGAGCATTTTTCCAATATTTGAAAGATATTAATTAAAAAAAAAAGAAGATAATCAACAAAACTGCGGGTGGTCGACCCATTAACAACCGGATACTATTTTTTTTGTAATTCTAATTGACCCTTAAATGCGATTCAAAAAACACCTAAAAACATTGTGTATTTTTATGTTAAAACACCGCCGTTTCAGTACATCACTTCATTTTTTTCATTTTATTTGTGAGTAGAATGAAACATTAAAAGTTTATCATTTTTTAAATATAGAAACATAAAAGTTCTAAAGAGAAAAACTCTTCCTAGAAAGTAGAAAGTAAATACATTAAGGATGTAAGCAAATCGCATGGAAAGAATAATACAAGTTTAGGATCTTTTAATAAAAAACTTTCCTTTTCAGTTATCAAAAAAAATCCTTTTTTAATAAATATTGTTTTCTACATAATTAACTTATTTGAACATATCTTACATTAAAAAAGTTTCCTTTTCTGTAATATGGAAAGAATCTCTGAACATTACTGGGGACATAACAAGGTCACGATCTCTCTATAAAAAGACACTGTTCCTCACATTATTCTGCATGCAGCAGGATCAAATACCATAAAAACTATAAAAAAAAAAGAGACGAAAAGCAAGAAAACTATGGAGCCTGTATAGCTCAACATCCATTAATTCAAATATTTAACCCCTTTCATGACATCCATTTTTTAAAAAAATTTGAATTTCAACCGGTTTGATTGTTAACTTTGCTAATGTTTTTTTTTAAAAAAAAATATATATATATATTACGACGATTGAAATTGAAGTATTGAAGAAGGCGATGCTTGACAAATTGAACAAGGCTATGCGTGAGTTTTTTTTTCTTTTTTCTTTTCATATTAATTAATTACATAAAACATATCAAATCACTCTTTTTTTTTGTCAACCATATATTTGACTCATAATAATACAACTCTATCGATTTTCATGTTTTACCGTATTAATTAATTACTTTTGTTTCAAAATAAGTGGTTTATATTTCTTTTCTTAATACAAGAAGATGAAGTTAATCAATTTTACTTATATCTAACTCCACAATTCATTGTTATTGTTTCGACCAAATCCTCATATTACTACAAAACAAAATTTCTTCTCGCAACATCCATTAGTGTCAACTTTCGACTAGTTGTGGTAGTAGTAGACTACTACTGTAGTATCCGTTAAATCGGTTAGTAATTTCATTTTTTTTTGTTTTTCTGACTGTGATAATAATAATTCCCTAATTTATTATTCGTCTAGAGACTGTGCGGAATGATTGCAATGCCGTCTCTTTTAGTGTTCAACGTGGTGAAGGCATGCAATAGTATTTCTGATGCGACGGATGAACGGAAGAAAACGACGTCATAGGTGTCGATTTCTCTTTCGAAGAGCAGCGATTCATACTGCGAAACCTCACCAAGTTCGCGGGATCCCTCTCATCTGCTCCAGGAAACTCTTGATTAATCAACCATCCGATCGGTGTTAAAATGTCACATTTGTTTTCAAATTGTTACATTAATTGTTAAACATTGCTTTTGAATAGGTATGAGCCACGCTTTAAAATACATTTTTTTTAATCCATTTACTGATAATTTATAGGGCATGGATTTCTATATACATATAATATAAGTCTAACTAGGTAACAACTCCGGGAAATTCCTGTTCTTGTTCAATATATACTTCCACAACAAACCAAAATCCAAGAAATCAACTCACTTTCAATCTTTTTGTCTCAAAGCTTGTTATGCAAGAAACAAAAAAAGCCATTCACAAATCACAACAAAGAGCCAAAACAAAACAACAACCTAAATCGCTTTGATCCAATTTACAGCAACAAACCAATTTCTCACATTATAGACCAAAGCTGCATCTGCTTCTGATCTCAAACCATAACCTTCTTAATAAGCACACAACTTTCTGATTGTTTCACAACAACAAAAGTTCAAATCTTGAAAAATAAATCATCAAAAGGGTTTCTCTCCAGGGATATATATATATATATAAAAGATGGAGAACCCCATTCCACTTGATTCTTCTTTCTATTAAGAATTCCACTTAGATTTGGCAAAAGCACTTTCTTTGATACCACAGAAGTTTTAGTCTTCTCCAGTTTGTTGTGCAAAGGCTTTGTAATGTCTCATCGGACATCTTTGCCTCGGCTTCTGCATGAATCCTTTACTTTCTTCTGAAGATTTTTGGTGTTTGTACTCTCTGATTCTAGTGGATTTCTTGTGCCGTCAAGGCCTGAACTCGTTTACAGATTCACGCGTCACTTCTTCTTCTGCCTCTTACGATCTTCTGTTTTCTCTGTTTCGATTCTTTTACAATCCTCTGTTTTTCGTTTACAAAATTCCGCGTGGGAGAGTTTGAGATTTGAGTGATCGAAAAAAATAAACTTAGATAATCCTCGATCCGATTCGAGATTCAAACTCAACAAAAAACATATCACTGTCACCATTCTAAGCTAATTAAGTACACTACAAAACTTCTACACAAAATAGACATGAGAAAGGGAGAGAGAGAGCGTAATGAGTCTCGTTTGATTTTGGACTAATATTGGTGAGTTGTAAAATAAAGGAATGTTATAGTAAGAATTCTTTGCTTTTGTTTCCTTTTTTGTTGTTGTCTGTCTTTGTAACATTCATTGCATAATTTTATGTACGCCATTATTAATTCTTTGATATTTCTCTTGTTTTGTTCGTGTAGATACATGACATCTCGACGTAACAAATGTCAAAAGATAACAATAGAATGTCTCACTAAATCTTCATAGATAACCAACGTGTACGGTAGAAGAAGATAATTACGACGTAATTAACGTGTACAGTTGAAGAAGATAACAAATGTCAACAACAAAAAAGCCTTTGCGTTGCACTCTTCCCCTTTCTTATATATCATTTTTTTTGGGGTCAAATCCCATAGTAAATGATATCCGTACAAAGACCATAGTAATTTTGTGGTTGTACAAAATGATATCCGTACAAAGACCATAGTATTTTTTTTTTTTTTTGGGTCGAACGGCCATAGCAACTTAAATCGTAAAAATAAATCTTTTGTGTGTGTGTGTGTCTTAAGGGTATGTTTTCCTTCAAACAACATATCAAGCATATACCGCCAAACATTAAAACCTATTGGTTACAACAGTAGTTACTGAGAATTTAGACTCCTATCTTATATATAGTAACTGAGTAACTACTAACTACAATTGTAAGATTTTGTAAGGATATCTCCAACCATAACGTCTCGCCGGGAACCACCATGACTCTCACCGCCGACGAGTTTTCCGGTCAGCTTTTCACCAAACATATTTTGACTTTCTGGTTCCGTTCCCATTATCCGTTTCTTCATCTGATGCTTATAAACGGGAGGAATATGCCTACAAAGTTTATGTCCAATTTTTATGCGAAATTCTGGCGAATTTTCTCAGACTCTTCATTTTAGAAATAAGATCGTTAACCCTCGAAGACCATTATAGTTGCTTTATCCAGCATTGCAATCCGTTTTAGATTTCAAATCGGTTATCTAGGTGAAGCATACAGTTTACAAATAAGATTTTTCTAAACCAATTATCTTAATTTGATTTATTACTAGTTTAATTATGTATTAACCGAGCTGATTAGTTGGATAAATAAGGTTAATTTTGTTGAACTGATTTTTTTTAACTAAATCGAATCAAATTTCAGTTAATTTTATAGAACCAATTGTTGTCTAATTTAATTTTAATTCTATTTGGTTTAAATCAATTAAAATTAAAATTAATTGTATCTTTTTAAAAAGTATCTTTGTGCATGGTGCGAAAAAACCATATGGTTACTACGTAAAAGTAAATGATTCATTAATCACTTCATCTACTCAAAATTATCTTTGCGCATATGGTACGTCATCATTTTTCTTAAAATCACTTATAAATTAGTGTATAGGGGGTTCCAATTTTTTTTGGCCGGATTCTAATATTCCAATTCCACACGTCGTCTATTGTAGAAACATAATTAGGTACACAACTTCCATTTAATTTCATTACCCAAAAGGCAAAACACACATCATCTATGCTATAACAATTGAGGATAAAACCACCACACACCCAATATGGCCGCCATTGTAACAATTTCTTTTTTTTACTAATTTAGATTTTTTTTTTTATTATAGTATCTACTATACATTATTTTTGTACAACTTTTTAAGAGAAATATATGACCCTAATTTGATGCAAAACTTGTAAAAATCTAAAATGGGGACTTTTGATTTGCAAAAATCCGATCTAAAACAACAAATATAATCCCTGATCACACGACCCCCATCTGCACCAGCTAACAAATAAAAAATGATTAAAAGCTGCCTAAAATAACCAAATTAATAGATAACAAGACAACATGCTAAATGGAGATAATACAAGAAGGTTGTTCGTTCAAAATAATGGAAACCCAAAATCTTAAGAATTGATGCTCATGCTTTGTCCAGAGCTATGAACTCAACCGTAATAAACCGATAGCAAAAGAACAAATAATCAGAACATATATACACAATATATTATTCATAGCATCCGAACTCATAACCTAATTTTACGCCGTCAGAGTAAGAAAGAGATCATCCAAGGGGCCCGAGACACTAACCACAAGAGAAACAACAAACTATCAGATTGGAGAGAAGAATACACAAAGAATAATGAAAAAAATAAACTCTAAAACGAAAATCATCTCAAAACAAAGATATTAATAAGAGTATTGGAACCACTTTTTGAAACCTTGCTTACGATCCCTTATCTCGTGTATATCTTAGACTTTTGTCTCTGTATCCTATAAAATACACAATCATAAAATTAGGCTTAAAAGTGCAAACACGTTAGTTAAGATCTCCAACAATATTGAAGGCTCGCTGAAATTGTGGAGACAATATAGTTGATCTTCTATCGTTTCTAAAAAACAAATCACACCAAATCACACTAAAAAAACAAACAAATAAGAAACAAAGAAACCAAAATGTCGTATGTAAGTGCTATATTGGAAAATCTAAGTTCCTTTGCTATTTAGTATATATCTCTAAAAGAAGACAAACACGTAACAGGTTGGCACTACAGAATCATGAATAAATAAACATATAGAAACAAAGAGAAGAAGAAGAAAAAAACAACAACAATCACAACTATCCAAGAACAACGACATAACTATCCAAAAACAAAAATAAAACCTAGAATACGAACAATAAATAAATGATCAATATGCATGCCGATCTCAGAAACCTTGAGCTATATATATGTGTAGGTTTTAACCTCAAAGCTAGGGTTTTTCATTTATAACCTCCCATGATTGGGTACATAAGAATATATATTGTTCATCGGAAGCGCTCTATGACAGCGGTGATGGCTCCACGGTGGTTTGTGGTTTTCCGGTGATAAAGATCCATTGACGATGGAGTTAACTCGCATGGCTATAGGTTTAATATTAATGTTACATGTTCTGTATTAACGTGTTTACTACGCTTTGTATTGGGATTTAAATCTTTGGGCTAAATAATTGCCCTGATCTGGGCTTCATCAATAAAAAGACGACAAAAACTGATTTTTTATACTATATGAAAACACATGTTTGAGACTCCTTACGCTATCCACCTCAGCTTTTTAAAAATTTAGAAGAAGATACCACGTCATCACATACAAGTTTATGGAAAAGAGCATATATGGATGTCGTAAATTCAATAGAAAGCTGAAAAAGAATATGCCAGCTAAAAAAAATTAAAAGTCCAAAACAAAATGAAAAAGGATAATAAATCATAATTAAATCCATGTCATTAGCAACTCATTGTAGCTCTCTCTCTCTCTCTCGTTTACAAACTATTAAATAATTTATGAAAATATAACCAAATCTTAATGAAGATCGGAGTCCGCAAGTAAGATTTATGTGTTTGTAAATTGTATTTTGGAAGATAACAAAAATAAATTATATGGTTAAGTAAAATGTGACGAATTATCAAAATTTCATGTTCAAAAATAGTGCACAACCAAAAACAATTCTTGCTTCTATTCTTTTAAATCTCAGGGCTAGCTTTGGTTTCATCAATCGTATTTATGACCCCAATAAAAAGTTACATCTAAGTTATTTAAATTATGATACTAATTCTAAGAAGAGTACCAAACTATTTAGTTAAATACAATAATAGCAGTTATGATGTGATTGTGAGTATGTTCATGAACTTTGGAGTCCTTATTGTACCTAAAGAAACAAAATAATTTTGATCAATGGTGCACTCTTTCATATATTTGTGAATGAAAATACATATGTTGTTGTTTTTTTTATAACAACATTATTCATTATGTCTTGCTTTTATGTCTAAGATCGACAAAACAATGCCTTTCAAAATGAACATAATATTAATGTGATATTAGAGATGCAATTGGCACACAAATATTTAATATTTTGACAAAGTCAATCAACTTATGATGCAATGATGCTTAGTCGATTTAAGGATGTGAAATTTAAAAAAATACCACCGTATAGATCTCACTTTACAAAACTACAATCAACTAAAAATTTAATCAAAACTACCATCATCTAATAAATTGTTGATCATTTTGCCCATAAACCTTGATAAATCGCAACTAGTTTTTTTGTGTGAGGTTTCGTTGGTGTTGTGCCGTCATTGCTGATCACGCCAGAATTCAGACCCGAAGAAGACTGGTCCGGCGAATCTGTCGCAGGTGATTGAGTATTTTGGGAGAAAATTCTGCGACATCGACGGCAGCAACGGTTATTGCGTGAAGATAGAGATCGCCCACATTTTTTAGGTGTTGGGAGAAATTCATACATTTGCTTTTGCTCAATTAGGAGATGACGATCTTATTTTAGATTGGTTGATATGATTTTAGATTTCGAAGATGTATGTGCAATTGATAATTTATGGATTGTATTTGATTTTAGATTTTGGAGATGACGATGTCATTGAGAAATTTATTTGTTTAGTAAATTTATATAGCCTTATAAATCAAAGTTTATATATCAGAGCTTTGCCCGCTTTTGGGTTCAATAACCCTTGAAGTATGTGAAGTCTGTGTCATTAAGATGAGGCGATTGAGAAATTTCTTTGTTGAATTCTTAGAGTCCATGTAGCTGAGAAATTTCTTTGTTCAATAAATTTATATAGCTTTATAAATAATGTGAATTTTTAAATTTGAGATTTACCAGCTTCTGGTTCTATATGTCTCATTAAGATTATAGAGATGACAATGTCTATTGTAAATTTATGAGCTAATTTATATGATCTTGTAAACCATATTTTTGCTTTTATGAGGTTACAATAATTGAACTATACTATGTATATGGAAGATGAGAATTCACAAATGACACATGGGATTTCATTATTAAAGGTGATAGAGGAAACTCAATTAGTGTCATCAAAAAGACATTACCTACAAAGATCTGGTTGATGTGGTTTTAGAAGATTTTGGCATTGATGGTGATGTGAGTTCTGTAAAGATTAGTTATGGATCACACTTAAAAGAATTTCCTCCTGTGTTGATTAGGAATGATCGCCAAGTGAGATCTTTTATGAACAAGCTTGAAGATAGTGGAGAAGTTAAGTTATTTATAAGTGTTTCCATCACACCACATAATGAGGTACTTACAAATGTTTAACTGTTATTTATAAGTGTTTTTAAATCTATTATCTGCAGATTTGTAAAGTTACATGTTTCTCTTGCAGAGAGAAACGAACTCAATTACTATGGTAGAGAATGTTCAATTCGAGGAGAGTTTTAATGCTACATGTCCTTCGCTTCTGGTTAGGGATGATGTAGTTTTATTATAAAAAAATTAGATGTGTTATATTCCTATATAAGGGTTTTTAAAATATGGCAGTGTTTGTCTTATAGAGACAAATGCACTCAATTATTAATGAGAGTGTAACAACTACTAATCGTCCACTTCTTGTTGGGCATGAGATACTTTTATCAAGAAAGCTCGACCACTCAGGTGTTTAGCTATTAATTTATAAGAGTTTGTAAATTTGTTTGCTGTTTTTGTTTTCTTCCAGATTTGCAGAGAAGGGTGAACTCGACCAATCAGGTGTTTTATGGATCATAAACATCAAAGAGTTTTAATTCTCCAGCTCCTTCACATGGACAAATGAACGCAATTATTGATGAGAGTGTTACAACTACTAATCTTCCAGTTGGGCATGAGATACTTTTTTTTTATCAAGAAAGCTCTTTGTTTAGATATTCATTTATAAGGGTTTGTAAATTTGTTTGCTGTTTTTTTCTTCCAAAATTATAGAAGGGTGAATTTGACCACTCATGTGTTTTATGGATCAGAAACGTCAACATTAATACGTGGTTACCAATATGAAGTTTCAGTGCATGATTCAGGACCTATGGCTCCTAGTTGTTCCTCTAATAAATATGTTGGTGATGATGATGGCCTTTATTGTGGAATTTTTTTCAAAGACAAACAAGAAATGAGCAACAGGCTGCGAACGCTCTGCAATGAAATATAGTTTTGAGTTTCGTACTCAGCATTCGGACAAGAAAAGTTATCTTCTTCGTTGCATTGAAGAAAAATGCAACTGGAGATTTTGGGCAACCAAAGTGAAGGGGACTGAAATCTTTGTGGTTCGCCAATATGTGCATGAGCACAAATGTGACATTTCCTTAAGGAAGATCAATCATCAACAAGCAAATGCCAAGTTGTTGGGTACAATGGTAAGCAATCATTTTGAGGGAGGAAATATTGGACTAATTAGACCAAAGCAAATTGTAGAGAAGATTAGAAAAGATCATGGGGGTTGTGATTCCATATTCAAAAGCGTGGAGAGCTTAAGAACATGCACAAGAGGTTGCTAGAGGGACTCTTGCTAATAGCTATGAAGACTTGCCAAGTTTTTTTCATATAACGAATCATGGTTCTGCTACTTTTATTGAGGTTGATCTAGCTGGGAAATTTAAGTATGCTTTTTTTTGGCATTTGCTGCATCAGTTAGAGGTTTTAAGTTGATGAGGAAAGTAGTTGTTATTGATGGCACCTTTCTGAAGGCAAAATTTAAGGGGACTTTGCTAGGTGCCTCAGCCCAAGATGGTTGTTATTGATGGCACTTTTGAATTCGAAACGATGGTTTGAATTCGAGAAAGAGAGTTAGTCAAGTGAATCAACAGTAGAAAATTTCCCAATTACCTTTGGTGCCCGTCGAAAAAAACCCTATTATTTTACTTATTGCCTAGTTAAAAAAAAGGTTTGAAATAGACATAAAGATTAAGCTCATTAACCTTTTGGTACGTGATCATTACAACAATCTCTTAAATTATATATATATATATATATATATATATATATATATATATATATATATGGAAGGACCGTGATGAGCTTTAGAGTGTTTCTCGTTCTCATCAAAATGACGCCGTAGAAGGAGAGTTGAAGAGATTGACTCAAGATTTCTCTAGGAAACCTATGACCAAGTTTGAATTCCACACGGAAAACTTTTAATTTCAAGTTCATCAATCATTAATATTTTGTTAAACACAATATATATTGCATAAAACTTACGTAGCTCTGGTTGTATAATTATAGCTCTGGTTTTATACACACTGTCGAAACTACATTATTGGATATTGGGTATTTTAATTGAATTTATATGGTTTTATATGCTAGTTTTAAAACCATATAAAAACCATATAAATCCTTTTAATCATTGAAATTCAAAAGTAGAGACTAGATTTTGGAACTTTTATATAATGTTAATAGGAGAAAGAAGAGGTCTTAAGCTAATGGCATGCGTCCTAGTGGCCCGCCCCGACGGCGAAAATAAACCTCAATATGAATATCTTGATCTGATCCATGTACGAGTGATGAAACATTAATATGGGTATCTAACTATTGTTAGATAATTATAGTTATTGCATTACTAGAACCGAAACAAATCTGTTGAAGAGCCATTCGGCGTAATATTGGCTAACCAAAACCGAACCGAACCTCCTATTTCGGGTTCTTCGGGTTGGGGTTTTATGCTCATGGCTAATATAAACTCATATAAAACCTTTTAATGTCTTTTAAAACCATATAAATCATTTTAGTACAATCCTTTTAAAGTCTTATGAATCTTTTAAAACATTTTACCAATATGGTTTACAAATCAAATGTTAGCTTTCATATTATAGTTGGTTATCTACTTGGTAAATACTCGGCCGAATCTACATTATTTATATATTGGGTGTTTTAATTGAATTTATATGGTTTTATATGATAGTTTTAAAACTATATAAAACCATATAAATCCTTTTAAAACTATATAAAACCATATAAATCTGTATCTTTGGTGTCATTCGTGAGAAAACCCTATTATTTTACTTACATTATAGTTTAAAATAAAAAATAAAAAGGGTTCGAACTGGACATAAAGATTAAGCCCATTAACATTTGCAACCAAATATTGAACCCTCGTCCAATTGGCCCGCCCCACAGCAAACACTTTTATTTTTTGGACAGCAACGGACCAGCCCACTAGAACCGCAATCCACGTTACAGCAACGGACCGACGCAACATCTTCAAGCACGTCGCTGTGAACCATGCCAAACGAGTTGGTACATAATCATTACAAAGCTTAAACTTAAACTATATATATAGGAGATTTTTCATAGAATCTTTGTAGCAGTAATGTATTTTGCTTTTGTATTTTGTTTGTAGGGATTTTCTAGTGTATTAAATCAATCATAGGAGAGTTGAAGAGATTGGCTCAAAATTTCTCTAGGAAAACTACGACCAAGTTTGAATTACACAAAGAAAGCTTTTAATTCCAAATTCATCAATCATTACTATTTTTTAAAACTTATATATATTACATAAAACTTACGTAGCTCTGATGCTTCGTCAAGCTAACAATCCTAATGGAGTTGTTAAGTGTGTGGTATATAATATTTCATGTCCTTGTGCACTACTTCCTTTTTGGTCTGATTTGAACTCTGTTTTTTATCAATGGAGCTGAAGTTTTATCTGATCCTTGAGATTGTTTGTGTGATCTTGTAATGAAGATTGAGGACTAAGGATAAGTATTGGGATATATTCTATATATCTTATACATATATTTTTCATATAGATAATTTTCTATTCTCTAAGTTTTCCTATTTGTATTAGGTTTAGGAATTAGCCTAAGGTTGTATATAAACTATGGCCGTAAAATCTAATAATACAAGTTGATATTGAGCAATTCCAAGTTTATCATGGTATCATAGCATATGATCCAATTATTTTCGATTACTTAATCTTCTTCTCCGGTTTTTTTTTTTCAATTCACTTCTTTGACCTAGAATAAGTCTTCTCTCCGACAAAAGAACGTGAGGAATTGAGCAATTTCGAGTTTATCAATAAAACTCCAACATCTTTTGCTGAAAATTCTCAATTATGACTTTCGAATCATCTTTTTATCTTTTTGTTACTTGAACTAATGATTCTTGACAAATTCGATTATTTGTAAGACTTTATACTTTTTTTTAAAATACAATATTGTTATTGGTTTTTACAAAACTTTATAATGGACTTTTTGAATTTTCTAAATTGGTCACATAATTGATGATTTTTTTGTGAAACTGCCACTCACACATCTTGAAAAATATGTATAAAACCTTATAAATCCATTTAAAACCATATAAATACATATAAATCATATAATTTTTTGGGAAAACTCCAATTTGTCATTTTTAGTATTTATAAAACCATAGAATTCCCTTTAAACTATATAAAACCATATAAATTCATATAAACCGTATTGATTTTTGGTGAAACTCCCACTTGACGGGTCGACTCTGGTACACTATCCCTAATATGCAGCTTCCTCGATATACACTTTAGATTTTTTGTCTCTTTGCTGCACACCCCAAATAATTTTTGACTTTAACAAACATCACGAATTATTAAAATTCTTGTAATTGCAACATACATAATTAATCTCACGATTGTGTTTAGAAAACCGGCAAATAGCGTTTCAAAAACCACGATTAAGCTAATCCAACCCGACTGTTAGTGAAACCCAACTCAAAACCCGAACTCACCCAACTTTCTTAAAATCCAAAATTGATGTGGGGAAAAAAGATTTATGGTTCTTCGTTAGAGAGAGAAAAAAAAAGACAGAGATTGAATCAAAACACAATAAAAAATGTAAAATGTATATATATTGGAAGATGAATACAAACATGGAGGTGATTTCAATCAAATTGAACGAGACCTATAATAGACAAATCTCACATTTTATATTGTCAACTTAACGATGAAAAAGAAACAATAAGATTATTCATAAAAGTCTTGAGAATCAATTAAACGCAAACCAATTATTTACAAAAGCAGATTACTTACTCCATTTCCTTCATTCAAACTGAAGCAATCCCTATCCACGATGCAATTCCTCTCTATGCGATTCAATCTATGTCTTTTTCTCTCTCTCTAACGAAGAACCCTAATTTTCTTCTTTCCCCAAATCAATTTTGAATAACACTTATGTTAAATTAGTTGCAGTTACATTCACTTGCTTCTCCTTAGTTTGGGAATAGATCTATGGATTTTAAATCTCAAATCTTACTGATTTTATAAGGTTTTATACGGATTTAAAAGGTTTTATAAAGTTCTAGAAGGTTTTAAAAAGACTTATAAAACCCAGTTTTTACTGGTATTATAAGATATTATAAGGTTTTACAAAGTTAAGGTTTTATAAGATATTTGTAAAACCTAGATCTTATTGATTTTATAAGGTTTTTTTTTAATGATTTTAAAAGGTTTTTATAAAGTTTTATAAATATGTTTATACAACTCATAAACCACAATGTTTTGTAGTAGTGGATTCCACATGTTTTGTAATCTCGCTTGCAGAGAAGTCAATAGACTTAGTTGGGACAGACTATGTAGACATAAACATCCAGAGGTAAGTCATGTAGATTGTCGCTTACAAGAGGCTGCAACAAAAAAAACAAGGGCAGAGTGAATGAGTGCATCCTGAGATAAGCAGAAAGATGCGAGTCAAATGATCGTTATCTGTGAATGAACTAGGAAGAAGTTGAATGTTATAAAATCACATATAGGCTTAGATTAGAACATGGTTTAGTGTAATCAAACCACTGAGACAAAATGAAACTCCATCACTGATTTCAATGAAACTGTCTTCTTATTTGAAGACACGCCCAAGATTAAACAAACCTGACACCAAGTAACAAAGACTCTCAGTAAACTAAAAGCAGAAAGTTACAATCTGACATACTATTTGTTTGTGTGAGACTGCGGGATTCTCTTTGAACGATAGTTAATGAAAATAACCAATCAATCATCAGTAATCATTCTCACCACACATACTAGTGGTAATGGTTAAGCCATAGCCCGATGACTTCTTCCCGTCTACACGAGAATATTTCCCACATTGCCATGTTTCTAAACCCACGGCACAATCCCTAATCACATGCACCTGCAAAATCAATTATACGATATTAAAACAAAATTGTATAATTGCCATATTAACTGTATATTTCCCACATTGCCATGTTTCTAAACCCACGACTCTTAGTAACTAGTAAAACAAACAAAAGGTCGAATATTGCCATATTAAAGACTGTTTAGATTCAAAGGAAGATTTACAGAATTGATATCAAACCATTGTAGACACTATTAATTAACTGATTACTTGAGAAAGTGAAACTTATTTAGGAAAGTGAAACCATTGAGCGCAGGTCATCCTGATTCTCCAACCCCTACCTTCGACTTTTATGTGTTTCTCTTATGCCCATTCTGATGAATCTGATCCGGAAGCGACCACGATCGGGAAATGCTTAATCTCAATTGATTTGGGATGAAGATGTCTATAATGGTTGGCGATTCGGTAGGGTAGAGTTGAAATCAAGAGGTACCACTTCTATCTCTGACGATTCCATCTGCTCCATAAAGACGACGAGACTCCACTGATGGCAAGGCTCGACGGAGACGGCGAGGCTGGACAGAGACGGTGAGCGAAGAGCTTCAGATCTAAGGTTTTTGCGAAGAAAAGTCAAAGACGAAGTTCTATTTCGTTTAAGTGAAGGCTAGTTTCGTCTTTAGTTCTATTAAAGTGTTGTATATTTGAAAATGTGAAGCGTGTGATGGTAGTTTTGAAAAGTAGTAATGTCAGCGGCAATTATCTTTTAGAATTGGGAATTTAGAGCCTTTGCTACTTAAAATAAAAATTTAGTTTTACCCCTTAAAATAATAATAATTAATATTTTAAAAAATTAAAATTAAAGTTAAAATAAAAAACCGGCTCGATTGGAAGGAGCTTTAGAAACTGCACACAGCCATATTTATTTCTACAACTAATTTTTTTTCTAATCATGATTTTTACAGATTTTTAAAAGCTAATTTTTTTTCCAATCATGATTTCTACAGATTTTTAAACCTACAGCTCTTTGTATCCATTTTTTGCTGTAGAGAGCTATATTTCCACAGCCCATATTTCCTAGCTTTCACTTTTTAAAAAGTCACAGCCAAAATTCTACAGCTAAAAAACCTACAGCAAAAAAACCACAGCATAAAACCGAAAGCTACAGTTGTTACCAATCATGCCCAACAAAAAAAAAAAAATTTGCGACATAAAAACCCAGAAAACAAAAAACTTTCTAAAAAAGATATCCTGAAAAAGATATCGTGAAAACAAAAAAAAATTGAAAAACGTGTCTTGATAATAATTTCTTAAAAAAATACAAAAAGATTCATAAAAGGAAAAAACGTTTTCAAAAAGGAAAAGAAAAAAAAAAGATTACACGACAAAATAAATATTTTTGAATATTTTTAAAGGAAAAAACGTTTTCAAAACGATTTATAAAAGGAAAAAAAAAATATTTTTTGAAGATTTTCAGTTGTGTTGTCCTAGATTTTCTCTCAGATTTTGTTAACCGCTTCGTAGAATATGTATTCTACATTCAGTATAATCAAAACAAAATAGTAGAACTTCTATTCTACAACAAAGTAGAATATAGAGAAAATGGTATAACTTCTATTCTACTTTTAGAATGCGAATTCTACAATTAGTAGAATAAATACAACATTGTAGATAACAGATTCTATAGGGATAGTAGAATGCTATACAAATAGTAGAATACATATTCTATACTTGGTAGATTTTAGAGCAAATACTAGAAATCAAATTCTACAATTAGTAGAACATGAAAATAAATATTTTTAAAAAATTTTGGTTTTCCTAAGATAAATTACACAATATATATTACTTACTTAATATGAATTTTCAGAATTTCTAAAGTAATTATAAATATTTATTTTGCATTTTTTATATTTAATAAATAGTATTTTAGTCTAAAAGTGGCATATCTCAAATAAGTACTAAGAGCATCTCCAATATATTCCCTCATTTTTATCTCCAAAATGGAGTTGGATTTCTCTCCAATGTATTCCTCTATTTTTTACTCCAAAAATAATATTCTTAGTATATTCTTCATTTTCTATTTTATTATTAATTGCTAAAAATACACTTTATCTGTAAAATTTACAAATTAACTCATTATTTTTTTTTCTTTCAAAACTTTCACAAATTAATTCATGAATTTAACCATTACAATATCATAAAAAATAACCATTACCGTTGAGGAACTTTTAGTATCTTAACGTTAAATTATTAAATTTGATAGCCAAATATCATTTATCTAAGATCACACCAGCAGAAACACTCGAAAGCAAAGTTTAGAACATGAAATTTGTTAGTTTCGTGTCTTGTCACTTTTATAATTCTAGTAACGTAACGGATGCAACTGGTGGTCATCAGCAATATGATGTCCTTAGCTCGTATAAGTTTTATATTAATTGACTTTATACATAATAACTAAAACAATACGATTTAATCTTTTGACCTAGGCAATTGTTATTAGACAGGACTTGGATACTGGAAAGGTCCACGGATTATTTTTTCCTAAATGGGAACTATGGAAGGATGCTAAGTCACATTGTGCATTATATATATATATATATATATATATATATATATATATCTATATATGAGTATACAGTATTGTAATATAAAATATACCTACTCTTTCATTAATTTCAGATATAAAATCTATATATATAAAGTAAGTTTTGCTCTCTTCTCATGCTGCCACCTCAGCATCCCAAAAATTAAATACACATACTAAATACATATATTAATTATAAATTTGGTTTTAACATTATGAAAAGAATTTGAGAAGGCATTATTCATATTCTAAATTAAACCAGAAAATAATAAACTTATATGAATATAGTTCTTTGAAATAATAACAGTTTTAATAAATTTGGTTATCATAATATATTTCAACTTTTATAAATATTTAATTAGCTTAAGTTGTATCGCAAATATTATAAAAAAAAACTAAAATATCAAACAAGTCCTAACAATTAAACAAATAAGTTAAATATGTAACTAAATTCATAAAGCCAAATATAAGTTTTATATTTAATAAAGAGACAAATAAATAAAATTAAGGTATACTTAACATAATAATTGCAATTATACATAACTATGAAAAAGAGAATAAGAGCCAAAAAAATTAAGAAACATATTAAAAGTATTTACACGAAAATATAAATTAAGTTTGAAAATTTAAGATCGTTGTGTTTTGTGATATTATTTTTAACAAAAAAATAAAAATAAATGTAACTACAACATGAGAAGAAAATAAAAGCTTTGTATATGCAAAATATATATCATGTGATGTAAATATATTTCAATTCTCATAATAATTACCATCCATTAATACAATAGTTTTCCCTATAATTTGAAAAGACATTTACTTAATAGAAGATAGATTATATTGAATTAATCTAAAGAAATTTCAATTTAATAATTTACTTTTATTAGTTTATTTATATAATTTAGAAAAACTATAGAATTTAGTGTTTATAAATTATGAATTATATTTATTCTAAATAAAATCAAACAAATGTTGTGAATTCAAACAATCAGTTATATATGAAAATCTTTTTCAACAAAAATAAAAGAAAAATAGATTTATATATGGAATCACAAACATATTGCACACATAAATAGGGTTAAAATCATACTTGAAACACTCCAAAAATAATAAATTCACATGAAACAAAATTAAAAAAAATTATTATGCAACTTTAAAATGTAAATATCTTCATTTTAAAATGTAAATATCTTCCTTTTAAAAAACTCAACTAATTGCATAAAATTGATCACCAAAAAAAAAAGAGGTCAAAATGTGTATCATCCAATTAATAAACACATAGATGATCATAAATTAAAAAAAACAAATACACAGATCTTAAGTTTATAAGGTCAAAATGTGTATCATCCAATAAATAAACACATAGATGATCATAAATTAAAAAAAACAAATACACAAATCTTAAGTTTATAGAGATAATTAAGTTAACTACGAGACCAAATAAAATAAAATACCATTATATTACAAAAATTGTTTACCACGTCCGCGCGGATCACACCCTTTGTGATTGAAATTGAAAGTGAAATCTCACCGGCGATGGGGGAAGATATCGGAGAAGACGAGGGTTTTAGAGCAGTGGGTAATGTTTTTTTACAGGATAATCATATTCACAAGAACTCTCTCTCTCTCTCTCTCTTTAAATGTTTGAATCGACGTTCGACCCCATATTTCTTATATTTTTCCAAATCGGTTCATATTATCTCAAATGTTCCAATTAACCTATACATCTACGATGATTTTGATAGTAAATTAGTGATAGAAATTAAATCGTTTTAAAAATAAAATTAGATTCATTTTGTAGTCACCAACACTGGATCATCGAAGATGAATAATAGTAAATTCTGAACATTTTATTAGTATTCGGTTTTAGGTAAAAATAGATAAAATTACAGTGACTTATTTCGAAGTATTTTTTTTTTAAAGTTCGGAGAATTCTAAATTCACAAAACTAACTTTTCTTTTATTAGTATCGAAGTAACTTTCGGACTATACAAAACTAACCTTATTTCGAAGTATTTATTTTATTAGTATTCAGTTGGGTTAAAAAATATACAATTCCCTAAACTTTAAAATGACAAACACTTAACTTTTAAAAACCAACTAATTGAATAAATAGTCAAATAAAAAAATTCAATTGTGGATCACTCACTAAACAAATACATAAATAAACATAAAATTAAGAAAGGAAAAAAAAAACTTAAGAATAAACAATCCACATTTCTTAAGCTAATAGAGACGAATCCATTAACAATCATACTAATAAAACTAAAATAATATTATACTAAATTTTTTTAAAACAAAATTGTGTTCACGTCCGCGCGTAGCGCGGATCACACACTAGTGATAGTATAATTTATACAAGACGTGTAATACCTTATCAATGTGTCATAATCTTTTCACGATGGTTGGGATAACAATCACTTAATATCCACTTAATCTAATTGAAAATA
The DNA here is from genome assembly GCA_030161315.1 of Eutrema japonicum. Lineage (NCBI taxonomy): Eukaryota > Viridiplantae > Streptophyta > Magnoliopsida > Brassicales > Brassicaceae > Eutrema > Eutrema japonicum. Next base: position 42,104,910 of record BSQW01000005.1, read on the forward strand.
ATAATATATATAACTTAATAAAATATGAAAGACTAAATTATAAATAAAAAAGTTCAATCCCATTTTAGAGTTGAAAATGGAGTTACTCCATATTTGGAGGAAAAATGGCATTTCTCCATTTTGCAGTTAAAAATGGAGTAAGGTTGGAGATGTCCTAAGGGGACAATAGTTCCCATTTTTTACTCTAAATTTACAATTATCCCTTTAAAAAATGGTAACTACTTAAATAAAATGGAAAAACAACATCTAAACTCGAATGAGTTTAATTAACAAAAAACATCCATAAAATATGAAAGACTAAATTATAAATAAAAAAGTTCAACTCCATTTTGGAGTTGAAAATGGAGTTACTTCATATTTGGAGGAAAAAATGGTATTTCTCCATTTTGCAGTTAAAAATGGAGTAGGGTTGGAGATGATTTTCCTGCAAAATAGCATTTGGAGTAGAAAATGGGGTAGGGTTGGAGATGCCCTAAGGGGATAATATTTCCCATTTTTTGCTCTAAATTTACAATAAAATTGTTTTCCACTCACAGTCTCGATCGCCCAACTAGCACCTAACGATTTTTTTGAATATTGGAGAAAATGCTCATTTAATTTTCCCAAATATTTATAACTAACAAAATTATTCCCCAACTATTGAGTGCGTAATTTAAATCTTCAATTTAACGTTGACTTCATAAATATATGTATGAAAAAAGTCAACGTTAACTAAGAAAACGGAAATGTTGGTGTTGAATTTTTATGAGTCCAATTTTGCAAAGTCAGAATAAATTTGAGAAATTAATTTGCCAACCTAAAAGTTAGAGAATTAATTTGCAAAATTGTAAAACTTGAGGAATTAAATGATCTTAATTTTCGAAATATACACATAATTGTTTAGCTTTATTCATAACAATAAAATTAACATTAATTTGAGAATTTTAATTGAGTACTCAATAGTTATGGGATAAATCTACCAAATACTTGAGGAATTAAATGACCTTTTTTGGAGTAAATTGTGGGATTAGTTTGATAAAATACAAATAAAATCTTAATGCGTATCTTGTCGTTCTCTCCCTCTTCTCTCTATAACTTATATTTCAGAGGTTTTTTCTTGGTTTTTGTTCTTCCGCTTTAATTCGGATTTCGGTTCCGGGGTCGACCGGATTTAGTTTGGATTCCGACTTAGTTTTGTATTGGGCTTTTAAGCTTTGGACTAAATAATTGTGTACCACATAATTGCCCTGTTCTGGGACGACAAAAAAATGGTCATAAAAAATTTAAAGAAGAAGGTAGAAAATAGAAAAGGGAAAAGTGAAGTTAATCATCAGCTCTAGTTCTAGTTATGTTCTTCTTTTTTTTGGATTTGAGTGGTGCTCGGTTTCGTCGTTATGCGACTGGTTTTCATCTTCAGTAAAGTTTTTTTGGCATTCGGTTCCCTAGTTTGATTTATTTCTCTTTGATTCTAGTCCTTGGATTGTCTCGTTTTATTTGGTTTATCCAAATTGTCTCCGATTTAATTTTGGAGAATTGGTTTCTAGTGCCTTATATTGAAACGGGTGAGTCGTCGCGTGGATATTCATACATCGTCAGAATTCTTTTTGATGAAGAGGTTGCTATCGGCAATTTTCTTTGTTGGAAAATGATTATCTTCATCTCGTCTTTTTTTCTGGATTATTTTTGCGTTTGGAAATCAGTTTTTTCATTTCTGTTCGAGATATTCCTTTTGATCTTTGTCTCGGTTTTAGCTTCGATTTTAGTTTTCAATCATGTATAGTTTCTCTTGTTTGGACTTTTGTTTCCCTTTTTTAGGTTTAGTCTTTCGGGATTCCGTTTAGGGTTTCACTACACATGCCAATTAAAAACTTTCTTCATAATCACATGACTGAAAGATAATGATTGTATGATCCAGAAACCCTGATCACACATTGCTCTTCCTCCTTTAACTCTCTCATCAAACTCATTAACATAACCATAACCAATGGAGTGTCAGGAGCACACTTGCAAGAATAGAGGGGAGCGGTACTGATTAGATCGAGTTTTTCTTGGAACAATGGTGGGGTCTCCAATCCCCAAGCGATACCGTTCCCTGCTTCATTGATCTTCCTCTGTGTTTGGGTATAGAAATCCCTATTAAGACTATTGATGATTGGAGAATCACTTACAGAATACGGAGTCATTATTCTCCGTATCATTGCGTAAGTGTATTTAGACTCATCATAGCCTTTTTCATCCGCAAATCTGATGGCCTCCAAGCCTTCTTCCAAGTGACCATTGCAGAAGTACTCCCACAGACCTCTCATTAAAAAGGCAGATGGATTTCCAGCCTTCAAACACCGAAGCCTGAACTGAGTGAGTGGAGGGAGAGGGACGTACCAGTCCTGGTCTACCATGGCGAACATGTCCACTTCATTAAAGAAGATATCTTCCTCGATCACAATGTTGAAGATATTGCATACCGCTTTCGCTCTTTCAAGATCTCTGAAGGATTTGCATGCGAGGAACAAGATGATGTTGTGGAACACGATTTAATGCATCTAAAATATAGTTGTTCTTAATATTTTCAGTAATACAACAAACCAGTAATACTAACATATAGTTGTCTTTTAACAAAATCAGCATTACCAAAACCTGAATCTATGTGTAATTACATGTTAAAATCCCACAAATACAACTATTTGGGTGTGAGTACAACTATATAACTAGGGACAACTATGTGTAAAATTCATGAATTTTTTATTAATATAATTGTCATGCGTTGAGAATTGTGGCAATATGTGTTAAGTGACGGTGCCAGGTGTCCGCGCGTTTGCTTTTAACAAAAGGACATGGAATGCACGGAAATATAAAGAGAGTTTTTTTTGTTAATGGATTTATTGTCTTTGTAGAGAGAGTATGGATCTCCTTCATTACTTTTTCTTTGTAGACATAGAGTATTGTGATGATTAAAGATGTGTACAATATGAGGTAAACCTGGACTTAACCTCCAGATGTGTCAAACTATCAATGACTTACCTAATACAAACGACTTCAGTAAAAGAATTTTAAGGAAAAATCAAACACTTGAGGATTTTATAGAAATTCAAAGCTAAAAATGGAATTATTGAACATGCATATGCAAATAAACAAACATGTTACTCCCGACTATGCAAACAAAGAAGTTTTAATGGATTTCTCAAGATGGTAGGAAGTACAATACATAATACCACCAAAAATTTAGAAGTACAAATATCCCATAATCCTCTTCTGGTTGTATGGTTTGGTCAAGTGAGCAGGTCAACAATCTCAAATTAGCTATGTTTGCATGTCTGTATTGCCCTATAAGAAAATCACAGACATATGTGTGTGTGTGCACCTATTGAATACATTTACTACAAAATTGACAGAAAGACAAGCAAAATATTAAATTGAAAGATGAAAGGAGTCGAATAACAAAGGACCCAAGCAAAAGATGAAAGATTATACTCTATACATAATTCGACCAGCGAAGCTTCAACCTGCTCCGTCGTCACCCCATCTCTCTCAAAAAATGTGTTTGGAATCCCTAATTAAAATCAGTTCTCTGACCATGAAATTGGGATTTCAACCATTCAAATCCCTTCTTTTCCGCATCACTTCTTCCTCGGACGGTGCAATCTACTCAGATTAGCTTTGTATATGCACTAATACGAATCTGAAATCAGGGAACAATACAAACATGAAGGTTCTCTGTGGAATGATGCCTAGTTGTGGATTTAGAATATCAAGAGTCTTCCTGCAAATGTATTTAGTTGTTGACATTAAATTTGGAAGAGTAAATGATATACTGTAACGAAGAGAAACGAAGAAGCTGAGTACCCGATTTGAAGCCTATTGCATCTGATACAAACCCTAAACGCATCCCGCTGCCTCCTCTTGTAACTCTGCCTCGTTGCCAAACCCAGATTGTCACCAACGTGGCCATGTCCTCATCTTCTCCAGAGGATCAAGACTGTGTTGTGGCTGTCAAGTTCTTGGGACCTCAACTCAGCTTTTGCAGACCCGCCGCTAAGAGCAAGTGGACCAACGTCAGGATCGAAAACCCCTGCTTCTACTCCTCCAGAGTCATGTTTTCCAAGAAAGATGACATGTTTCGCATTCCCGGATCTGGAGGCCACCTCATTGGATCATGGGATCTCCGCGCAAAAAACAACAAACCAAAGATTCAGAAGTTGCGATTTGGAAACCTTCCCAAGCTGACCAGGACCAAACGAGAGCTTATGGATTCGTGCCTCACGAGCGAACACTTGGTGGAGTCGACAACAACCGGTGAAACTTTCTTGGTTAAGTGGTACAAGAAGACCGCCAGTGGTACGGTGAGAATGGAAACCAAAGCTTTGATGGTGTTCAAGCTAGACGATGAGGGAAACGCTGTTTACACTCAAGACATTGGAGATCTCGTCATTTTCCTCTCAAAGTCTGAACCTTTCTGCGTCCCTGCTAGTTCCTTTCCTGGCCTGTTCCCTAACGTTGTCGAGCTCTATGATGTTGACGAAAACGCACTTGTCCATCTGGCTAGATCCCCCATTGTCAGTGTACTTGATACATACGAGACTCCTTACCATATTCCACCTCAGAATATAGACTAGTATTTTGTCTGACTCATGCATCCGCAATGCCGTCTCCAGTTAATGTAACAGACATATATCCTTCTTTCTTTTAAGATTTGATGAACCAAAAAGAGTATTTCTTTTGAGATGACATTGCATTTGTCCCTTTACTTTATTAAATGATGACTCCTTGACTATATATGAATTGATCTTCTCAGCTTCTGATAAATGTTAGCTCAGGCCTCATTGTAATTAGCTCACTTTCAATCTTTTTGTCTCAATGTTGAAGCTTATTATGTAAGGGAAAAAACAAATCATTCACACAACAAAGAGCCAAAACAAGACAACAACCTAAATCGCTTTGATCCAATTTACAGCAACAAACCAGTTTCTCACATTATAGACCAAAAGCTGCAACTGCTTCTGATCTCAAACCACAACCTTCTTAAGCACACAACTTTCTGATTGTTTCCCAACAACAAAAGTTCAAATCTTGAAAAATAAATCATCAGAAGGGTTTCTCTCCAGGGAGATAAGAAGGAGAACCCCACTCAACTTGATTCTTCTTTCTATTAAAGATTCCACTTAGATTCGGCAAAAGCACTTTCTTTGATACCACGGAAGTTTTCGTCTTCTCCAGTTTGTTATGGATAGGTTTCTGTTTCGTAGCTTTGTAGTGATGTTGTGGTGATGATTCAGCGGACATCTTCGCCTCGGCTTCTGCAAGAATCCTCAACGCCACTTCCTCTGCTTTCTTCTGATCTCTTTCGCGCCACCTCCTGAGTTCTCCTTCAACCGCTTTCTTAGCAGCATCAGCCATAGCTGCTTTCTTCAATGCCTCTTGTGTTGCAGTCTTTAGCTTCTCAATCTCCTCTTGTGTTGTCTCCAACTTCTTCAGTGTCTCGTTTTCGCTAGCTCTCACTGCTTCTACCTGAGCCAATGCAGCCGCCACTTTCATATCCGCTAACTTATCGAATACCTCAGCTCTCTTGCTCAAAGACTTAAACTCCTCCTGAGACAGGGTGATGCTCTGAGCTCCAGACTCAGATGATATCGAATTACGTGCGGCGTTGGTTTTTTCAGACATTGACTTTATCTGTTCAAGGGCCTTTGTCTCGGCAGCTTTTGCTTCTTCGACTTCATCTAGAGCAACTCACAAATTTAGCTCTGTGTCTTCAAGTGCGAGATGTGCGGTTTCCGCTTCCTTCATTAACTCTTCGGCTTTGTTTCGCATTTCCTCAGCTTCTCGCCGAGCAGCTTCTGTCTCAGAAGATATCTGATTTAAGGTTAACATCATATCTTCCAAAGCAGCCTTTGCTCTAGATTCCTCTGCAACACATTCTTCTAGCTCACTCTTACCTTTGCTAAGCTTCATATGAAGATCTCCAGCCATAGATTCAATTTCAGCCTCCTTCGCTTCAACTTCACCGTGCACCGTCTTCACATTCTTCAGTTCTGCTTTAAGAGATTTCACTAACTCTTGCAAAGACCCTCTCTTCTTCCACAAGTTTCTCGAGTAAACCCTTTGCTTCATTCAACTCCAAACTCACACCATTAACAGAATCCATATCCGATGCTTTTGCAGTCTCCATTTGCTTCTGCGATTCATCGATCTCGTTATATGTCTCAGTCAACTGCACTTCAAGCTTTTTTGCGAATTTGGGGTCAAACTCCTTCTTCAAAGCGAGTAATTTCTTGGCAGATTCTTCCATGCCAGCTTTATACGATTGCTGCTGAATCTCCTTCTCTGCAAATATCTCAGATTTTTCTTTTCGGGCTTGAGAACACGCCAGCTTCGTCTGTTCAACTGATTCATGAACAGCTGCAATTTCCTTCGTCTGTTATAGTTTTTACTTATTTGTTGCGAAGATTGAGATCTTCAGTTTTAAGATGCGAATAACCGCCCCATTACTCATTAATATCATAAGAACTGGTTGAATTTTCTCTTGTCTAAAAAGTTTCTTTCAGACAAAGGTCCATGGAACGACCGTGAGATCTTAATACATGTAAGTCGAAAACGTTGCAAGTAAGACGACAATCTTTTATCCAGTAGTGCCTTCTTCCTTGATAGTTTATAAACAAATTACAATGAAAATGAATGTTGTGTATGGTTGAGAGTTGTTTGGTGATTCTTCAGAAATTTGCTTACAATACCCATTTGGTTGTGTATTTGCATGGTTACTTGGTGTGTATAATCTCTATAATATTATTTAATAAGATATTTTTAAAAATAAACTTTGTTTTGTAAGTTATTACATGAAATACCATTTTCTTAAATTTCAAAGCAATTTAAAAAAAAAAAATTATTCGCGCTATAATTAGCGCGGGTTAAGTCCTAGTGTGCATATTGTTTAAGAATACATTTTTGAAAAGGAACTTTGTTTTATAAGTTATTACATAAAATGCCATTACAAATAACAAAGAATAATTGAAATAGGAAATAATATAGTAGTTTTTTAAAATTATTGATTAGAATATGGAAAGTATATATTTTGTATTAAAGTGGTTATTTATTATTTATTTCTTAATTATTTTTAATACTATATATTTTAAAATAATAACCAATCCATATATATTCAAAGAAAAAAATCTATTCAAAATCTTGCTATATTTTCACTATAATTTATTATATTTTATTTGAATATATATCAAAACAAAAGTTAAAAAATATTTTACTAATTTTATAAAAAGTTAGACACAAATATTTTAGTTCAATGTAAAACGGGTTAAATGGACAAATTATTACAAATTGACAGTTTATCTATAATCATTAGTTAGTCGTATTATAAAATTCAGATAAAAACAATTTTCTTAAATTTTAAACAATTTATTTAAAAAAAAAATTTTACGCGCTATAATTAGCGCGGTTTAGTCCTAGTATATTTATATAATAGAAGGAAACAAAAAAGCCGCATTGACTTAAAGTGAGTTATTTAGTTCATGACAATTTTTGGTTGACTTGGCTAAAGATTTGATCAATACAACAATCTTTTTTTTTTTAATTGAATTTCACCCGAGTTATCTAAAATTTTGAATTCATATCACACTCCACAAAAGTAAACACAATTTTGACTTGGCTAAAAAATTTGATCAATGCTCGTTGTATGCAACCACAATTTTGAATCCATATCACACTCCAACAAATGAGTTGTCACAATGTCATCTCATTACTCATTAGCCAAAACAAGTTCCTACAAAGAAAAACATAAATAAAACGAAATATTTTTAAGAGAGTTGTCACAATGTAATTATGTTTCATACTTTTGTCTCTTGTTCTCAATCTTCTCAGAATGAACTTTCGTCACTTCCTTAGCTTCATCTACTTTGGTTAAAGCAGCAGTCTTTGTTTCCGAAATATCATTCGAAACCTGTTGGATTTTTCTCAGCTCTTGCTTTGCGGTATCAAGTTCCTTACACACCGTCCCATACTGTTGCATATCCTGAGCATCACTACTAGACACAGAAACATTTCCTGGTTTGACTCTTAGCAGCTTCAGTCACTTTATTCGCAGAATCTCTGGATTTATTAACCGCTTCAAGCTTACGAGTAAGCTCTTCAACAGTTATTTTCGCCCATTCGAGCTCACTCAACGCTTCCTCTCTGATCGTATTAAAAATGGATAGCGTAGTAACTTAAGAGGCGTTTGTGGAGAAAATCTTAGTGTTGAAGACCCGGGAACAAATTATTATACAAACTGAAGTTTCGACGTCCAATTATTCTGAATAAAACTCGAAAACTATTTGATAAAAATCAACAAGTGGACAAAAAGTATTTGTAATCACAAACGTTTCTATACACAATCATGTTGATTTTGAGGTCATGTAACAACAATTGAAGACTTTCATCAACATTATAGGTTTGGATAGATAGAAGGGACTAGGAGTTATTTTCTTCCTCCGTAATTATCATCTTCGACACACAAATTGAATGATATATATATGTTTCAGAAGAAAAGACAATGGTGGAGCTAAGTCAACGAGATATATAATCAGAACCCTAAAAGTATTTCTGTGCATAATTTCAAATCCAACTATACGCCAAACGACATATAATGAAATGGAATTATATGGAAAACTACATATATTTATATTATATATATTTAAAGCAAAGCGTATATAAAAAGAAGTTAAAAATACCTTGATAGCTCCACTTTCTGAAGTTTCTTGATTTAACAATGGAGTTCCTCTTTCTGTGTTTATATATTACTATACACACGCAAGAAAATATACATGGTTTACTCTCGAATATTATCTACTCCTCTAATATGGAAACAATGCTGATATTTTATGCATTTTCAAGTATAGTATTAAAGAGGAAGTTGAGTTTAATGACTAAATTATAGTATCTCTAATATATTAAAACAGACTGCTAATTTGTGACCAAACAAGAAAAAATACATTTAAAACTATTCTTATTATGGATAACTTTTAAACTTTTAATTTTTATGGATAACTATCCCTGTTTCCAAACAGAATAATTCTGTTCAATTAAAAATTCATTTCATTAATCTGATTCAATTAAATTGTAGTTTAATTAATTAATTAATATGATTATATATATATTAATTTTAATATGTAATTATAAAAATTCAGACTATGACAGAAATTAAATTAAATAATTAAAATTATAAATAAAATCGATTATTTCAAAAATATGTAAATTAAATATTTCAAAAATAATTTAAATTTATTATTATTTTGTTACGAAAATATTATTAGTTATTTTGAATTTTTGAATTTCGATTATGCCAAATAATCTAATAATCAAAATTTTGAATGATACATATTCAAAATTAACAATTTTGCTTGAAAGATAATATTAAATTTTGAATTTAATGTAGATTTTCTGAGATTTCATCAATAGTTACAAACAAAATAGTTAGAATTAATAACAAAATATGTTTACTTCTAAATTTAAATCTTATTAATACAATCAGATTTATAATTGAATATTTTTCAAACTGAAAACTGAATATATTATTAATTAGATTTGCACAACCATAAATTTGATCATGCATATGGACAACATTCGGTTAATAATACAGATTCAATATTTGTTATTTACATATATAAAATAATTAATATTTTAAGAATCACACAATATAGGAATTGTTAATCTAAGAAAAAATGCATTTAATACTATTTCTATCATGAATAACTTTTAAACTTTCAATTTTTGTGGATAATTATCCTGTTTCCAAACAGAATAATTTTGTTTACAACATAGGATTTTGTGGATAACTTTTAATTTTGGTTATGTATTTTTTAAAGTTAATTCCGAAAATTAAAAAATTATTTTATAATATTTTAGATTTTCTTAAATATAGGTTAGATTATTTACCAAAAATCAGAAAATTAGTTATTATCTTCAAAAATAATCAATCATATATTAATTTAGATTTAATCTAAATATTCGAATTTAAATAATATTCTCATAATAACACAGATGATAAACAAATATGTTATTGTATTTTTTTGGGGGAAATAGATCGTCTTCCCATACTATTTTATTTGAAAAAAAAACCCATATATTAAAATAATGGTCATATTTTAAATATAAAATATGTATGATGAATTATAGGTGAAAATGATATAATATTTATATTGATTATATAAAATATTTATGATTATGTTTTATTCGCAATTTAATAACAAAACAATTGATAAGAATCCTAATGAATAATTCAGGTATTAAAATATATTTAAAATAAAATATAGAACTGAAAATGTATATAACAAAACAGGTCGGAAAATTTGGATAGCTAAAATCACTAATATTGAATAATACATGTCATACCAAAAATATACTTATAAAATAGAAAACATTAAAAAAACAAATAAAAATTTGTCGCATGTCTTCATTGTGGATTAAAATTTTAGAAAACTATATAATATATTCTATAGCCAAATATAAAACTGTTAACATATCTCAAACTTTTACATCCACAAAATACATTTTGTCCAAAAAATAGAACTAAACATCATAAAACAAAATTAAAACTTACCCCCGTTCTAGGGCGGATTAGTATACGATTATATCAACATAATGAACTTCCGTTACTTTTCATATTGAACTTCCTAACTAGGGCGTATTAGCAAAAACAAATTATATCTAAACACCTAAATAATTATGTTATATCTAAACACAAAAATAAACACAAATTATATTACAAATCTCTATAATATTATTTAAGAAGACATTTTTAAAAATAAACTTTGTTTTGTAAGTTATTACATGAAATGCCATTATAAATAACAAAGAATAATTGAAATAGGAAAGGATATAGTAGTCTTTTAAAATTATTGATTAAAATATAGAAAGTATATATTTTGTATTAAAGAGGTTATTTATTATTTCATTTCTTAATTATTTTTAATACTATATATTTTTAAATAATAATCAATTCATATATATTCAAAGAAAAAAATCTATTCAAAATCTTGATATATTTTTCATTATAATTTATTATATTTTATTTTAATATATATCAAAACAAAAGTTGAAAAAATATTTTACTAATTTTATAAAAAGTTAGATATAAGAAAACTATATTTTTAAAAAAATTCGTAAACTAACCACAAAAACTAGAGTCTTTTAACGATGCATATTAGAGTTATGTTTTTAAGATTATAAGTTTTTGCGAGTTAACCCGAATAATATTTTAGTTCACTGCAAAACGGGTTAAATAAACAAATTATTACAAATTATATAATTTATCTATAATCATTAATTAGCTATATTGTAAAATTCATATAAAAACAATTTTTGTGAATTTCAAAATAATTTATTTAAAAATAATTACAAATAGGAAATGATATAATAGTCTTTTAAAATTATTGATTAAAATATAGAAAGTATATATTTTGTATTAAAGAGGTTATTTATTATTTCATTTCTTAATTATTTTTAATACTATATATTTTTAAATAATAATCAATTCATATATATTCAAAGAAAAAAAAATCTATTCAAAATCTTGATATATTTTTCACTATAATTTATTATATTTTATTTTAATATATATCAAAACAAAAGTTGAAAAAATATTTTACTAATTTTATAAAAAGTTAGATATAAGAAAACTATATTTTTAAAAAATTTCGTAAACTAACCACAAAAACTAGAGTCTTTTAACGATGCATATTAGAGTTATATTTTTAAGATTATAAGTTTTTGCGGGTTAGCCCGAATAATATTTTAGTTCACTGCAAAACGGGTTAAATAAACAAATTATTATAAATTATATAATTTATCTATAATCAATAATCATTAGTTAGATATATTGTAAAATTAATATAAAAACAATTTTTGTGAATTTCAAAATAATTTATTTAAAAACAAATTACGCCGCGCTATAATTAGCGCGGGTTAAATCTTAGTTTTGATTAAAAAATAAAAAAATTCCCGTGCGGACGCACGGGTTATAATCTAGTTAAGCCAGTAAATCAGGGAAAACCTTATAAATTAGTAAGGCGTGATCAAGATAAAAAGATTCGTTGGTGATTTGTGCCAAATGATTTTCCCAAAATTTCCATTTCTGACGTCTTTCCTCTTCATTATCTTACGTACGTAATTCTTTTTTTTTTTTTTAAATACTTTATTAAAAATTGAAAACTTTTACTTTTCCTCTGCATCATTTGTTACTTTTACTTTGACGATCTAAACCCTATTGCATCTGATACAAACCCTAAACGCATCCCGCTGCCTCCTCTTGTAACTCTGCCTCGTTGCCAAACCCATATTGTCACCAACGTGGCCATGTCCTCATCTTCTCCAGAGGATCAAGACTGTGTTGTGGCTGTCATGTTCTTGGGACCTCAACTCAGCTTTTGCAGACCCGCCGCTAAGAGCAAATGGACCAACGTCAGGATCGAAAACCCCTGCTTCTACTCCTCCAGAGTCATGTTTTCCAAGAAAGATGACATGTTTCGCATTCCCGGATCTGGAGGCCACCTCATTGGATCATGGGATCTCCGCGCAAAAAACAACAAACCAAAGATTCAGAAGTTGCGATTTGGAAACCTTCCCAAGCTGACCAGGACCAAACGAGAGCTTATGGATTCGTGCCTCACGAGCGAACACTTGGTGGAGTCGACAACAACCGGTGAAACTTTCTTGGTTAAGTGGTACAAGAAGACCGCCAGTGGTACGGTGAGAATGGAAACCAAAGCTTTGATGGTGTTCAAGCTAGACGATGAGGGAAACGCTGTTTACACTCAAGACATTGGAGATCTCATCATTTTCCTCTCAAAGTCTGAACCTTTCTGCGTCCCTGCTAGTTCCTTTCCTGGCCTGTGCCCTAACATTGTCGAGCTCTATGATGTTGACGAAAACGCACTTGTCCATCTGGCTAGATCCCACATTGTCAGTGTACTTGATACAAACGAGACTCCTTACCATGTTCCACCTCAGAATATAGACATGCATCCGCAATGCCGTCTGAGTCATGCATCCGCAATGCCGTCTGAGTCATGCATCCGCAATGCCGTCTCCAGTTAGTGTAACAGACATATATCCTTCTTTCTTTTAAGATTTGATGAACCAAAAAAAAAAAGAGTATTTCTTTTGAGATGACATTTTGCATTTGTCCCTTTACTTTATTAATCGTTTGGTTGATGATGACTCTTTGACTATATATGAATTGATCTTCTCAGCTTCTGATAAATGTTAGCTCAGGCCTCAGTGTAATTAACTCACTTTCAGTCTTTTTGTCTCAATGTTGAAGCTTATTATGTAAGGAAAAAAACAAATCACAACCTTCTTACGCACACAACTTTCTGATTGTTTCACAACAACAAAAGTTCAAATCTTGAAAAAGAAATCATCAAAAGGGTTTCTCTCCAGGGAGATAAGAAGGAGAACCCCACTCAACTTGATTCTTCTTTCTATTAAAGATTCCACTTAGATTCGGCAAAAGCACTTTCTTTGATACCACAGAAGTTTTCGTCTTCTCCAGTTTGTTATGGATAGGTTTCTGTTTCGTAGCTTTGTAGTGATGTTGTGGTGATGATTCAGCGGACATCTTCGCCTCTGCTTCTGCAAGAATCCTCAACGCCACTTCCTCTGCTTTCTTCTGATCTCTTTCGCGCCACCTCCTGAGTTCTCCTTCAACCGCTTTCTTAGCAGCATCAGCCATAGCTGCTTTCTTCAATGCCTCTTGTGTTGCAGTCTTTAGCTTCTCAATCTCCTCTTGTGTTGTCTCCAACTTCTTCAGTGTCTCGTTTTCGCTAGCTCTCACTGCTTCTACCTGAGCCAATGCAGCCGCCACTTTCATATCCGCTAACTTATCGAATACCTCAGCTCTCTTGCTCAAAGACTTAAACTCCTCCTGAGACAGTGTGATGCTCTGAGCTCTAGACTCAGATGATGTCGAATTACGTGCGGCGTTGGTTTTTTCAGATATTGACTTTATCTGTTCAAGGGCCTTTGTCTCAGCAGCTTTTGCTTCTTCGACTTCATCTAGAGCAACTCTCAAATTTAGCTCTGTGTCTTCAAGTGCGAGATGTGCGGTTTCCACTTCCTTCATTAACTCTTCGGCTTTGTTTCGCATTTCCTCAGCTTCTCGTCGAGCAGCTTCTGTCTCAGAAGATATCTGATTTAAGGTTAACATCATATCTTCCAAAGCAGCCTTTGCTTTAGATTCTTCTGCAACACATTCTTCTAGCTCACTCTTACCTTTGCTAAGCTTCATATGAAGATCTCCAGCCATAGATTCAATTTCAGCCTCCTTCGCTTCAACTTCACTATGCACCGTCTTCACATTCTTTAGTTCTGCTTTAAGAGATTCCACTAACTCTTGCAAAGACCTCTCTTCTTCCACAAGTTTCTCGAGTAAACCCTTTGCTTCATTCAACTCCAAACTCACACCATTAACAGAATCCATATCCGATGCTTTTGCAGTCTCCATTTGCTTCTGCGATTCATCGATCTCGTTATATGTCTCAGTCAACTGCACTTCAAGCTTTTTTGCGAATTCGGGGTCAAACTCCTTCTTCAAAGCGAGTACTTTCTTGGCAGATTCTTCCATGCCAGCTTTTTACGATTGCTGCTGAATCTCCTTCTCTGCAAATATCTCAGATTTTTCTTTTCGGGCTTGAGAACACGCCAGCTTCGTCTGTTCAATTGATTCATGAACAGCTGCGATTTCCTTCCTAAGACGAATCTCTTATGGGTTATAGTTTTTACTTATTTGTTGCGAAGATTGAGAATTCAGTTTTAAGATGCGAATAACCGCCCCATTACTCAGAAATGTTGCAAGTAAGAAGGCAATCTTTTATCTTGTAGTGCCTTCTTCCTTGATACAATAAATTGACATTCTATTATATGGATTTCATGTAAATACTAATAGTATAAGGATATATCTAATCTATTAGAGTAGAGTGCTATTTTGTGACCAAACAATGAATTTTTTAAGTTTAGTCTATTCATATTCCGGAAATCTATTATTCCCTTTTTTTATCCCTGTTTCCAAACAAAAATATTTTACTTTAAAAAAAATCTGAAAAAATATTTTCGAGTCTCGAACCAGTAGGGAATCCGGACATGGACTGGCCTGAACGAGTGTTAGACGAGAATCCTCAGATTGTTGGATCCGAGGGAAAGCTAAGGAGAGTGTTGAGCAGCAGCTCCATGCTAAGGTTTAAACTGCCGGAGAATCCAACGTGATTGAGTAGGTTTGCTTCGGACGTAAGAAACTTGAATCAGTCACGGAACTTCGAAACACTAAAGATGAGTTGGAATGATAACAAACAAGAGAATGATAATAAATCAATGTTCGGTTCAAATTCAATATACGGATATTCTAAGATGTAAACAAATGTTAATATATTTTTTTTGTCAAAACAAGTGTTATATTGTTATTATCAAATTTAATTACATGTTATTTGTTTTAATTTAACAATTCTACTCAAGAGAATATGATAGTTTGTTTCGTAGGATCTTAATTAGTAATTTAATTTTGATTATACAAAACTACCAATGTATGAAATATTCATATTAATAGCATCGGTTTGTTTCCATAACTATCATTAAAAAAATGATATCTTAACACAAAAACCACCCTAACCTATTTACATATTACAATAATTAAACATATTTACAGAATGATTGAAATCTACAAAAACAAATTATGTATAACCACAAAATAAATAAGCGTCTCATATTACGAAAATGTAACCTATAAAAACAAATTTTATCTAAACACAAAATAAATATGTGTCTCATATTACTAAAATCAAATCTACAAAAACAAATTATATCTAAACACAAAATAAATTTGTGAATATATTACGAAAATTAAATCTACAATAACAAATTATATCTAAACAAAAAGAATAAACACAAATTATTATATTACAAAGTTTCATAAACAAAAACAAAATATTCTCGTGCGGGCGCACATGTTATAATCTAGTTAAGCCAGTAAATTATATCTAAACACAAAATAAATTTGTGAATATATATTACGAAAATTAAATCTACAAAAATAAATTATATCTAAACAAAAAGAATAAACACAAATTATTATTTTACAAAGTTTCATAAACAAAAACAAAATATTCCCGTACGGACGCACATGTTATAATCTAGTTAAGCCAATAAATCAGAGAAAATCTTATAAATTAGTAAGGCGTGATCAAGATAAAAAGATTCATTGGTGATTTGTGCCAATTGATTTTCCCAAATTTTCCATTTCTGACGTCTTTCCTCTTCATTATCTTACGTACGTAATTTGTTTTTTTTTTTTATAAATACTTTATTAAATGGCATCATCATATAACCAATAGGCAACTTAGAAATTACAAGACATAAGAATCCATCGAAAACAAACCCAAGATCAAAAAGGTCCACAAAAACAGAGCCCACAGTTAAGGTCCATAACGAAAATAGATATCAGAAAACCAGACGATCGAATCGATTTTGCATCATTTGTTACTTTTACTTGTTTCTTGCTTCCGACAAGAATAATTGCCGGAGTGAAATTGGAACGTCGTGAGCGATATATGTGGCTGATTTCACGGTTAAATTATTTCATATTTCGTCGAATAACAAGTGGGATATTTTCAGTTGCTAGCCATTTTAATATTTGTTGTTGTGTTCAATTGAATATAATATAACCGTAAAGTAAGTTTTCGGATACATCAATATGCAATCTTTGATCTTTACTCGCTTGATTGAGCCCATTTTATCCTAACGTTCATATGACAAGTCAAAACCAAAAAGGTATAAGCATCCAAAAGGTGATAAAGATAAGTCACTCATATTACATAAAGGATTTCTATTTGTCCTTACTTGTATAGTGTATAGAATCGTTATTGTATGTTAATTTGTATATCCTGAACTCCTAAATAACGTAGCAAGACAATCTGCAATGTTTCCAATTCCACACGTCGTCTATTGTAGAACCATAATTAGGTACACAACTTCCATTTAATTTCATTATCCAAAAGGCAAAAACACATCATCTATGCTATAATAATTGAGGATAAAACTACACACCCAATATGGCCGCCATTTTTGTTACTAATTTAGAATTTGTTGTTTTGTTTTGATCATAGTATCTACTATACATTATTTTCTTACAAATTTCTAAGAGAAATATATGGCCTTGCATAGACGCAATAAGTGAAAAGCAAACACCTAATATATTGCTAGTATGCAAAAATTTAGTTCAAACAAATCTACACTAGAATAAACCAAGTAGAGTTTTGCCACTTGATGAGTAGGAGACTGAAACGTGACATATCGTTGACCCATGATTTAATTTGATCGACCTTATGACAATGAATACGAAAATAATAATAGGTTTACATAAATATATGTGAGACATTTTTCGTATAGTATTGAATTATTTTTCGTATACCAAAAAGCCCCAAAACACATTAAAATTGGTAAGCAGAGTATGGAAGCGAGACGGCGAAGTAGCATGGTATCTGTTTCTCAATGCTTATCCACTAAGGGACGAGATGTTTCTACGTCAGCAAAATAGTAAATTCATTGGATATTATATAACACTTTTCCATCTACAGTTTCAGTATATGCTACTTAAGTTTTTTTATTCTATTATAAAAGTAACAATAGAATTTACACTCTACTAGTTTCATCTCATGTTACACATTGGATACAAAACATTCATTGTTCGCGAGTTTGAAAAATTAATCCTTATACATCAACCATCGCCTTAAACTAAAATTTTAATAAGAAAAACGTTGTTTTACTGATTTATTTCATACAACCAAATCAACAATACTCATTTTTGGCACGAGGTATAATAGAGGAGTATAAAGAGGAAATAAAATACTCATCGCCTTAAACTAAAATCTGTATCTCAAAGTTTTGCATTAAGCGGCAGGAGCGTAGGGTAGGTGAAACGTCGATGACGACTTAAAGTTTTGCCTTGTTGAATTAGGTGAAAGCAACTTCCGAGTCTCACGCATACTATTACCAAAAAAAAAAAAAAAAAAAACAAACAAAAAACTTCCGAGTCTCACGCGTGGCTGATTTAATCCTTTTTTTTAAGGTCAATAATACTTATTTCTTACGCTCCATTTCAAGAAAATTTGCATAGTAAAAGCTTTAAAAAAAAAAAATACACCAGATTAACAATGATTTTTTTATATTTTCTTCAAGTGATATGTCTAGTAGACGTCTCTTTCCACTCAAAAGCCAAGCTTGTTATTTAGCTTCTGCTACGTCTTATATGAAAATCTACCCTATTATTTACGTCATGTTTATGGTCCCCTACCATCTTCCTTCTACTACTTTTGATGATTGTTACGTACGGTCTTCTTAGGTCCATAGAGAATCTAATATCCCAGAAAGATACATCGTTATCAATATTTTAATCTCTTCCCATGAGTTGGTTCATTCGAAATAAGTATTACGTTAAATTAAAAAAAGAAAAAAAAAATCACAGTTGTTACAATGCTTAGTTTAGTTGGCTATGTGTTTAAAACTCTTTACAAGTGTTTCTCTTAGGTCTTTTGCAAAAATACATACACGAGTCTAGTGAGAATATCATTTTTCTTTCGCTGGTTTTAGCACTATGTTATTAGATTTAACCTAATGATACTATAAGAAAACACTCGATTTCCGACGGGTATATTGGTCGCAAAACGTCTTTCCCGACGAATTTCCGACCAATTTTACCCGTCGGAACTATCGCGTCGGAAATCAAATATGGTCGGAAATTCCCGACGAAATTCCGACCAGCGCATTCCCGACCAGATTCCGACGATAATAATACCCGACGATTTGCCGACAAAAGTCCGATACGCAAATTACCGACTAAATACCGACCAGACTAAGTTCCGACCAAATTCCGACCATAATAATACCCGACGATGTACCGACAAAAGTCCGATGACCTAATTTCCGACCAAATTCCGACCGGCCTAATTTCCGACCAAATGCCGACCGTTCTCAGTTCCGACCAAATTCCGACCGGCCTAATTTCCGACCAAATTCCGACCGTGCTAAGTTCCGACCAAATTACCGACCGGTCTAATTTTCAACTAAATTCCGACAAAATATATTATTTTGAAATTATTTTAAAAATTATGAATATTATTAATTTAATTTAATTAAATTAAAAATAAATTTATTCGAAAATTAAAATTAATATTAAACATTAAACATTAAAATTAATATTAAACATTAAAATATTTGAAAATAAAATAGTTTAGAAATAAGAAAAAGTGTTTTTAAAACATTAAACATTAACATTATTAAATATTTGCGGATCCGGATCCGGATCCGGATCCCGTTCCTGGGTAATCCGGAAACTTCGCTCTCATCCAAGACGACATGCTAGCGATATCTGACCTCGCCTCCGAAAGCTCATCTTGCGTGGCACCTAACTTGAATTCGGTGTCCGTTTTCGCCGCCTCCAAAGCTTCTACTTTGGACTTGAGCTCTTCATTCTGCTGGATGAGATCTTCAGAGAAAAAAGAACCCGAAGAAGAGCCGTCGTCCATAAACGGGATCGTACCCAAACCCCCGCGACGCCGCCCTTTTTTATCAAGGGGAAATTCCTGTAGAAAATATAAATAAATTAGAACTTAATAAAATTATAATGTAAAACTATAAGAAAAAAAAAACTTACGTTCATAACGAGATGGTTGACCGCTTCCCGCGACATCTCGAAGGAGGAGGAGGAGGAGTCACCTTGTGACTGTTGGGTCAGCTCGATGTCGGTCTTCTTCTTCGTCACGTTCTCGTAGATCTCCCTTATGAGGGGATCCTGAATAAGCCCGGTTGTCTTGTTCGTGTGGCACCTCTTCATTAAGGCCAAATGATCCGGACGCACACCTCCGGCCTCATTAGTCTGTAAAAACGAATAAAATTAAATATGAATAAATAATTTAATAATTAATTAAATAGAGAAAACAATGTAAACAATAAAAGATTACCATTTGAATTTCTCGGGTCTGGAAGCTGCTCGATCCGGAGTTGTGGATGTATTGGCCCTTCCCGTTGCGCTCACTCTTTCGGTTTCCCGAATTAGTCTTCGAGAGTTTCTCTGTCTCCGGTTCTTGCCAATATGGTCCGTAGTGATTCCAAACCTCCAAATTCAAGCCTTTCGGCTTGTCTTCCCCTTTCCTCCACTTTTTCTTCCACTCGTTCATGTGTCTCTTGAACTGCGTACTCGCTTCCTTCATAAATAACTTTTCCACCGTGACAGTGTGAGAAGGATGCCATGTAAACTCTTGCTACGAAAACATAAATAAAAATGCGTAGCAAAATATTAAAAATACTTATAAATATAGGAAAAAATATAGTAATTGACAACTTACCGCAAATTGTCTAAACCACATTTGCTTCTCATCATACGGGACTTCTGAAAACTTCTTGTACGGTTTGTCGAGGATCGAATGGAACATCCTCATAATGGCCTTGCTAATCCCGTTGTTCGATATACCAAACCTACAAAAAAAGATAAACTATAAACTTGATATTAAATATATATATATATATATATATATATGAGCTAAGGATTTTTACCATGTCGATCTTCCAACTCGATGTGGATCAAGCCGGATGTCCCGGTTGTTAGACTAACTCCTCGATGGTCATGATTCGAGGAGCTTGACTCTGCGACTCGGGGATAGTCGATGCGGCCGGACTTGGTGGTTCTGCCCCTCGAGTCGAACCACCGGTACGTCGAGGTTGTTGCATCCCTTGAGAAGAACCACCGATGGTCATGTTCGCGAAACCCTCGTACGACCTGAAAAAAAAACGCAAAATTTGTTAGATATTAAACGCAAACGCAAACTATAAATAAAACGCAAACTATAATATTGATTCGCAAAAGAAAAAACGATTACTATTAAAATATTCAGAATAACGCGAAACAATGACCAAAAACCGTAACAATTACCAAAAACCCAAAATATTACGAAAAACCCGAAAAAATTATGAAAATTAGACAAACAGTTTTTATGAAAATTTCAAAAATTCATAAAATTATAAGAAATTTATGAAAAAGAGTAATAATAAATTCATTAATTATACAAATGATTAAATTAAAAAAAATCCAAAAAATCTTAAAAATATCTTAGATTTAAAAATGTGTTATATACATGATTTTTATAACATTTAAAAAATAGATTTTTGTATTTTTAATCTAAAAATTATCTATTAAAGTTTTATATTTATAACAAAAATCCAAAAAATCCAATTGTGTAAAAAACCCAACAAATCCAAAAAATCTAATTAAACCAAAAAATCCAAAAAAATTATGAAAAACACTATGTGTAAACAACAAATCCAAAAACTATAATCTAACAACAAATCCTACAAATCTAACCCACAAATCTCACAAATCTAACCACAAATCATAAGAACTAACATCCTAATCTCCAATCTAACCCACAAATCTCACAAATCTAACCACAAATCATAAGAACTATCATCCTAATCTCTAATCTAACCACAAAACTCAAACTAAACAACTAACATCCTTACATGGTGATAAGTTGTCGGCGGGAGAAGACGGCGGCGGGAGGAGAGACGGCGGCGGGAGGAGAGACGGCGGCTCCGGCGACGAACGACGGCTCCAGCGGACGGCTGCTCCGGCGGCGATCTACAAACCAAGAAGAAAAGAGGAAGAGAAGAGGGAGAGAAGAGAAGGAAGAGGAAGAGGGAGAGAAGAGAAGGAAGAGGAAGAGGCACTTACCGGCGAGAGCTCAGGCGGTCGGCGGAGAGAGAATCGGAGAGAGAGAAGAGAGATCGATGAAGAAATGAAGAAGACGATGCGGTACAGGTATTTAGATTTAGGGGTGGTCGGAATTCCGTCGGTTTTCGAAAAATACGAAACCGCCTGAATATTTCATTTAGTGGTTAATTTTTGCGGGTTTAATTTCATTCTGGTCGGAAATCGGTCGGTAATTCCGACAGGATTCCGACCATTCATAATATTGCGTGTCTCGGGTTGATATATATTGTTAACACTTGGCATTTTTTCGAAAAAAAATTACATTGGTCGGAAATTGGTCGGAAATTTCCAACCAATTTCCGACCAGATAGGATATAGGGTATGAAATTCTAAAATTGAATACCGTATAAAACATCTAAATATCATAGGTATGAAAACAATATGGCAATGTAAACATAAATAGAGTATATGACGATTTTTATGAATCGATAAGAGAACGGGTTTAACCTCTCTTAACGAAACATATAACTTATACTTACACTATTCGTTTTCTTGTAAGGTTTGGATTAGATGTTCAAGAATATTGATTCTTAAGATAAAAATTAGTATTTCATACACGGTTTAGGGTTTATAAATCCAACATAAAACTTTAGAATTTCCTTATAATTTCCGACTAATTTCCGACTATTTATCTATATTGGTCGGAAATTGGTCGGAAATTCCTTGATATTTCCGACCAATTTCCGACCATATAGGGTTTAGGGTTAAAAACTCTTAATTTTGAAACTGTATACTCTTTAAAAAACATGTAAACATCTTATGTCTAACAAATATATGCCCCAAAATAAACATTTAATAGAGTATATGATGTTTTTATAAATTGAAAGTATATTGAGTTAAACATTTCATAACGAAACATTAACCTTATACTTATACTTTTCGGTTTCTTGTAGGTTTTTTATTATATGCCCAAAATTGTTTTACTTAAGCTTTATGGACATTTAATTATTTCAAAAGATCATATCTAACCATATTAAACATAGTCCATATCAATATTTATGCGTTTTGAGGTTTCGAAACCCCAATGGGTCGGAATTTGGTCGGAAATGTCGAGAAATTTTGACCATTTTCCGACCAATCAAAGAATATCTAACCATATTAAACATAGTCCATATCAATATTTATACCGCTCAAATGGTCGGAATTTGGTCGGAATTTGGTCGGAATTTCTGAAAGTTTCCGACCATTTTCCGACCACCAAGGAATTTTTTAGCCGGGGGAGGATTTACCCGGGACAAGTTTTAGCCGGGGCAAATATAATTGAATCATTCCCGACCAATTACCGACCGCGTTTTGTGTCCGGTCGGAAAATGGTCGGAATGTAGAGTTAAATGTATTA
Source organism: Eutrema japonicum (assembly GCA_030161315.1). NCBI lineage: Eukaryota > Viridiplantae > Streptophyta > Magnoliopsida > Brassicales > Brassicaceae > Eutrema > Eutrema japonicum. Next base: position 42,128,015 of record BSQW01000005.1, read on the forward strand.
AAAAATACGTACACCATATTTAAGCATTTGAACAATTTTGAAAATTTTGTTTAATTAAAATAGATGCATATGAAAAAATACTGTGACAAATTTATTCTGAAACTGATGAATAAAATGATATAGATGTATAGGCAGAATCCTTATTAATTAAAAATATTCGTACAACTAATTAAAGCATGTGAAAAAAGTTTCATAAATTTGTTACTTAAAAATAAATGCATATAAAATATTTTTTACAAAAACTATTCTGAGTCCGATGAATAATCTGAAGAAGCTGAATCGGATTCCTCATCAAATTCTCCTCTCTCTTCTTCAGAATCCTCAAATAGTTCGCCCATGCCGGTGAAGTCAACCACAAGGTCAACCTCTAGAGAATGCTCGATTTCACCTAAATTAGCAATTGGCATTTCCTGTAAAGGATCATGCTCGGAAACACCAGATATCATTCCTCTTGGTTGTATGGATGTTACTGCAATCCACGGATCTTGCTTGTTCCTAACACGGGGGTATCGAATGTAGGAAATCTGGTCTGCTTGTGAAGCAAGAATAAATGGATCGTATTTCCGATGTCGCTTGCCTCCGTGAACAGATGTCACACCAAATTCGTCCTGACGTAGACCTTCCACTGGATCATACCAATCGCAATAGAACACAATGCACTTCAAACCAATCATTCCTGGATATTTGAGTTCTAATATTTCGCGGAGTATTCCGTAGTAGACAAATTCTCCGGATGTAGACGAAATACCGTAGTTGCATGTTGTCCTTGAACTCCCATCACGAAAAGCCTTAAAAGCATACCCCCGAGTGCAATACATCGGATAAACACTTGGAACAAAAGTAGGGCCACGCACCATCTCAACTAACCATGTGGGAATCGATGTCCCGGTAGTATTCATCTGATCAACCTGTACAATTTGTGGACACTCATAAACAATATGTGTAAGCATGTAAAATTTAGTTTAATTGGGGGAAATCGAGCACTTACGTAATATTTCAACCAATCCGCGAATTCATTCTGTTTACGGACCATAAGCTCATCCTCTGTGCAATTTGGAAACCAATTCCTTATTTGCTCCATGTATATACTGTGAATAAAACAAATACATTATTCAAAATACTATCAAGGATTAATTTTTGGTAATTACTAAACAAATACATTATTCAAAATAAAGTGACGTACCTCTCATATTCGAAAACGTCTTCGCAGTTTGTCAGAAGATATGTATGCAAATGCCTTTGTTCCTCCTCTGTTAGTCGTCTAGACCTCCCTTTTCCAGTAAGCCTTCCAATTTCTGCAAAAATATTTGGGACATAGACCGAATACAGCGGTTTTTCTCCTCCATCATCATGACGTGCAGGTCGTCTACTTTTAGTCTTCACCGAAGGTGGAAAGTAGTAGCTAGCAAAGTTGGATGCTTCTTCATTCACGCTCTGTGCAACAATAGAACCCTCGACTCTTGCAAGATTTTTCACCTTCTTCTTTAGGTGGAGCATATATCGCTCAAACGGATACATCCATCGATATTGAACTGGCCCGCCAAGTCTTGCTTTCCTAGGGAGATGAATAGGAAGATGTTCCATAACATCGAAAAATGCTGGTGGAAATATTTTCTCGAGGTTGCATAGGAGAGCCGGTATCTTCTCCTCCAAATTTCGGATACCGTCTGCTGTAAGTGATCTCGTGCATAAATCCCGGAAGAAAACACTGATCCCTGCATAAATGATAAATAAAATTATTAAAATTTAGACAATTTAGATAAATTTAGTAAAATTTAGATATAATTTTGTAAATTATAAATGTACCTGCAATAGCTCCATGGACGTTTCTAGGAAGAAGACCGTCAAAGGCAAATGGAAGGAGGCGTTGCATGATAACGTGATAATCATGACTCTTCAACCCTGAAAACTTCCCTTCTCCAATATTAACGCAATTACGAAGGTTAGATGCGTATCCGTCTGGGAATTGAACACTATGCGTAATCCAGTCGAAGAACACCTCCTTTGAAGGCTCATCCAAACGGAAAGCGGGGGCCAGAGATTTTCCGTTCGCCATTATATGGAGTTCCTTCCGAGAACAAATTTCTGGCAAGTCCAATCTCGCCTTCAAATTATCTTTCGTCTTCCCTTGCACATTTAGAACAGTATTCATGATGTTGTCAAAAAAGTTTTTTTCAATGTGCCTGACATCTAGATTATGGCGCAGCAGATGGTTCTTCCAATATGGTAAATCCCAAAAAATACTCCTCTTGTTCCAATTGTGGTACTCGCCACAACCATCTACGGGAAAATGACCATTACCACTACATGTAACCGTCTTCTCAGCACCAAAATCTCTCAACTGAGTGATGATGTTATTCCCATCCGGCTCAGGAGGTGGACCATCAAATACCTTTTTGTTCTTCTTAAACAATGTCGTGCTCCGACGATATAGATGATCATGCGGTAGAAATCGTCGATGACAATCGAACCAAGAAGTCTTTCGACCGTGCTTCAATTGGAACGCATCAGTGTTATCTTGACAATACGGGCACGCCAACCTTCCATGAGTCGACCATCCAGATAGCATACCAAATGCTGGAAAATCACTTATGGTCCACATAAGTACCGCACGCATCGTGAAATTGTGTTGGAGAGAAACATCGAACGCTTGAACACCATCTTTCCATAACATTTTCAACTCATAAATTAATGGCTGCAAGAAAATATCAAGGGATCTCTTAGGATGCTCCGGTCCGGGGACAAGAATCGTGAGGAACAAAAACTCTCGTTTCATGCACAAACTAGGCGGCAAATTGTAAGGTGTGACGATTACTGGCCACAATGAATATTGCCTCCCATGTTTCCCAAAAGGGTTGAATCCATCTGTAGATAACCCGAGGTATACGTTACGTGGCTCAGCCGCAAAACTAGGATACACCTCTTGAAAATGTTTCCACGCTTCTGCATCTGAAGGATGCGCAATCTCTCCATATGAGTTATGTTCTGCATGCCATCTCATAGCTCCTGCCGTGCGCTCGGATTGATATAACCTCTTCAACCTATCTGTTAACGGCAAATACCACATCCGTTTATGTGGAACTGGTACTCTTCCACCCGTTTCCTGATACCGAGGTTTCCCACAAAAACGACACTTGCGACGGTTTTCGTCCTTTCTCCAGTATATCATACAATTGTCGATGCACACATCTATCATCTGATACGGCAATCCAAGGCCAGCTACAAGTTTCTGAACCTCGTAGTATGAAGCCGGTGAGAGATTATCTTCAGGTAAAATATATTTCACAAAATCAGCTATCGCATCCACACAATCCTCTGCCAAGTTGAAATCGGTCTTTATTGTCATCAACCTGCTTGCAGTTGATAAAGGCGATATTCCCTCTCTACATCCTTCGTATAGTGGATGCTTAGCTGCATCTAGCATATCAAAAAACTTCCGAGCTTCTAAATTAGGTTCCTCTATTCTAATACCATCCGGAACATACGATGCTACGTTTTCGCGATACGCATCATTCACCATCTGAACGTTTGCATCAACTTCCGGTGTTAGTTCCTCTATTCTACCCGAATAATTAAAACCACTACAATGATGTTGCACCATTGCATCAGTTTCTCCATGCGTATACCAAATCTTATAACTCGGCATTAACCCATTCCTATAAAGATGCTTCCATACTCCCCCAACAGAGACTAATCTATGATTCCGACATTTAGGACAAGGACAATACAATTTACCGTATTCCGACGTCATGCTATTGTTTGTCGCAAATGTCATGAATTCCTCAACACCTTGTGCATACTCATCCGTCAGTAAATTCGTCGCTGGATCTTGCCGTGGTCTATCCATCCACGATCGAAAATAATCTCTAGTGTTTGGATTTGAAGAAGACATTTTTTTTTGGTGTAAATTGTGAATGAGGGTGGTGTTGTATTTATAATTAAAATTTCCGCGGATTTCCGACCAATTTCCGACCATTCTAAAAAAATTCAAACGGCTATGCAACGGCTAGTGCAACGGGCAGATTAACGTAAATATTTCGTCGGAATTTAGTCGGATTCCTTACTGGTCGGAAATTGGTCGGAAATCCACTTACATTTCCGACCAATTTCCGACCGTACTGATTTTCGCCAACGGATGTAAACGGCTAATGCAACGGATATATTAACGTATATATCTCGTCGGAAAATAGTCGGAAATTGCTCCGTAATACCGACCAATTTCCGACGCTTTTTACTCGGTCTCTAATACGTCGGAAATCCGTCGGGATTTCCGACCAAATTTCCGACCAATTTAAAATGGTCGGGAATTACCGACCAATTTCCGACCGGATTGTTTTAATCGGAATGTGGTCGGAAAATGGTCGGAAATTCTCGACCATTTTAAATTGTTCGGAAATTTGGTCGGAAATCAGGATGTTTTCTTGTAGTTGTATATTATATTTTTTAGTTTTTAATTATTACTATACATTTTAATTATGTATCTTTCAAAGAAAAGCTCGCTAGTTAAAGATTTATGTTATCTTATATTGTATTGACTATTGTTTAAGGCTTTTAGCTTATTAGAGTTTTACTTGGCAACTGCAACAATAATGAAGGTGCTAATAAAAGACAAAATATTTTGAAATATACAGTTCTAATTTATATTAAATTAAACAAGTGATAGGGACACAAAACAAATATTTGGAAAAAAATATAAAAGATGCAATAATGAACGGTACATTAATCAGTGGTAAAAACAACTGATATCTGGCGAGGTCTGAAGTAGTGACCTGACCTCTCTCTATATATGTTTATGATATCGTCATATATATTCTTTCTTACCATCGAAACTACACAAAGAAAACAAAATTTGGTTTTGGAAAAAACGAAAATGCAATGGTAAGTGGTAGGCATGGGTATTCGGGTATCCGTTCGGGTTTGGGTCGGTTCTTTTAGGTTTCGAATATCCAAATTTTAGAAGTTTAGGACCCATTCGGATATTTTTTTTCGGATCGGGTTCGGTTCCGTCCGGGTTCGGATCGGGTTTCGGGTATCCGAAATTTATCATAATTCTCGAAAAAACTAAAAAATATGTATTTAATTTTAATAAAATTTGGTGAAATTTTGCAAAAAAATATTTAATTTTGACACATATAACTAAAGATTTTTGAATATTTTGAATATTTTGGTTATTTTGGTCTAAACATAACTAATATATTCGGTTTATAATTATAATTTTGAGTATTTTGGTTATTTCAAAACTAAAGATACATAATATTTTTAGATATATAATTGTATTTCGTATATTTCGGGTACCCGTTAAGGTTTCGATTCGGTTCAGGTATTTTGGTTATTTTGGTCTAAACATAACTAATATACTCGGTTTATAATTATAATTTTGAGTATTTTGGTTATTTAAAAACTAAAGATACATAATATTTTTAGATATATAATTGTATTTCGTATATTTCGGGTACCCGTTAAGGTTTCGATTCGGTTCCGTTCGGTTCAGGTATTTTGGTTATTTTGGTCTAAACATAACTAATATATTCGGTTTATAATTATAATTTTGAATATTTTGGTTATTTCAAAACTAAAGATACATAATATTTTTAGATATATAATTGTATTTCGTATATTTCGAGTACCCGTTCAGGTTTCGGTTCGGTTCGGTTCGGGTACCCAAAATATTTTATAAAATGAACCATTAAGGTATTTATAAATATTCGGTTTGGTTCGGTACCTTCTAATTCGGTTTGGTTTTTCGGTTCCGGGTATTTTGTCCATGCCTAGGCATGGGCATTCGGGTATCCATTCTTGTTCTGGTCGGTTCTTTCGGGTTTCGGGTACCCGAATTTTAGAAGTCTAATATCATTTTTGGATCGGATTTGGTTCGGTTCCGCCCGGGTTCGGGTTTCGTGTACCCGAAATTTATCACAATTCTCGGAAAACTAAAAAAAATTGTTTAATTTAAATAAAATTTGGTTAAATTTTGCAAAAATTATTTAATTTTGACACATATAACTAAAGATTTTCGAATATTTCGAGTATTTTGGTTATTTTGCTCTAAACATAATTAATATATTCGGGTATTTTATTTTTCGGATCGGATTCGCATCGGTACCTTCTAATTCGGTTCGGTTTTTTGGTTCCAGGTATTTTTTGCATGCCTAGTAAGTGGAAAGTAAAAATAAGTAAAAGCTGTGACTTCTCTATATATATTTAATGGTGGCCGCATGCATGACTTCACAATCTTCTTAATTAACACAAAGACAACAAAAATGATAAAAACCTTTGCCAAATCGATCTTTCGTCCGGGAACGTTTGTGAGGTTCATATCCAAAGCGGCGAGAAACAAGCTCAAAAAGCTTAAGGAAATGAAGGATGCATTGAGGGTGGAGGATTCAAGAGTGGAGAAGCTCAAAGAAGATGAAATTGAAGGAGCTATGGAGAGTGCAAGAAGAGAAAAGAAGGCTTCAAAGAAGAAGAAAAAGGAAGATAGAAGGGCAAGAAAGGAGGGGAAGAAGTAGAAGAGAAGATCGGCGCCGGCTGAGTTGTAGCTCTCTCTCTCTCTCGTAGCTCTCTCTCTCTCTCTCTCTCTCTCTCTCTCTCTCTCTCTCTCTCTCTCTCTCTCTCTCTCTCTCTCTCGTTTATTATCAGTTTAATTATGTATTAATCAAGCGTGGTACTTCCTATCTTTGTGCATGGTACGTTATCAGATTAATTATGTATGAAATTATTATGGTTTAATCCATTATGTATTAATCGAGCATGGTACGTTCATATGACGTATAATTTGATTTTATATTTTCTTGGATTTTTAACATAATAGAAACATAAGTATACAAAAACAGAATTTATCAAAATCGAAAATATAGTAAGTTCAGTAAGTTTGAAAAAATGTGAAGGAAAACGTGAGATTTTTGGCTGTTTTTGAAAAGACAAAGATGTAAACATAGTACGTACGTAGTTTGTTTCATTGGAGCATTTTTCCAATATTTGAAAGATATTAATTAAAAAAAAAAGAAGATAATCAACAAAACTGCGGGTGGTCGACCCATTAACAACCGGATACTATTTTTTTTGTAATTCTAATTGACCCTTAAATGCGATTCAAAAAACACCTAAAAACATTGTGTATTTTTATGTTAAAACACCGCCGTTTCAGTACATCACTTCATTTTTTTCATTTTATTTGTGAGTAGAATGAAACATTAAAAGTTTATCATTTTTTAAATATAGAAACATAAAAGTTCTAAAGAGAAAAACTCTTCCTAGAAAGTAGAAAGTAAATACATTAAGGATGTAAGCAAATCGCATGGAAAGAATAATACAAGTTTAGGATCTTTTAATAAAAAACTTTCCTTTTCAGTTATCAAAAAAAATCCTTTTTTAATAAATATTGTTTTCTACATAATTAACTTATTTGAACATATCTTACATTAAAAAAGTTTCCTTTTCTGTAATATGGAAAGAATCTCTGAACATTACTGGGGACATAACAAGGTCACGATCTCTCTATAAAAAGACACTGTTCCTCACATTATTCTGCATGCAGCAGGATCAAATACCATAAAAACTATAAAAAAAAAAGAGACGAAAAGCAAGAAAACTATGGAGCCTGTATAGCTCAACATCCATTAATTCAAATATTTAACCCCTTTCATGACATCCATTTTTTAAAAAAATTTGAATTTCAACCGGTTTGATTGTTAACTTTGCTAATGTTTTTTAAAAAAAAAATATATATATATATATTACGACGATTGAAATTGAAGTATTGAAGAAGGCGATGCTTGACAAATTGAACAAGGCTATGCGTGAGTTTTTTTTTCTTTTTTCTTTTCATATTAATTAATTACATAAAACATATCAAATCACTCTTTTTTTTTGTCAACCATATATTTGACTCATAATAATACAACTCTATCGATTTTCATGTTTTACCGTATTAATTAATTACTTTTGTTTCAAAATAAGTGGTTTATATTTCTTTTCTTAATACAAGAAGATGAAGTTAATCAATTTTACTTATATCTAACTCCACAATTCATTGTTATTGTTTCGACCAAATCCTCATATTACTACAAAACAAAATTTCTTCTCGCAACATCCATTAGTGTCAACTTTCGACTAGTTGTGGTAGTAGTAGACTACTACTGTAGTATCCGTTAAATCGGTTAGTAATTTCATTTTTTTTTGTTTTTCTGACTGTGATAATAATAATTCCCTAATTTATTATTCGTCTAGAGACTGTGCGGAATGATTGCAATGCCGTCTCTTTTAGTGTTCAACGTGGTGAAGGCATGCAATAGTATTTCTGATGCGACGGATGAACGGAAGAAAACGACGTCATAGGTGTCGATTTCTCTTTCGAAGAGCAGCGATTCATACTGCGAAACCTCACCAAGTTCGCGGGATCCCTCTCATCTGCTCCAGGAAACTCTTGATTAATCAACCATCCTCGGTGTTAAAATGTCACATTTGTTTTCAAATTGTTACATTAATTGTTAAACATTGCTTTTGAATAGGTATGAGCCACGCTTTAAAATACATTTTTTTTAATCCATTTACTGATAATTTATAGGGCATGGATTTCTATATACATATAATATAAGTCTAACTAGGTAACAACTCCGGGAAATTCCTGTTCTTGTTCAATATATACTTCCACAACAAACCAAAATCCAAGAAATCAACTCACTTTCAATCTTTTTGTCTCAAAGCTTGTTATGCAAGAAACAAAAAAAGCCATTCACAAATCACAACAAAGAGCCAAAACAAAACAACAACCTAAATCGCTTTGATCCAATTTACAGCAACAAACCAATTTCTCACATTATAGACCAAAGCTGCATCTGCTTCTGATCTCAAACCATAACCTTCTTAATAAGCACACAACTTTCTGATTGTTTCACAACAACAAAAGTTCAAATCTTGAAAAATAAATCATCAAAAGGGTTTCTCTCCAGGGATATATATATATATAAAAGATGGAGAACCCCCACTACAAGAAAACAGGGGTATTTCCGACGGATTTAAGCTGTCGGTTACAGTTCGTCGGAAATATGGTATCCGTCGGAATCCGTCGGAAATTACCGACGGATTGTTGCCGTCGGAAAGCCGTCAGACATTTCCGACGGATTTCCGACCGCGGCCGTTCCGACAGATATTCGACGGACTTCTGACGGACACTCCGACGGATATTCAGTCGTAAATGCCGTCGGAAATCCGTAGGAAATTTCCGACGGATTTCCGACGGATAGATTACCGACAGCATTTCCGACGGATACTCCGACGGGTATTCAGTCGTAAATGCCGTCGGAAATCCGTCGGAAATTTCCGACGGATTTCCGACGGATATATTACCGACAGAATTTCCGACGGATGATTATAGAATGAATTTGTCGGAAGTCCGTCGTAAATCCGTCGGAAGATATTTCCGACGGATTTCCGACGGTAACTATTTTCGACGGTGTTACGACGGATAATTTGATCGGAAGTTGTCTCGGAAGTCCGTCGGTTCTTCGTCGGAAATAGGTTCCGAAGGATTTACGACGGTAACTATAACGCCCCGACCACCCATACCTGTGGGCCCCATGCCTTCTCTATGCCCGTGGGCCCCATGCCTTCTCTCGGCCTGTGGGCCCCATGCCTTATCTCGGCCCGTGGGCCCCACCCTTGTCCGACGGCCGGTGCGTTTATCTGTGAGGCTTGTAATACTTGTTTACTGACCCTGCAATCACCACGTGATCTTTCCCCATGTTTTGTCATCACTCACACGATACCGCGAATAACTTCCCGGAATGTCACCCATCCTTAGACTACTCCAGCTCAAGCACGCTTAACTCTGGAGTTCTTTCGGGCAAGTGATCGGAAAAGCTAAGTGCATTTTGGTGTCATAGGTACCCAAATCAATTCTTATAAGCCTCTCCGCATATACAAGAAATCGGGATGTTACAGTAACTTATTCCGACGGAATTGGTATTTTGAATTTTATTTAAATATTTATTATTTGGAAATTTATATATTAAAATTATAGAAATTTGAAATATAAATTAAAAATAGAAATAATAAATATTTAAATTCATTAAACAAAATTAAAAAAAGTCATTACACATTAAAATAAATTGTTCAAAAAAAAATCATTAAAAGGAAATATTTAGACGGTTGGAGAATCTCCGTCGTCGGGATTATTATCCCGAAACATATGCGGGAAGCATTTTTCCATCATCTTCTCCAAGCAGGAGAGCTTCTTGGTGGTAGTCTGTTGCTCCGTCCGTAGCTCTTCAACCTGCTGGTCACGGTCTTTCACCGTTTGGGTGAGCCTCTCGATTTCTACCCGGTACTCCGAAGGATAACGAGGAAACGAGGAAGAAGATTCCTGGGTCGGAAGGGTGCCTAACCCAGCGAATCGACCTTTCACTTGCCGGGTTTGCTGCGAATAATTAAAACCGATAATAAATAAATAACGAAAAAAAAAAAACGAAATGAAATTAAAACTTACCTCAAGTACAATCTGGTTTATCTCTTCCCGGGACAAAGTGTTCGAGGACGACGATCCATCGATACTGAGCTGCGATGATCCTTCACGGTCCAGCTTCGTCTTCTTGCTCTTCTCGACAACATCCCGCATCCCCAAGTCCTGTATCTGACCGGTTTTCTTGTTGGTGTGTCTATTCTCGATGAGTTGAAGATAATCGGGTTCGGAACCAGATGCTCTCGCCTGCGAAAATTTTTAAGTTAAATAAATATAAAAAACAGAATTAACAATAAAAAATTTAAATTAAACTTACCATTTCCATCGCTTCCCGTTCGATGGTCTTTGCGCCCGCGTTGTGGATGTAGACCCCTTTCCCGCCTCGTTGGCTAGTTCGGTTCTTCGACTGTTGCTCGGAGGTCTTTTTCGTCGCAGGCCTACTCCAGTACTCACAGAAGCCCTTCCAGACGTCGTCGTCAAGGTCCTTCGGCTTGGCTTTGTTCTGCTTCCACTTCTGCTTCCACTCGTACATATGCTTCGAGTACGAGTTTGCGGCATACTTGTCGAATGTGTCAATGACTTTGCGCGTATGATGAGAGTCCCACGTGAACTCTTGCTACAATTTTTTAAAAAAATTTGTTACATATCAAAAAGAAAAATTGACAAAATGAAATTCAAAATAAATAATATATCAATAAAGAACGTACCGCGAAAGTCCGGTGCCACACGTCTTTCTCCTCGGCAGGCATGTCCGAATACTTCTCGTACGGTTTGTCCAACATGTTGTGGAGCATCCGTAATATCGACTTGGTGATCTGAGTCGACAGCTTAAACCTGAAAACATTATGAAAATATATAAATATGTTAAGTTTAAAAATCTAAATAAATTGAAATAATGTACACAAATTTTCTTACCAAGTGCCGTCCTCAAACTTCGGGTCGAGTCGAATGCAATGGCCCCGGTTAGGCTGCCGGACTAGCTCCTCGATCTCAAGGTGGCTCCGAGCAGCGGATTGCTGGGAATCAGGGATGTGAGTTCCCGAGCTCGTTGGTCCCGGAGGAGGCGTACACCGAGAACTCCGAGAAGGGCGTCCTTGGTTGCCGCCTCCCAACTGAAGAACATCGTCGTGATCCCTGCGGAAAACGGTAAAATTGTTAGTAAATTAACAATAAATTCAAAAGTTACAAATTTTTTTGAAATTTCTGGAAAGAAATTTAGGAAAAATTCAAATTTTCCGGAAATTCAAATTTTCCGAAAAATTCAAAGTTTACTAAAAATTCAAATATTTCAAAAATTTTCAAAATTTGCTAAAATATTTTAAAATCAGTTTTAATATATAAAAATATTTAGAAAACGTTTTATTACTATAAAAAATATTTAAAACGATTTTATTTCTAAAATAATATTTGAAAAAGGTTTTTATTATTAAAAAAATATTTTAACATCAACTTAAATATATAGAAATATTTTAAAAACGTTTTTATTAGTTATAAAATATTATAAAAGATTTTAATATATACACATATTATAAAAACGTTTTTCAAATTAAAAAAATATTTTAACATCAACTTAAATATTATAAATGATTTTAATATATACACATATTATAAAAACGTTTTTATTACTAAAAAAAATTTTATAAACAATTTTAATATATACAAATATTATGAAAACGTTTTTATTACTTAACAAATATATTAAAAACGTTTTTAATATATAAAAATATTTTAAAAACGATTTTTATTACTTAAACAATATTCTAAACGTTTTTATTACTTAAACAATATTTTAAAAACGATTTTAATATATACAAATATTTTTAAAAATTCAAACAATATCTAGATGTAACAATTCTAAATCAACAATCTAAACACATAAACCATAACACTAATATTATTCTAAATAATAAATTCTATTATAACCACTTAACAATTCACATAAATAAAATTCTAAAAACCTAACTAATATATTCCCTAAAACTAAAATGATATAAAACAAAATTAAAGGAATTAATTAAACTTACATGGTTTTGTTGGAGAAGAATTGAGGAATTGAAGAAAAGGAGTTGATGAATTGAAGATAAAAACTGAAATTGTGAAGAAGAAGAAGATAAGAGGGAGAAGAAGAGATTTTCGTTTAGGGAAATTTTGAGAGAAGAGGAAGAAGAAGCGACGGAAGAGAGAGAGGAAGATGAGAGAAATAAGGAAAAAAACTTACGTTTCGTCGATATAATTCGATGGCCGTCGGAAAATCCGTCGGAAATCCGTCGGATTTTGTAAAATAATTTCATTTACGCGGTTGATATTCCCGCGGTCTCGAAAATATCAATGTCCGTCGGAAATCCGTCGGAAATTTCCGACGGATTTCCGACGGATTGGAGAAGATAAGGATTCTCGAATAGTCAGTCAACAAGCACGTGTCTAATTTACCTTATCCGTCGGAAATCCGTCGGAAATTTCCGACGGATTTCCGACGGATAAGGTATATTCCTTGCATGTTTGTCGATTGGTCAGTCAACAAGCACGTGTCTATTTTTCATATCCGTCGGAAATCCGTCGGAAATTTCCGACGGATTTCCGACGGATTTAGGGTATATTTGGGGTTTAGGGTTTCTTTATATGATTTAGGGACATGTTATTTACATGTTTCATTCAATAAATATATTAAGTTCATCAATATTAAAGGGTTTGCATTAGTTTTAAAATTATACAACATCAAAACATATCGTTTCACATAAATCAACTATATCTTATACTATCACTTATACAAACACTTCCATCAAAATTTTTAAAATCTATATAACACATTTTCTTGATGTATGTACAAGGTTAACCTATTTTATATACATCATACAAGTGTTTGTAAACTTTTGCCACAAAAAAAAACTTATACCCTATACCCTAAACAAGATTTTTAAATATCCGTCGGAAATCCGTCGGAACTCCGTCGGAAATTTCCGACGGATTTCCGACGGTTTCAGTTGCATCGGCTAAAAAATCAATCCCTCGGATATAACCCAGGTTTTATTCGAGGCAGCTTAATCCGTCGGAAATCCGTCGGAAATTTCCGACGGATTTCCGACGGATATTTAAAAATCTTGTTTATGGTATAGGGTATAGGTTTTTTTTGTGGTAAAAGTTTACAAACACTTGTATGATGTATATAAAATAGGTTAACCTTGTACATACATCAAGAAAATGTGTTATATAGAATTTATATAGAAGTTATAATATTTTTTTTGTTGCAAAATTCCGATTTTGTTACACTTAATCAAATGTTTAACTTTATAAAACTTCGACATAACTGATATATTACACATTACAATTCTAGTTCAAATATATGTACATATTTTACGGTGCAAATTTTATAATTAAAACTACTGTCAATCCGATGATGAGTAATCTGATTCTCCTGAATCGGAAGGTTCCCCAAATTCGTCAAATTCTTCTTCTGAATCCTCAAATACTCGATCGTCTGACTGTATGGTGAAATCAACGACAAGGTCGACCTCAAGGGAATGCTCGATTAAACCCAAACCTACGGAGCTTTGTTGGAGGGGTTCATGATCAGACATCCCATGAACTCTACCTCTCGGGTTTATCGATGTGACTGTAACCCACGGGTCTTGCTTGTTTGTCACCCGCGGATAGGGAATGTAGCATACCTACACCATGTACAAATTTAACCACGGGAATGCAACAAAACTTAATTAAAAATTAACGTAAAAGAAATACAAACCTGGTCTGCTTGTGATGCAAGTACAAATGGCTCGTATCTCTGGAGTTTTCTTCTGCTATGTAATGATGTAACACCAAATTGGTCGTGTCGCACACCGCTTCCTACTAATGGGTCGTTCCAGTCGCATAAAAATGCAACACATCTTAGACCGAGCATTCCCGGGTACTGAACATCGAAAATCTCACGTACGACACCATAGTATACAAGATCACCTGACTGAGTTGATACACCGTAATCTGAAGTTGTCGCACTCCTATCATCCCGAAGAATCTTAAAAGCGTACCCCCGTGTGCTATACATCACATGTGACTGCACGGTTGCTAGTGGAAATCTCACAATTTCTTCTAACCACGTGGGAAATGTTTGTCCGTTAGCCTTCTCTGTCGTCACCTGCACAATTAAAATAAAAATACTGCAAATAATTAAATCTTTCATTACATATGATGATTGCTAAAAACAAGGCAATTAAAAGACTTACATAATCTCTTAACCAACGTCCGAACTCTTCCTGTTTGAGCTCGATTAGCTCGTCCTTTGTTTTGTCAGGAAATGCAAAACGTTGATAAGCCATATACATCCTGTGAGATTGAAACAATTATCACGTTAGTACATATATATAATCAAAAACCCACTACGTAATTAATAATTATGTTCAATATATAATACCTCTCATATTCATCAACTCCGTCGCAGTTTGTAAGAATATACATATGCAAATGCTCTCGCTCTTGTGGTGAAAGTCTCCTCTTCTTGCCTTTTCCACTAAGTCGTCCAATCTGTAAAAATATATGAGGTACATCGACCGGATAGAAAGGTAGGACGCCTCCGTCATCATGTCGAGCTGCTCTACGACTCTTTGTTTTGACTTGTGATGGAAAGTAGGACTCGGCAAAATGTGAGGTTTCTTCATTGATGGTCTGTGCGACGATAGAACCCTCCACTCTACTCAAATTTTTCACCTTCTTCTTTAGATGTAACATATACCGTTCGAAAGGATACATCCAACGGTACTGAACCGGGCCCCCAAGCTCTGCTTCTCGAGGGAGATGAATTGTTAAATGTTCCATAACATCAAAGAATGAAGGAGGAAATATCTTCTCCAAATTGCAAAGGATTACAGGTATATTAGCCCCAAGATTTCGGATACCGTCTGATGTAAGAGAGCGAGAACATATATCTCGGAAAAAGGCACCAATCCCTGCAATATATGGATAACAAATGAATAATTAAATAATGAAGTATATATTGTATAAAGTAGTAAATAAATAATTTCATGATTGTACATGCAATTGCTTCGTGGACATTACGTGGTAGAAGACATGCAAAGGCAAATGGAAGGAGGCGCTGCATCACCACATGACAATCATGACTCTTCATCCCAGTAAACTTCCCTTCTCCATGATCAACGCAGTTCCGAAGGTTAGATGCGTATCCGTCCGGGAATCTAACACTTTCGGTAATCCAGTAAAAAAACTCGGCCTTTGAAGGTTCATCGAATCGAAAAGTCGGGACCGGAGGCTTCCCGTTCTCTGTCACATGTAGTGCTCTACGAGAACAAATGTCTGGCAAGTCCAATCTAGACTTCAGATTGTCCTTCGTCTTCCCTTTGACATTGAGAACGGTGTTCATAATGTTGTCGAAAAAATTCTTCTCAATGTGCATGACATCCAGATTATGCCTCAAAAGATGGTTCTTCCAATAAGGCAAATCCCAGAAAATGCTCCTCTTGTGCCAATTATGAACGTTGCCACAACCATCAACAGGATGATGTCCGTTACCACCACAATCAACGGTCCTCTCTGCACCAAAATCTCTAAACTGAGTCAACAAATACTCACCATCTAACTCAGGAGGAGGACCGTCAAATACTTTCCGGTTCTTCCTAAACAATGTGGTGCTCCGACGATAAGGATGATCGCTAGGTAGGTATCGCCTATGACAATCAAACCAAGACGTTTTCCGTCCGTGCTTCAATTGGAACGCATCAGTGTTATCTTGACAGTACGGGCACGATAACCTTCCGTGCGTTGTCCATCCTGATAACATGCCATATGCTGGAAAATCGCTAATAGTCCACATAAGTACCGACCGCATGATGAAATTTTGGTGACAAGAAACATCAAACGCTTCAATACCTTGGTCCCATAACATTCACAGCTCATAAATCAATGGTTGCAAAAACACATCAAGTGATCTCTTCGGATGCTCTGGTCCAGGAACGAGAATGCTAAGGAACAAGAACTCCCTTCGCATGCACAAAGATGGCGGCAAATTGTAAGGTGTTACAATTACTGGCCACAAAGAATATTTTCTGCCGTGCTTCCCAAAAGGGCTGAAACCATCGGTACATAATCCAAGGTATACGTTCCTTGCCTCAAACGCAAAGCTGGGATAAATGGATTGAAAATGTTTCCATGCTCCTGCATCTGACGGATGGGCGATTTGTCCATCTGTTGTATGCTCTGCATGCCATCTCATTGCTCCTGCTGTGCGCTCTGACTGATATAACCTCTTCAATCTCTCTATTAACGGTAAATACCACATCCGTTTATATGGCACTGGCACTCTTCCACCTGTTTCCTTATACCGAGGTTTGCGACAAAAACGACATGTCGTACGATCTGCATCCTCTCTCCAGTAGAGCATACAGTTGTCTATGCATACATCTATCATCTGATACGACAATCCTAGACCTTGAACAAGTTTCTGTATCTCATAGTATGATGCCGGTGCAAGATTATCTTCTGGCAAAATTTCTTTCACAAAATCAGCGATTGCATCCACGCACTCCTCACTCAAATTGAAATCCGTCTTTATACCCATCATCCTTGTTGCAGTTGATAAAGGGGAATGTTCACCTCTACACCCATCATATAACGGATGTTTAGCAGCGTCTAACATATCAAAGAATCTCCGAGCTTCTAAATTAGGTTCTTCTCCCCTATCTCCATACTCAGCAACCGATGGTATATTTTCACGAAATGCATCGTTCACCATCTGAACATGACCTACAGTACTTTGTTCTTCCATTGCGGGTTCTTCTAAGCTAGTGTTATCCCCAATATATTGTTCACTAGTACTATCATAATTATCCACCATTGTATCATTTTCTCCATGATAATACCAAATCTTGTAACCCGACATAAACCCATGACAATACAAGTGTGACCATACTTCATCTATCACGATAAATCTACGATTCCCACAATTGGTACAAGGGCAATAGATTTTACCGGTTTTTTTTGCTTTCTTCTGCATACCCGCAAATGCCATGAATTCCTGTAGACCTTTTTTGAATTCCTCCGTAACTAGGCCCGTGTCTGGAATTTGATGAGGCTTGTCCATCCATGATCGAAAATAATTATAAGGATTTGAAGAAGACATTTTCGTAAGGAATTAGATAACAGAGATTTTTTTTTGTTGTGATTATAAATGAAGCGTGGAAACGTATTTATAAGGAAATTTTTGTCCATTTTCCGACGGATTTCCGACGGATATAAAGTAGATATTATCGATGTCGGCAACCATGTCGGCAACCATGTCGGCATCTGTCGGATATCCGTCGGAATTCCGTCGGAAATCCGTCGGCAATCCGTCGGAATTCCGTCGGAAATCCGTCGGCAATCCGTCGGAAATCCGTCGGAAATTTCCGACGGATGAACGTCGTCGGAAATCTGTCGCCAGTATGTCAGCAACATCAGAATGCGTCAAAAAGTCGTCGGAAATCTGTCGAAAAAAGTCCGACAGATTATTGTCGTCGGAAATCCGTCGGAATTTCCGACGGAATTCCGACGGATTTCCAACGGATGAGAAGTTAGTCGGAAATCCGTCGGAAAGTCGCCGGAAATTTCCGACGGAATTATTGCCGTCGGAAATTCCGTCGGATTTGCACCTGTTTTCTTGTAGTGCCCATTCCACTTGATTCTTCTTTCTATTAAGAATTCCACTTAGATTTGGCAAAAGCACTTTCTTTGATACCACAGAAGTTTTAGTCTTCTCCAGTTTGTTGTGCAAAGGCTTTGTAATGTCTCATCGGACATCTTTGCCTCGGCTTCTGCATGAATCCTTTACTTTCTTCTGAAGATTTTTGGTGTTTGTACTCTCTGATTCTAGTGGATTTCTTGTGCCGTCAAGGCCTGAACTCGTTTACAGATTCACGCGTCACTTCTTCTTCTGCCTCTTACGATCTTCTGTTTTCTCTGTTTCGATTCTTTTACAATCCTCTGTTTTTCGTTTACAAAATTCCGCGTGGGAGAGTTTGAGATTTGAGTGATCGAAACAAATAAACTTAGATAATCCTCGATCCGATTCGAGATTCAAACTCAACAAAAAACATATCACTGTCACCATTCTAAGCTAATTAAGTACACTACAAAACTTCTACACAAAATAGACATGAGAAAGGGAGAGAGAGAGCGTAATGAGTCTCGTTTGATTTTGGACTAATATTGGTGAGTTGTAAAATAAAGGAATGTTATAGTAAGAATTCTTTGCTTTTGTTTCCTTTTTTGTTGTTGTCTGTCTTTGTAACATTCATTGCATAATTTTATGTACGCCATTATTAATTCTTTGATATTTCTCTTGTTTTGTTCGTGTAGATACATGACATCTCGACGTAACAAATGTCAAAAGATAACAATAGAATGTCTCACTAAATCTTCGTAGATAACCAACGTGTACGGTAGAAGAAGATAATTACGACGTAATTAACGTGTACAGTTGAAGAAGATAACAAATGTCAACAACAAAAAAGCCTTTGCGTTGCACTCTTCCCCTTTCTTATATATCATTTTTTTTGGGGTCAAATCCCATAGTAAATGATATCCGTACAAAGACCATAGTAATTTTGTGGTTGTACAAAATGATATCCGTACAAAGACCATAGTATTTTTTTTTTTTTTTGGGTCGAACGGCCATAGCAACTTAAATCGTAAAAATAAATCTTTTGTGTGTGTGTGTGTCTTAAGGGTATGTTTTCCTTCAAACAACATATCAAGCATATACCCGCCAAACATTAAAACCTATTGGTTACAACAGTAGTTACTGAGAATTTAGACTCCTATCTTATATATAGTAACTGAGTAACTACTAACTACAATTGTAAGATTTTGTAAGGATATCTCCAACCATAACGTCTCGCCGGGAACCACCATGACTCTCACCGCCGACGAGTTTTCCGGTCAGCTTTTCACCAAACATATTTTGACTTTCTGGTTCCGTTCCCATTATCCGTTTCTTCATCTGATGCTTATAAACGGGAGGAATATGCCTACAAAGTTTATGTCCAATTTTTATGCGAAATTCTGGCGAATTTTCTCAGACTCTTCATTTTAGAAATAAGATCGTTAACCCTCGAAGACCATTATAGTTGCTTTATCCAGCATTGCAATCCGTTTTAGATTTCAAATCGGTTATCTAGGTGAAGCATACAGTTTACAAATAAGATTTTTCTAAACCAATTATCTTAATTTGATTTATTACTAGTTTAATTATGTATTAACCGAGCTGATTAGTTGGATAAATAAGGTTAATTTTGTTGAACTGATTTTTTTTAACTAAATCGAATCAAATTTCAGTTAATTTTATAGAACCAATTGTTGTCTAATTTAATTTTAATTCTATTTGGTTTAAATCAATTAAAATTAAAATTAATTGTATCTTTTTAAAAAGTATCTTTGTGCATGGTGCGAAAAAACCATATGGTTACTACGTAAAAGTAAATGATTCATTAATCACTTCATCTACTCAAAATTATCTTTGCGCATATGGTACGTCATCATTTTTCTTAAAATCACTTATAAATTAGTGTATAGGGGGTTCCAATTTTTTTTGGCCGGATTCTAATATTCCAATTCCACACGTCGTCTATTGTAGAAACATAATTAGGTACACAACTTCCATTTAATTTCATTACCCAAAAGGCAAAACACACATCATCTATGCTATAACAATTGAGGATAAAACCACCACACACCCAATATGGCCGCCATTGTAACAATTTCTTTTTTTTACTAATTTAGATTTTTTTTTTTATTATAGTATCTACTATACATTATTTTTGTACAACTTTTTAAGAGAAATATATGACCCTAATTTGATGCAAAACTTGTAAAAATCTAAAATGGGGACTTTTGATTTGCAAAAATCCGATCTAAAACAACAAATATAATCCCTGATCACACGACCCCCATCTGCACCAGCTAACAAATAAAAAATGATTAAAAGCTGCCTAAAATAACCAAATTAATAGATAACAAGACAACATGCTAAATGGAGATAATACAAGAAGGTTGTTCGTTCAAAATAATGGAAACCCAAAATCTTAAGAATTGATGCTCATGCTTTGTCCAGAGCTATGAACTCAACCGTAATAAACCGATAGCAAAAGAACAAATAATCAGAACATATATACACAATATATTATTCATAGCATCCGAACTCATAACCTAATTTTACGCCGTCAGAGTAAGAAAGAGATCATCCAAGGGGCCCGAGACACTAACCACAAGAGAAACAACAAACTATCAGATTGGAGAGAAGAATACACAAAGAATAATGAAAAAAATAAACTCTAAAACGAAAATCATCTCAAAACAAAGATATTAATAAGAGTATTGGAACCACTTTTTGAAACCTTGCTTACGATCCCTTATCTCGTGTATATCTTAGACTTTTGTCTCTGTATCCTATAAAATACACAATCATAAAATTAGGCTTAAAAGTGCAAACACGTTAGTTAAGATCTCCAACAATATTGAAGGCTCGCTGAAATTGTGGAGACAATATAGTTGATCTTCTATCGTTTCTAAAAAACAAATCACACCAAATCACACTAAAAAAAACAAACAAATAAGAAACAAAGAAACCAAAATGTCGTATGTAAGTGCTATATTGGAAAATCTAAGTTCCTTTGCTATTTAGTATATATCTCTAAAAGAAGACAAACACGTAACAGGTTGGCACTACAGAATCATGAATAAATAAACATATAGAAACAAAGAGAAGAAGAAGAAAAAAACAACAACAATCACAACTATCCAAGAACAACGACATAACTATCCAAAAACAAAAATAAAACCTAGAATACGAACAATAAATAAATGATCAATATGCATGCCGATCTCAGAAACCTTGAGCTATATATATGTGTAGGTTTTACCCTCAAAGCTAGGGTTTTTCATTTATAACCTCCCATGATTGGGTACATAAGAATATATATTGTTCATCGGAAGCGCTCTATGACAGCGGTGATGGCTCCACGGTGGTTTGTGGTTTTTCGGTGATAAAGATCCATTGACGATGGAGTTAACTCGCATGGCTATAGGTTTAATCTTAATGTTACATGTTCTGTATTAACGTGTTTACTACGCTTTGTATTGGGATTTAAATCTTTGGGTTAAATAATTGCCCTGATCTGGGCTTCATCAATAAAAAGACGACAAAAACTGATTTTTTATACTATATGAAAACACATGTTTGAGACTCCTTACGCTATCCACCTCAGCTTTTTAAAAATTTAGAAGAAGATACCACGTCATCACATACAAGTTTATGGAAAAGAGCATATATGGATGTCGTAAATTCAATAGAAAGCTGAAAAAGAATATGCCAGCTAAAAAAAATTAAAAGTCCAAAACAAAATGAAAAAGGATAATAAATCATAATTAAATCCATGTCATTAGCAACTCATTGTAGCTCTCTCTCTCTCTCTCGTTTACAAACTATTAAATAATTTATGAAAATATAACCAAATCTTAATGAAGATCGGAGTCCGCAAGTAAGATTTATGTGTTTGTAAATTGTATTTTGGAAGATAACAAAAATAAATTATATGGTTAAGTAAAATGTGACGAATTATCAAAATTTCATGTTCAAAAATAGTGCACAACCAAAAACAATTCTTGCTTCTATTCTTTTAAATCTCAGGGCTAGCTTTGGTTTCATTAATCGTATTTATGACCCCAATAAAAAGTTACATCTAAGTTATTTAAATTATGATACTAATTCTAAGAAGAGTACCAAACTATTTAGTTAAATACAATAATAGCAGTTATGATGTGATTGTGAGTATGTTCATGAACTTTGGAGTCCTTATTGTACCTAAAGAAACAAAATAATTTTGATCAATGGTGCACTCTTTCATATATTTGTGAATGAAAATACATATGTTGTTGTTTTTTTTATAACAACATTATTCATTATGTCTTGCTTTTATGTCTAAGATCGACAAAACAATGCCTTTCAAAATGAACATAATATTAATGTGATATTAGAGATGCAATTGGCACACAAATATTTAATATTTTGACAAAGTCAATCAACTTATGATGCAATGATGCTTAGTCGATTTAAGGATGTGAAATTTAAAAAAATACCACCGTATAGATCTCACTTTACAAACTACAATCAACTAAAAATTTAATCAAAACTACCATCATCTAATAAATTGTTGATCATTTTGCCCCTAAACCTTGATAAATCGCAACTAGTTTTTTTGTGTGAGGTTTCGTTGGTGTTGTGCCGTCATTGCTGATCACGCCAGAATTCAGACCCGAAGAAGAGTGGTCCGGCGAATCTGTCGCAGGTGATTGAGTATTTTGGGAGAAAATTCTGCGACATCGACGGCAGCAACGGTTATTGCGTGAAGATAGAGATCGCCCACATTTTTTAGGTGTTGGGAGAAATTCATACATTTGCTTTTGCTCAATTAGGAGATGACGATCTTATTTTAGATTGGTTGATATGATTTTAGATTTCGAAGATGTATGTGCAATTGATAATTTATGGATTGTATTTGATTTTAGATTTTGGAGATGACGATGTCATTGAGAAATTTATTTGTTTAGTAAATTTATATAGCCTTATAAATCAAAGTTTATATATCAGAGCTTTGCCCGCTTTTGGGTTCAATAACCCTTATGTGAAGTCTGTGTCATTAAGATGAGGCGATTGAGAAATTTCTTTGTTGAATTCTTAGAGTCCATGTAGCTGAGAAATTTCTTTGTTCAATAAATTTATATAGCTTTATAAATAATGTGAATTTTTAAATTTGAGATTTACCAGCTTCTGGTTCTATATGTCTCATTAAGATTATAGAGATGACAATGTCTATTGTAAATTTATGAGCTAATTTATATGATCTTGTAAACCATATTTTTGCTTTTATGAGGTTACAATAATTGAACTATACTATGTATATGGAAGATGAGAATTCACAAATGACACATGGGATTTCATTATTAAAGGTGATAGAGGAAACTCAATTAGTGTCATCAAAAAGACATTACCTACAAAGATCTGGTTGATGTGGTTTTAGAAGATTTTGGCATTGATGGTGATGTGAGTTCTGTAAAGATTAGTTATGGATCACACTTAAAAGAATTTCCTCCTGTGTTGATTAGGAATGATCGCCAAGTGAGATCTTTTATGAACAAGCTTGAAGATAGTGGAGAAGTTAAGTTATTTATAAGTGTTTCCATCACACCACATAATGAGGTACTTACAAATGTTTAACTGTTATTTATAAGTGTTTTTAAATCTATTATCTGCAGATTTGTAAAGTTACATGTTTCTCTTGCAGAGAGAAACAAACTCAATTACTATGGTAGAGAATGTTCAATTCGAGGAGAGTTTTAATGCTACATGTCCTTCGCTTCTAGTTAGGGATGATGTAGTTTTATTATAAAAAAATTAGATGTGTTATATTCCTATATAAGGGTTTTTAAAATATGGCAGTGTTTGTCTTATAGAGACAAATGCACTCAATTATTAATGAGAGTGTAACAACTACTAATCGTCCACTTCTTGTTGGGCATGAGATACTTTTATCAAGAAAGCTCGACCACTCAGGTGTTTAGCTATTAATTTATAAGAGTTTGTAAATTTGTTTGCTGTTTTTGTTTTCTTCCAGATTTGCAGAGAAGGGTGAACTCGACCAATCAGGTGTTTTATGGATCATAAACATCAAAGAGTTTTAATTCTCCAGCTCCTTCACATGGACAAATGAACGCAATTATTGATGAGAGTGTTACAACTACTAATCTTCCAGTTGGGCATGAGATACTTTTTTTTTATCAAGAAAGCTCTTTGTTTAGATATTCATTTATAAGGGTTTGTAAATTTGTTTGCTGTTTTTTTCTTCCAAAATTATAGAAGGGTGAATTTGACCACTCATGTGTTTTATGGATCAGAAACGTCAACATTAATACGTGGTTACCAATATGAAGTTTCAGTGCATGATTCAGGACCTATGGCTCCTAGTTGTTCCTCTAATAAATATGTTGGTGATGATGATGGCCTTTATTGTGGAATTTTTTTCAAAGACAAACAAGAAATGAGCAACAGGCTGCGAACGCTCTGCAATGAAATATAGTTTTGAGTTTCGTACTCAGCATTCGGACAAGAAAAGTTATCTTCTTCGTTGCATTGAAGAAAAATGCAACTGGAGATTTTGGGCAACCAAAGTGAAGGGGACTGAAATCTTTGTGGTTCGCCAATATGTGCATGAGCACAAATGTGACATTTCCTTAAGGAAGATCAATCATCAACAAGCAAATGCCAAGTTGTTGGGTACAATGGTAAGCAATCATTTTGAGGGAGGAAATATTGGACTAATTAGACCAAAGCAAATTGTAGAGAAGATTAGAAAAGATCATGGGGGTTGTGATTCCATATTCAAAAGCGTGGAGAGCTTAAGAACATGCACAAGAGGTTGCTAGAGGGACTCTTGCTAATAGCTATGAAGACTTGCCAAGTTTTTTTCATATAACGAATCATGGTTCTGCTACTTTTATTGAGGTTGATCTAGCTGGGAAATTTAAGTATGCTTTTTTTTGGCATTTGCTGCATCAGTTAGAGGTTTTAAGTTGATGAGGAAAGTAGTTGTTATTGATGGCACCTTTCTGAAGGCAAAATTTAAGGGGACTTTGCTAGGTGCCTCAGCCCAAGATGGTTGTTATTGATGGCACTTTTGAATTCGAAACGATGGTTTGAATTCGAGAAAGAGAGTTAGTCAAGTGAATCAACAGTAGAAAATTTCCCAATTACCTTTGGTGCCCGTCGAAAAAAACCCTATTATTTTACTTACTGCCTAGTTAAAAAAAAGGTTTGAAATAGACATAAAGATTAAGCTCATTAACCTTTTGGTACGTGATCATTACAACAATCTCTTAAATTATATATATATATATATATATATGGAAGGACCGTGATGAGCTTTAGAGTGTTTCTCGTTCTCATCAAAATGACGCCGTAGAAGGAGAGTTGAAGAGATTGACTCAAGATTTCTCTAGGAAACCTATGACCAAGTTTGAATTCCACACGGAAAACTTTTAATTTCAAGTTTATCAATCATTAATATTTTGTTAAACACAATATATATTGCATAAAACTTACGTAGCTCTGGTTGTATAATTATAGCTCTGGTTTTATACACACTGTCGAAACTAC
Organism: Eutrema japonicum; assembly: GCA_030161315.1. Taxonomy (NCBI): domain Eukaryota; kingdom Viridiplantae; phylum Streptophyta; class Magnoliopsida; order Brassicales; family Brassicaceae; genus Eutrema; species Eutrema japonicum. The sequence continues at coordinate 42,153,661 of BSQW01000005.1, forward strand.
ATTATTGGATATTGGGTATTTTAATTGAATTTATATGGTTTTATATGCTAGTTTTAAAACCATATAAAAACCATATAAATCCTTTTAATCATTGAAATTCAAAAGTAGAGACTAGATTTTGGAACTTTTATATAATGTTAATAGGAGAAAGAAGAGGTCTTAAGCTAATGGCATGCGTCCTAGTGGCCCGCCCCGACGGCGAAAATAAACCTCAATATGAATATCTTGATCTGATCCATGTACGAGTGATGAAACATTAATATGGGTATCTAACTATTGTTAGATAATTATAGTTATTGCATTACTAGAACCGAAACAAATCTGTTGAAGAGCCATTCGGCGTAATATTGGCTAACCAAAACCGAACCGAACCTCCTATTTCGGGTTCTTCGGGTTGGGGTTTTATGCTCATGGCTAATATAAACTCATATAAAACCTTTTAATGTCTTTTAAAACCATATAAATCATTTTAGTACAATCCTTTTAAAGTCTTATGAATCTTTTAAAACATTTTACCAATATGGTTTACAAATCAAATGTTAGCTTTCATATTATAGTTGGTTATCTACTTGGTAAATACTCGGCCGAATCTACATTATTTATATATTGGGTGTTTTAATTGAATTTATATGGTTTTATATGATAGTTTTAAAACTATATAAAACCATATAAATCCTTTTAAAACTATATAAAACCATATAAATCCGTATCTTTGGTGTCATTCGTGAGAAAACCCTATTATTTTACTTACATTATAGTTTAAAATAAAAAATAAAAAGGGTTCGAACTGGACATAAAGATTAAGTCCATTAACATTTGCAACCAAATATTGAACCCTCGTCCAATTGGCCCGCCCCACAGCAAACACTTTTATTTTTTGGACAGCAACGGACCAGCCCACTAGAACCGCAATCCACGTTACAGCAACGGACCGACGCAACATCTTCAAGCACGTCGCTGTGAACCATGCCAAACGAGTTGGTACATAATCATTACAAAGCTTAAGCTTAAACTATATATATAGGAGATTTTTCATAGAATCTTTGTAGCAGTAATGTATTTTGCTTTTGTATTTTGTTTGTAGGGATTTTCTAGTGTATTAAATCAATCATAGGAGAGTTGAAGAGATTGGCTCAAAATTTCTCTAGGAAAACTACGACCAAGTTTGAATTACACAAAGAAAGCTTTTAATTCCAAATTCATCAATCATTACTATTTTTTAAAACTTATATATATTACATAAAACTTACGTAGCTCTGATGCTTCGTCAAGCTAACAATCCTAATGGAGTTGTTAAGTGTGTGGTATATAATATTTCATGTCCTTGTGCACTACTTCCTTTTTGGTCTGATTTGAACTCTGTTTTTTATCAATGGAGCTGAAGTTTTATCTGATCCTTGAGATTGTTTGTGTGATCTTGTAATGAAGATTGAGGACTAAGGATAAGTATTGGGATATATTCTATATATCTTATACATATATTTTTCATATAGATAATTTTCTATTCTCTAAGTTTTCCTATTTGTATTAGGTTTAGGAATTAGCCTAAGGTTGTATATAAACTATGGCCGTAAAATCTAATAATACAAGTTGATATTGAGCAATTCCGAGTTTATCATGGTATCATAGCATATGATCCAATTATTTTCGATTACTTAATCTTCTTCTCCGGTTTTTTTTTTCAATTCACTTCTTTGACCTAGAATAAGTCTTCTCTCCGACAAAAGAACGTGAGGAATTGAGCAATTTCGAGTTTATCAATAAAACTCCAACATCTTTTGCTGAAAATTCTCAATTATGACTTTCGAATCATCTTTTTATCTTTTTGTTACTTGAACTAATGATTCTTGACAAATTCGATTATTTGTAAGACTTTATACTTTTTTTTAAAATACAATATTGTTATTGGTTTTTACAAAACTTTATAATGGACTTTTTGAATTTTCTAAATTGGTCACATAATTGATGATTTTTTTGTGAAACTGCCACTCACACATCTTGAAAAATATGTATAAAACCTTATAAATCCATTTAAAACCATATAAATACATATAAATCATATAATTTTTTGGGAAAACTCCAATTTGTCATTTTTAGTATTTATAAAACCATAGAATTCCCTTTAAACTATATAAAACCATATAAATTCATATAAACCGTATTGATTTTTGGTGAAACTCCCACTTGACGGGTCGACTCTGGTACACTATCCCTAATATGCAGCTTCCTCGATATACACTTTAGATTTTTTGTCTCTTTGCTGCACACCCCAAATAATTTTTGACTTTAACAAACATCACGAATTATTAAAATTCTTGTAATTGCAACATACATAATTAATCTCACGATTGTGTTTAGAAAACCGGCAAATAGCGTTTCAAAAACCACGATTAAGCTAATCCAACCCGACTGTTAGTGAAACCCAACTCAAAACCCGAACTCACCCAACTTTCTTAAAATCCAAAATTGATGTGGGGAAAAAGATTTATGGTTCTTCGTTAGAGAGAGAAAAAAAAAGACAGAGATTGAATCAAAACACAATAAAAAATGTAAAATGTATATATATTGGAAGATGAATACAAACATGGAGGTGATTTCAATCAAATTGAACGAGACCTATAATAGACAAATCTCACATTTTATATTGTCAACTTAACGATGAAAAAGAAACAATAAGATTATTCATAAAAGTCTTGAGAATCAATTAAACGCAAACCAATTATTTACAAAAGCAGATTACTTACTCCATTTCCTTCATTCAAACTGAAGCAATCCCTATCCACGATGCAATTCCTCTCTATGCGATTCAATCTATGTCTTTTTCTCTCTCTCTAACGAAGAACCCTAATTTTCTTCTTTCCCCAAATCAATTTTGAATAACACTTATGTTAAATTAGTTGCAGTTACATTCACTTGCTTCTCCTTAGTTTGGGAATAGATCTATGGATTTTAAATCTCAAATCTTACTGATTTTATAAGGTTTTATACGGATTTAAAAGGTTTTATAAAGTTCTAGAAGGTTTTAAAAAGACTTATAAAACCCAGTTTTTACTGGTATTATAAGATATTATAAGGTTTTACAAAGTTAAGGTTTTATAAGATATTTGTAAAACCTAGATCTTATTGATTTTATAAGGTTTTTTTTTAATGATTTTAAAAGGTTTTTATAAAGTTTTATAAATATGTTTATACAACTCATAAACCACAATGTTTTGTAGTAGTGGATTCCACATGTTTTGTAATCTCGCTTGCAGAGAAGTCAATAGACTTAGTTGGGACAGACTATGTAGACATAAACATCCAGAGGTAAGTCATGTAGATTGTCGCTTACAAGAGGCTGCAACAAAAAAAACAAGGGCAGAGTGAATGAGTGCATCCTGAGATAAGCAGAAAGATGCGAGTCAAATGATCGTTATCTGTGAATGAACTAGGAAGAAGTTGAATGTTATAAAATCACATATAGGCTTAGATTAGAACATGGTTTAGTGTAATCAAACCACTGAGACAAAATGAAACTCCATCACTGATTTCAATGAAACTGTCTTCTTATTTGAAGACACGCCCAAGATTAAACAAACCTGACACCAAGTAACAAAGACTCTCAGTAAACTAAAAGCAGAAAGTTACAATCTGACATACTATTTGTTTGTGTGAGACTGCGGGATTCTCTTTGAACGATAGTTAATGAAAATAACCAATCAATCATCAGTAATCATTCTCACCACACATACTAGTGGTAATGGTTAAGCCATAGCCCGATGACTTCTTCCCGTCTACACGAGAATATTTCCCACATTGCCATGTTTCTAAACCCACGGCACAATCCCTAATCACATGCACCTGCAAAATCAATTATACGATATTAAAACAAAATTGTATAATTGCCATATTAACTGTATATTTCCCACATTGCCATGTTTCTAAACCCACGACTCTTAGTAACTAGTAAAACAAACAAAAGGTCGAATATTGCCATATTAAAGACTGTTTAGATTCAAAGGAAGATTTACAGAATTGATATCAAACCATTGTAGACACTATTAATTAACTGATTACTTGAGAAAGTGAAACTTATTTAGGAAAGTGAAACCATTGAGCGCAGGTCATCCTGATTCTCCAACCCCTACCTTCGACTTTTATGTGTTTCTCTTATGCCCATTCTGATGAATCTGATCCGGAAGCGACCACGATCGGGAAATGCTTAATCTCAATTGATTTGGGATGAAGATGTCTATAATGGTTGGCGATTCGGTAGGGTAGAGTTGAAATCAAGAGGTACCACTTCTATCTCTGACGATTCCATCTGCTCCATAAAGACGACGAGACTCCACTGATGGCAAGGCTCGACGGAGACGGCGAGGCTGGACAGAGACGGTGAGCGAAGAGCTTCAGATCTAAGGTTTTTGCGAAGAAAAGTCAAAGACGAAGTTCTATTTCGTTTAAGTGAAGGCTAGTTTCGTCTTTAGTTCTATTAAAGTGTTGTATATTTGAAAATGTGAAGCGTGTGATGGTAGTTTTGAAAAGTAGTAATGTCAGCGGCAATTATCTTTTAGAATTGGGAATTTAGAGCCTTTGCTACTTAAAATAAAAATTTAGTTTTACCCCTTAAAATAATAATAATTAATATTTTAAAAAATTAAAATTAAAGTTAAAATAAAAAACCGGCTTGATTGGAAGGAGCTTTAGAAACTGCACACAGCCATATTTATTTCTACAACTAATTTTTTTTCTAATCATGATTTTTATAGATTTTTAAAAGCTAATTTTTTTTCCAATCATGATTTCTACAGATTTTTAAACCTACAGCTCTTTGTATCCATTTTTTGCTGTAGAGAGCTATATTTCCACAGCCCATATTTCCTAGCTTTCACTTTTTAAAAAGTCACAGCCAAAATCCTACAGCTAAAAAACCTACAGCAAAAAAACCACAGCATAAAACCGAAAGCTACAGTTGTTACCAATCATGCCCAACAAAAAAAAAAAAAATTTGCGACATAAAAACCCAGAAAACAAAAAACTTTCTAAAAAAGATATCCTGAAAAAGATATCGTGAAAACAAAAAAAAATTGAAAAACGTGTCTTGATAATAATTTCTTAAAAAAATACAAAAAGATTCATAAAAGGAAAAAACGTTTTCAAAAAGGAAAAGAAAAAAAAAAGATTACACGACAAAATAAATATTTTTGAATATTTTTAAAGGAAAAAACGTTTTCAAAACGATTTATAAAAGGAAAAAAAAAATATTTTTTGAAGATTTTCAGTTGTGTTGTCCTAGATTTTCTCTCAGATTTTGTTAACCGCTTCGTAGAATATGTATTCTACATTCAGTATAATCAAAACAAAATAGTAGAACTTCTATTCTACAACAAAGTAGAATATAGAGAAAATGGTATAACTTCTATTCTACTTTTAGAATGCGAATTCTACAATTAGTAGAATAAATACAACATTGTAGATAACAGATTCTATAGGGATAGTAGAATGCTATACAAATAGTAGAATACATATTCTATACTTGATAGATTTTAGAGCAAATACTAGAAATCAAATTCTACAATTAGTAGAACATGAAAATAAATATTTTTAAAAAATTTTGGTTTTCCTAAGATAAATTACACAATATATATTACTTACTTAATATGAATTTTCAGAATTTCTAAAGTAATTATAAATATTTATTTTGCATTTTTTATATTTAATAAATAGTATTTTAGTCTAAAAGTGGCATATCTCAAATAAGTACTAAGAGCATCTCCAATATATTCCCTCATTTTTATCTCCAAAATGGAGTTGGATTTCTCTCAAATGTATTCCTCTATTTTTTACTCCAAAAATAATATTCTTAGTATATTCTTCATTTTCTATTTTATTATTAATTGCTAAAAATACACTTTATCTGTAAAATTTACAAATTAACTCATTATTTTTTTTCTTTCAAAACTTTCACAAATTAATTCATGAATTTAACCATTACAATATCATAAAAAATAACCATTACCGTTGAGGAACTTTTAGTATCTTAACGTTAAATTATTAAATTTGATAGCCAAATATCATTTATCTAAGATCACACCAGCAGAAACACTCGAAAGCAAAGTTTAGAACATGAAATTTGTTAGTTTCGTGTCTTGTCACTTTTATAATTCTAGTAACGTAACGGATGCAACTGGTGGTCATCAGCAATATGATGTCCTTAGCTCGTATAAGTTTTATATTAATTGACTTTATACATAATAACTAAAACAATACGATTTAATCTTTTGACTTAGGCAATTGTTATTAGACAGGACTTGGATACTGGAAAGGTCCACGGATTATTTTTTCCTAAATGGGAACTATGGAAGGATGCTAAGTCACATTGTGCATTATATATATATATATATATATATATATATATATATATATATATATATATATCTATATATGAGTATACAGTATTGTAATATAAAATATACCTACTCTTTCATTAATTTCAGATATAAAATCTATATATATAAAGTAAGTTTTGCTCTCTTCTCATGCTGCCACCTCAGCATCCCAAAAATTAAATACACATACTAAATACATATATTAATTATAAATTTGGTTTTAACATTATGAAAAGAATTTGAGAAGGCATTATTCATATTCTAAATTAAACCAGAAAATAATAAACTTATATGAATATAGTTCTTTGAAATAATAACAGTTTTAATAAATTTGGTTATCATAATATATTTCAACTTTTATAAATATTTAATTAGCTTAAGTTGTATCGCAAATATTATAAAAAAAAACTAAAATATCAAACAATTCCTAACAATTAAACAAATAAGTTAAATATGTAACTAAATTCATAAAGCCAAATATAAGTTTTATATTTAATAAAGAGACAAATAAATAAAATTAAGGTATACTTAACATAATAATTGCAATTATACATAACTATGAAAAAGAGAATAAGAGCCAAAAAAATTAAGAAACATATTAAAAGTATTTACACGAAAATATAAATTAAGTTTGAAAATTTAAGATCGTTGTGTTTTGTGATATTATTTTTAACAAAAAAATAAAAATAAATGTAACTACAACATGAGAAGAAAATAAAAGCTTTGTATATGCAAAATATATATCATGTGATGTAAATATATTTCAATTCTCATAATAATTACCATCCATTAATACAATAGTTTTCCCTATAATTTGAAAAGACATTTACTTAATAGAAGATAGATTATATTGAATTAATCTAAAGAAATTTCAATTTAATAATTTACTTTTATTAGTTTATTTATATAATTTAGAAAAACTATAGAATTTAGTGTTTATAAATTATGAATTATATTTATTCTAAATAAAATCAAACAAATGTTGTGAATTCAAACAATCAGTTATATATGAAAATCTTTTTCAACAAAAATAAAAGAAAAATAGATTTATATATGGAATCACAAACATATTGCACACATAAATAGGGTTAAAATCATACTTGAAACACTCCAAAAATAATAAATTCACATGAAACAAAATTAAAAAAAATTATTATGCAACTTTAAAATGTAAATATCTTCATTTTAAAATGTAAATATCTTCCTTTTAAAAAACTCAACTAATTGCATAAAATTGATCACCAAAAAAAAAAAGGTCAAAATGTGTATCATCAAATAAATAAACACATAGATGATCATAAATTAAAAAAACAAATACACAGATCTTAAGTTTATAAGGTCAAAATGTGTATCATCCAATAAATAAACACATAGATGATCATAAATTAAAAAAAACAAATACACAAATCTTAAGTTTATAGAGATAATTAAGTTAACTACGAGACCAAATAAAATAAAATACCATTATATTACAAAAATTGTTTACCACGTCCGCGCGGATCACACCCTTTGTGATTGAAATTGAAAGTGAAATCTCACCGGCGATGGGGGAAGATATCGGAGAAGACGAGGGTTTTAGAGCAGTGGGTAATGTTTTTTTACAGGATAATCATATTCACAAGAACTCTCTCTCTCTCTCTCTCTTTAAATGTTTGAATCGACGTTCGACCCCATATTTCTTATATTTTTCCAAATCGGTTCATATTATCTCAAATGTTCCAATTAACCTATACATCTACGATGATTTTGATAGTAAATTAGTGATAGAAATTAAATCGTTTTAAAAATAAAATTAGATTCATTTTGTAGTCACCAACACTGGATCATCGAAGATGAATAATAGTAAATTCTGAACATTTTATTAGTATTCGGTTTTAGGTAAAAATAGATAAAATTACAGTGACTTATTTCGAAGTATTTTTTTTTTAAAGTTCGGAGAATTCTAAATTCACAAAACTAACTTTTCTTTTATTAGTATTCGAAGTAACTTTCGGACTATACAAAACTAACCTTATTTCGAAGTATTTATTTTATTAGTATTCAGTTGGGTTAAAAAATATACAATTCCCTAAACTTTAAAATGACAAACACTTAACTTTTAAAAACCAACTAATTGAATAAATAGTCAAATAAAAAAAATTCAAATTGTGGATCACTCACTAAACAAATACATAAATAAACATAAAATTAAGAAAGGAAAAAAAAAACTTAAGAATAAACAATCCACATTTCTTAAGCTAATAGAGACGAATCCATTAACAATCATACTAATAAAACTAAAATAATATTATACTAAATTTTTTTAAAACAAAATTGTGTTCACGTCCGCGCGTAGCGCGGATCACACACTAGTGATAGTATAATTTATACAAGACGTGTAATACCTTATCAATGTGTCATAATCTTTTCACGATGGTTGGGATAACAATCACTTAATATCCACTTAATCTAATTGAAAATAATAATATATATACACTTAATAAAATATGAAAGACTAAATTATAAATAAAAAAGTTCAACTCCATTTTAGAGTTGAAAATGGAGTTACTCCATATTTGGAGGAAAAATGGCATTTCTCCATTTTGCAGTTAAAAATGGAGTAAGGTTGGAGATGTCCTAAGGGGACAATAGTTCCCATTTTTTACTCTAAATTTACAATTATCCCTTTAAAAATGGTAACTACTTAAATAAAATGGAAAAACAACATCTAAACTCGAATGAGTTTAATTAACAAAAAACATCCATAAAATATGAAAGACTAAATTATAAATAAAAAAGTTCAACTCCATTTTGGAGTTGAAAATGGAGTTACTTCATATTTGGAGGAAAAAATGGTATTTCTCCATTTTGCAGTTAAAAATAGAGTAGGGTTGGAGATGATTTTCCTGCAAAATAGCATTTGGAGTAGAAAATGGGGTAGGGTTGGAGATGCCCTAAGGGGATAATATTTCCCATTTTTTGCTCTAAATTTACAATAAAATTGTTTTCCACTCACAGTCTCGATCGCCCAACTAGCACCTAACGATTTTTTTGAATATTGGAGAAAATGCTCATTTAATTTTCCCAAATATTTATAACTAACAAAATTATTCCCCAACTATTGAGTGCGTAATTTAAATCTTCAATTTAACGTTGACTTCATAAATATATGTATGAAAAAAGTCAACGTTAACTAAGAAAACGGAAATGTTGGTGTTGAATTTTTATGAGTCCAATTTTGCAAAGTCAGAATAAATTTGAGAAATTAATTTGCCAACCTAAAAGTTAGAGAATTAATTTGCAAAATTGTAAAACTTGAGGAATTAAATGATCTTAATTTTCGAAATATACACATAATTGTTTAGCTTTATTCATAACAATAAAATTAACATTAATTTGAGAATTTTAATTGAGTACTCAATAGTTATGGGATAAATCTACCAAATACTTGAGGAATTAAATGACCTTTTTTGGAGTAAATTGTGGGATTAGTTTGATAAAATACAAATAAAATCTTAATGCGTATCTTGTCGTTCTCTCCCTCTTCTCTCTATAACTTATATTTCAGAGGTTTTTTCTTGGTTTTTGTTCTTCCGCTTTAATTCGGATTTCGGTTCCGGGGTCGACCGGATTTAGTTTGGATTCCGACTTAGTTTTGTATTGGGCTTTTAAGCTTTGGACTAAATAATTGTGTACCACATAATTGCCCTGTTCTGGGACGACAAAAAAATGGTCATAAAAAATTTAAAGAAGAAGGTAGAAAATAGAAAAGGGAAAAGTGAAGTTAATCATCAGCTCTAGTTCTAGTTATGTTCTTCTTTTTTTTGGATTTGAGTGGTGCTCGGTTTCGTCGTTATGCGACTGGTTTTCATCTTCAGTAAAGTTTTTTTGGCATTCGGTTCCCTAGTTTGATTTATTTCTCTTTGATTCTAGTCCTTGGATTGTCTCGTTTTATTTGGTTTATCCAAATTGTCTCCGATTTAATTTTGGAGAATTGGTTTCTAGTGCCTTATATTGAAACGGGTGAGTCGTCGCGTGGATATTCATACATCGTCAGAATTCTTTTTGATGAAGAGGTTGCTATCGGCAATTTTCTTTGTTGGAAAATGATTATCTTCATCTCGTCTTTTTTTCTGGATTATTTTTGCGTTTGGAAATCAGTTTTTTCATTTCTGTTCGAGATATTCCTTTTGATCTTTGTCTCGGTTTTAGCTTCGATTTTAGTTTTCAATCATGTATAGTTTCTCTTGTTTGGACTTTTGTTTCCCTTTTTTAGGTTTAGTCTTTCGGGATTCCGTTTAGGGTTTCACTACACATGCCAATTAAAAACTTTCTTCATAATCACATAACTGAAAGATAATGATTGTATGATCCAGAAACCCTGATCACACATTGCTCTTCCTCCTTTAACTCTCTCATCAAACTCATTAACATAACCATAACCAATGGAGTGTAAGGAGCACACTTGCAAGAATAGAGGGGAGCGGTACTGATTAGATCGAGTTTTTCTTGGAACAATGGTGGGGTCTCCAATCCCCAAGCGATACCGTTCCCTGCTTCATTGATCTTCCTCTGTGTTTGGGTATAGAAATCCCTATTAAGACTATTGATGATTGGAGAATCACTTACAGAATACGGAGTCATTATTCTCCGTATCATTGCGTAAGTGTATTTAGACTCATCATAGCCTTTTTCATCCGCAAATCTGATGGCCTCCAAGCCTTCTTCCAAGTGACCATTGCAGAAGTACTCCCACAGACCTCTCATTAAAAAGGCAGATGGATTTCCAGCCTTCAAACACCGAAGCCTGAATTGAGTGAGTGGAGGGAGAGGGACGTACCAGTCCTGGTCTACCATGGCGAACATGTCCACTTCATTAAAGAAGATATCTTCCTCGATCACAATGTTGAAGATATTGCATACCGCTTTCGCTCTTTTAAGATCTCTGAAGGATTTGCATGCGAGGAACAAGATGATGTTGTGGAACACGATTTAATGCATCTAAAATATAGTTGTTCTTAATATTTTCAGTAATACAACAAACCAGTAATACTAACATATAGTTGTCTTTTAACAAAATCAGCATTACCAAAACCTGAATCTATGTGTAATTACATGTTAAAATCCCACAAATACAACTATTTGGGTGTGAGTACAACTATATAACTAGGGACAACTATGTGTAAAATTCATGAATTTTTTATTAATATAATTGTCATGCGTTGAGAATTGTGGCAATATGTGTTAAGTGACGGTGCCAGGTGTCCGCGCGTTTGCTTTTAACAAAAGGACATGGAATGCACGGAAATATAAAGAGAGTTTTTTTTGTTAATGGATTTATTGTCTTTGTAGAGAGAGTATGGATCTCCTTCATTACTTTTTCTTTGTAGACATAGAGTATTGTGATGATTAAAGATGTGTACAATATGAGGTAAACCTGGACTTAACCTCCAGATGTGTCAAACTATCAATGACTTACCTAATACAAACGACTTCAGTAAAAGAATTTTAAGGAAAAATCAAACACTTGAGGATTTTATAGAAATTCAAAGCTAAAAATGGAATTATTGAACATGCATATGCAAATAAACAAACATGTTACTCCCGACTATGCAAACAAAGAAGTTTTAATGGATTTCTCAAGATGGTAGGAAGTACAATACATAATACCACCAAAAATTTAGAAGTACAAATATCCCATAATCCTCTTCTGGTTGTATGGTTTGGTCAAGTGAGCAGGTCAACAATCTCAAATTAGCTATGTTTGCATGTCTGTATTGCCCTATAAGAAAATCACAGACATATGTGTGTGTGTGCACCTATTGAATACATTTACTACAAAATTGACAGAAAGACAAGCAAAATATTAAATTGAAAGATGAAAGGAGTCGAATAACAAAGGACCCAAGCAAAAGATGAAAGATTATACTCTATACATAATTCGACCAGCGAAGCTTCAACCTGCTCCGTCGTCACCCCATCTCTCTCAAAAAATGTGTTTGGAATCCCTAATTAAAATCAGTTCTCTGACCATGAAATTGGGATTTCAACCATTCAAATCCCTTCTTTTCCGCATCACTTCTTCCTCGGACGGTGCAATCTACTCAGATTAGCTTTGTATATGCACTAATACGAATCTGAAATCAGGGAACAATACAAACATGAAGGTTCTCTGTGGAATGATGCCTAGTTGTGGATTTAGAATATCAAGAGTCTTCCTGCAAATGTATTTAGTTGTTGACATTAAATTTGGAAGAGTAAATGATATACTGTAACGAAGAGAAACGAAGAAGCTGAGTACCCGATTTGAAGCCTATTGCATCTGATACAAACCCTAAACGCATCCCGCTGCCTCCTCTTGTAACTCTGCCTCGTTGCCAAACCCAGATTGTCACCAACGTGGCCATGTCCTCATCTTCTCCAGAGGATCAAGACTGTGTTGTGGCTGTCAAGTTCTTGGGACCTCAACTCAGCTTTTGCAGACCCGCCGCTAAGAGCAAGTGGACCAACGTCAGGATCGAAAACCCCTGCTTCTACTCCTCCAGAGTCATGTTTTCCAAGAAAGATGACATGTTTCGCATTCCCGGATCTGGAGGCCACCTCATTGGATCATGGGATCTCCGCGCAAAAAACAACAAACCAAAGATTCAGAAGTTGCGATTTGGAAACCTTCCCAAGCTGACCAGGACCAAACGAGAGCTTATGGATTCGTGCCTCACGAGCGAACACTTGGTGGAGTCGACAACAACCGGTGAAACTTTCTTGGTTAAGTGGTACAAGAAGACCGCCAGTGGTACGGTGAGAATGGAAACCAAAGCTTTGATGGTGTTCAAGCTAGACGATGAGGGAAACGCTGTTTACACTCAAGACATTGGAGATCTCGTCATTTTCCTCTCAAAGTCTGAACCTTTCTGCGTCCCTGCTAGTTCCTTTCCTGGCCTGTTCCCTAACGTTGTCGAGCTCTATGATGTTGACGAAAACGCACTTGTCCATCTGGCTAGATCCCCCATTGTCAGTGTACTTGATACATACGAGACTCCTTACCATATTCCACCTCAGAATATAGACTAGTATTTTGTCTGACTCATGCATCCGCAATGCCGTCTCCAGTTAATGTAACAGACATATATCCTTCTTTCTTTTAAGATTTGATGAACCAAAAAGAGTATTTCTTTTGAGATGACATTGCATTTGTCCCTTTACTTTATTAAATGATGACTCCTTGACTATATATGAATTGATCTTCTCAGCTTCTGATAAATGTTAGCTCAGGCCTCATTGTAATTAGCTCACTTTCAATCTTTTTGTCTCAATGTTGAAGCTTATTATGTAAGGGAAAAAACAAATCATTCACACAACAAAGAGCCAAAACAAGACAACAACCTAAATCGCTTTGATCCAATTTACAGCAACAAACCAGTTTCTCACATTATAGACCAAAAGCTGCAACTGCTTCTGATCTCAAACCACAACCTTCTTAAGCACACAACTTTCTGATTGTTTCCCAACAACAAAAGTTCAAATCTTGAAAAATAAATCATCATAAGGGTTTCTCTCCAGGGAGATAAGAAGGAGAACCCCACTCAACTTGATTCTTCTTTCTATTAAAGATTCCACTTAGATTCGGCAAAAGCACTTTCTTTGATACCACAGAAGTTTTCGTCTTCTCCAGTTTGTTATGGATAGGTTTCTGTTTCGTAGCTTTGTAGTGATGTTGTGGTGATGATTCAGCGGACATCTTCGCCTCGGCTTCTGCAAGAATCCTCAACGCCACTTCCTCTGCTTTCTTCTGATCTCTTTCGCGCCACCTCCTGAGTTCTCCTTCAACCGCTTTCTTAGCAGCATCAGCCATAGCTGCTTTCTTCAATGCCTCTTGTGTTGCAGTCTTTAGCTTCTCAATCTCCTTTTGTGTTGTCTCCAACTTCTTCAGTGTCTCGTTTTCGCTAGCTCTCACTGCTTCTACCTGAGCCAATGCAGCCGCCACTTTCATATCCGCTAACTTATCGAATACCTCAGCTCTCTTGCTCAAAGACTTAAACTCCTCCTGAGACAGGGTGATGCTCTGAGCTCCAGACTCAGATGATATCGAATTACGTGCGGCGTTGGTTTTTTCAGACATTGACTTTATCTGTTCAAGGGCCTTTGTCTCGGCAGCTTTTGCTTCTTCGACTTCATCTAGAGCAACTCACAAATTTAGCTCTGTGTCTTCAAGTGCGAGATGTGCGGTTTCCGCTTCCTTCATTAACTCTTCGGCTTTGTTTCGCATTTCCTCAGCTTCTCGCCGAGCAGCTTCTGTCTCAGAAGATATCTGATTTAAGGTTAACATCATATCTTCCAAAGCAGCCTTTGCTCTAGATTCCTCTGCAACACATTCTTCTAGCTCACTCTTACCTTTGCTAAGCTTCATATGAAGATCTCCAGCCATAGATTCAATTTCAGCCTCCTTCGCTTCAACTTCACCGTGCACCGTCTTCACATTCTTCAGTTCTGCTTTAAGAGATTTCACTAACTCTTGCAAAGACCCTCTCTTCTTCCACAAGTTTCTCGAGTAAACCCTTTGCTTCATTCAACTCCAAACTCACACCATTAACAGAATCCATATCCGATGCTTTTGCAGTCTCCATTTGCTTCTGCGATTCATCGATCTCGTTATATGTCTCAGTCAACTGCACTTCAAGCTTTTTGCGAATTTGGGGTCAAACTCCTTCTTCAAAGCGAGTAATTTCTTGGCAGATTCTTCCATGCCAGCTTTATACGATTGCTGCTGAATCTCCTTCTCTGCAAATATCTCAGATTTTTCTTTTCGGGCTTGAGAACACGCCAGCTTCGTCTGTTCAACTGATTCATGAACAGCTGCAATTTCCTTCGTCTGTTATAGTTTTTACTTATTTGTTGCGAAGATTGAGATCTTCAGTTTTAAGATGCGAATAACCGCCCCATTACTCATTAATATCATAAGAACTGGTTGAATTTTCTCTTGTCTAAAAAGTTTCTTTCAGACAAAGGTCCATGGAACGACCGTGAGATCTTAATACATGTAAGTCGAAAACGTTGCAAGTAAGACGACAATCTTTTATCCAGTAGTGCCTTCTTCCTTGATAGTTTATAAACAAATTACAATGAAAATGAATGTTGTGTATGGTTGAGAGTTGTTTGGTGATTCTTCAGAAATTTGCTTACAATACCCATTTGGTTGTGTATTTGCATGGTTACTTGGTGTGTATAATCTCTATAATATTATTTAATAAGATATTTTTAAAAATAAACTTTGTTTTGTAAGTTATTACATGAAATACCATTTTCTTAAATTTCAAAGCAATTTAAAAAAAAAAAATTATTCGCGCTATAATTAGCGCGGGTTAAGTCCTAGTGTGCATATTGTTTAAGAATACATTTTTGAAAAGGAACTTTGTTTTATAAGTTATTACATAAAATGCCATTACAAATAACAAAGAATAATTGAAATAGGAAATAATATAGTAGTTTTTTAAAATTATTGATTAGAATATGGAAAGTATATATTTTGTATTAAAGTGGTTATTTATTATTTATTTCTTAATTATTTTTAATACTATATATTTTAAAATAATAACCAATCCATATATATTCAAAGAAAAAAATCTATTCAAAATCTTGCTATATTTTCACTATAATTTATTATATTTTATTTGAATATATATCAAAACAAAAGTTAAAAAATATTTTACTAATTTTATAAAAAGTTAGACACAAATATTTTAGTTCAATGTAAAACGGGTTAAATGGACAAATTATTACAAATTGACAGTTTATCTATAATCATTAGTTAGTCGTATTATAAAATTCAGATAAAAACAATTTTCTTAAATTTTAAACAATTTATTTAAAAAAAAAATTTTACGCGCTATAATTAGCGCGGTTTAGTCCTAGTATATTTATATAATAGAAGGAAACAAAAAAGCCGCATTGACTTAAAGTGAGTTATTTAGTTCATGACAATTTTTGGTTGACTTGGCTAAAGATTTGATCAATACAACAATCTTTTTTTTTTTAATTGAATTTCACCCGAGTTATCTAAAATTTTGAATTCATATCACACTCCACAAAAGTAAACACAATTTTGACTTGGCTAAAAAATTTGATCAATGCTCGTTGTATGCAACCACAATTTTGAATCCATATCACACTCCAACAAATGAGTTGTCACAATGTCATCTCATTACTCATTAGCCAAAACAAGTTCCTACAAAGAAAAACATAAATAAAACGAAATATTTTTAAGAGAGTTGTCACAATGTAATTATGTTTCATACTTTTGTCTCTTGTTCTCAATCTTCTCAGAATGAACTTTCGTCACTTCCTTAGCTTCATCTACTTTGGTTAAAGCAGCAGTCTTTGTTTCCGAAATATCATTCGAAACCTGTTGGATTTTTCTCAGCTCTTGCTTTGCGGTATCAAGTTCCTTACACACCGTCCCATACTGTTGCATATCCTGAGCATCACTACTAGACACAGAAACATTTCCTGGTTTGACTCTTAGCAGCTTCAGTCACTTTATTCGCAGAATCTCTGGATTTATTAACCGCTTCAAGCTTACGAGTAAGCTCTTCAACAGTTATTTTCGCCCATTCGAGCTCACTCAACGCTTCCTCTCTGATCGTATTAAAAATGGATAGCGTAGTAACTTAAGAGGCGTTTGTGGAGAAAATCTTAGTGTTGAAGACCCGGGAACAAATTATTATACAAACTGAAGTTTCGACGTCCAATTATTCTGAATAAAACTCGAAAACTATTTGATAAAAATCAACAAGTGGACAAAAAGTATTTGTAATCACAAACGTTTCTATACACAATCATGTTGATTTTGAGGTCATGTAACAACAATTGAAGACTTTCATCAACATTATAGGTTTGGATAGATAGAAGGGACTAGGAGTTATTTTCTTCCTCCGTAATTATCATCTTCGACACACAAATTGAATGATATATATATGTTTCAGAAGAAAAGACAATGGTGGAGCTAAGTCAACGAGATATATAATCAGAACCCTAAAAGTATTTCTGTGCATAATTTCAAATCCAACTATACGCCAAACGACATATAATGAAATGGAATTATATGGAAAACTACATATATTTATATTATATATATTTAAAGCAAAGCGTATATAAAAAGAAGTTAAAAATACCTTGATAGCTCCACTTTCTGAAGTTTCTTGATTTAACAATGGAGTTCCTCTTTCTGTGTTTATATATTACTATACACACGCAAGAAAATATACATGGTTTACTCTCGAATATTATCTACTCCTCTAATATGGAAACAATGCTGATATTTTATGCATTTTCAAGTATAGTATTAAAGAGGAAGTTGAGTTTAATGACTAAATTATAGTATCTCTAATATATTAAAACAGACTGCTAATTTGTGACCAAACAAGAAAAAATACATTTAAAACTATTCTTATTATGGATAACTTTTAAACTTTTAATTTTTGTGGATAACTATCCCTGTTTCCAAACAGAATAATTCTGTTCAATTAAAAATTCATTTCATTAATCTGATTCAATTAAATTATAGTTTAATTAATTAATTAATATGATTATATATATATTAATTTTAATATGTAATTATAAAAATTCAGACTATGACAGAAATTAAATTAAATAATTAAAATTATAAATAAAATCGATTATTTCAAAAATATATAAATTAAATATTTAAAAATAATTTAAATTTATTATTATTTTGTTACGAAAATATTATTAGTTATTTTGAATTTTTGAATTTCGATTATGCCAAATAATCTAATAATCAAAATTTTGAATGATACATATTCAAAATTAACAATTTTGCTTGAAAGATAATATTAAATTTTGAATTTAATGTAGATTTTCTGAGATTTCATCAATAGTTACAAACAAAATAGTTAGAATTAATAACAAAATATGTTTACTTCTAAATTTAAATCTTATTAATACAATCAGATTTATAATTGAATATTTTTCAAACTGAAAACTGAATATATTATTAATTAGATTTGCACAACCATAAATTTGATCATGCATATGGACAACATTCGGTTAATAATACAGATTCAATATTTGTTATTTACATATATAAAATAATTAATATTTTAAGAATCACACAATATAGGAATTGTCAATCTAAGAAAAAATGCATTTAATACTATTTCTATCATGAATAACTTTTAAACTTTCAATTTTTGTGGATAATTATCCTGTTTCCAAACAGAATAATTTTGTTTACAACATAGGATTTTGTGGATAACTTTTAATTTTGGTTATGTATTTTTTAAAGTTAATTCCGAAAATTAAAAAATTATTTTATAATATTTTAGATTTTCTTAAATATAGGTTAGATTATTTACCAAAAATCAGAAAATTAGTTATTATCTTCAAAAATAATCAATCATATATTAATTTAGATTTAATCTAAATATTCGAATTTAAATAATATTCTCATAATAACACAGATGATAAACAAATATGTTATTGTATTTTTTTGGGGGAAATAGATCGTCTTCCCATACTATTTTATTTGAAAAAAAAACCCATATATTAAAAATAATGGTCATATTTTAAATATAAAATATGTATGATGAATTATAGGTGAAAATGATATAATATTTATATTGATTATATAAAATATTTATGATTATGTTTTATTCGCAAATTAATAACAAAACAATTGATAAGAATCCTAATGGATAATTCAGGTATTAAAATATATTTAAAATAAAATATAGAACTGAAAATGTATATAACAAAACAGGTCGGAAAATTTGGATAGCTAAAATCACTAATATTGAATCATACATGTCATACCAAAAATATACTTATAAAATAGAAAACATTAAAAAAACAAATAAAAATTTGTCGCATGTCTTCATTGTGGATTAAAATTTTAGAAAACTATATAATATATTCTATAGCCAAATATAAAACTGTTAACATATCTCAAACTTTTACATCCACAAAATACATTTTGTCCAAAAAATAGAACTAAACATCATAAAACAAAATTAAAACTTACCCCCGTTCTAGGGCGGATTAGTATACGATTATATCAACATAATGAACTTCCGTTACTTTTCATATTGAACTTCCTAACTAGGGCGTATTAGCAAAAACAAATTATATCTAAACACCTAAATAATTATGTTATATCTAAACACAAAAATAAACACAAATTATATTACAAATCTCTATAATATTATTTAAGAAGACATTTTTAAAAATAAACTTTGTTTTGTAAGTTATTACATGAAATGCCATTATAAATAACAAAGAATAATTGAAATAGGAAAGGATATAGTAGTCTTTTAAAATTATTGATTAAAATATAGAAAGTATATATTTTGTATTAAAGAGGTTATTTATTATTTCATTTCTTAATTATTTTTAATACTATATATTTTTAAATAATAATCAATTCATATATATTCAAAGAAAAAAATCTATTCAAAATCTTGATATATTTTTCATTATAATTTATTATATTTTATTTTAATATATATCAAAACAAAAGTTGAAAAAATATTTTACTAATTTTATAAAAAGTTAGATATAAGAAAACTATATTTTTAAAAAAATTTGTAAACTAACCACAAAAACTAGAGTCTTTTAACGATGCATATTAGAGTTATGTTTTTAAGATTATAAGTTTTTGCGAGTTAACCCGAATAATATTTTAGTTCACTGCAAAACGGGTTAAATAAACAAATTATTACAAATTATATAATTTATCTATAATCATTAATTAGCTATATTGTAAAATTCATATAAAAACAATTTTTGTGAATTTCAAAATAATTTATTTAAAAATAATTACAAATAGGAAATGATATAATAGTCTTTTAAAATTATTGATTAAAATATAGAAAGTATATATTTTGTATTAAAGAGGTTATTTATTATTTCATTTCTTAATTATTTTTAATACTATATATTTTTAAATAATAATCAATTCATATATATTCAAAGAAAAAAAAATCTATTCAAAATCTTGATATATTTTTCACTATAATTTATTATATTTTATTTTAATATATATCAAAACAAAAGTTGAAAAAATATTTTACTAATTTTATAAAAAGTTAGATATAAGAAAACTATATTTTTAAAAAATTTCGTAAACTAACCACAAAAACTAGAGTCTTTTAACGATGCATATTAGAGTTATATTTTTAAGATTATAAGTTTTTGCGGGTTAGCCCGAATAATATTTTAGTTCACTGCAAAACGGGTTAAATAAACAAATTATTATAAATTATATAATTTATCTATAATCAATAATCATTAGTTAGATATATTGTAAAATTAATATAAAAACAATTTTTGTGAATTTCAAAATAATTTATTTAAAAACAAATTACGCCGCGCTATAATTAGCGCGGGTTAAATCTTAGTTTTGATTAAAAAATAAAAAAATTCCCGTGCGGACGCACGGGTTATAATCTAGTTAAGCCAGTAAATCAGGGAAAACCTTATAAATTAGTAAGGCGTGATCAAGATAAAAAGATTCGTTGGTGATTTGTGCCAAATGATTTTCCCAAATTTTCCATTTCTGACGTCTTTCCTCTTCATTATCTTACGTACGTAATTCTTTTTTTTTTTTTTAAATACTTTATTAAAAATTGAAAACTTTTACTTTTCCTCTGCATCATTTGTTACTTTTACTTTGACGATCTAAACCCTATTGCATCTGATACAAACCCTAAACGCATCCCGCTGCCTCCTCTTGTAACTCTGCCTCGTTGCCAAACCCAGATTGTCACCAACGTGGCCATGTCCTCATCTTCTCCAGAGGATCAAGACTGTGTTGTGGCTGTCATGTTCTTGGGACCTCAACTCAGCTTTTGCAGACCCGCCGCTAAGAGCAAGTGGACCAACGTCAGGATCGAAAACCCCTGCTTCTACTCCTCCAGAGTCATGTTTTCCAAGAAAGATGACATGTTTCGCATTCCCGGATCTGGAGGCCACCTCATTGGATCATGGGATCTCCGCGCAAAAAACAACAAACCAAAGATTCAGAAGTTGCGATTTGGAAACCTTCCCAAGCTGACCAGGACCAAACGAGAGCTTATGGATTCGTGCCTCACGAGCGAACACTTGGTGGAGTCGACAACAACCGGTGAAACTTTCTTGGTTAAGTGGTACAAGAAGACCGCCAGTGGTACGGTGAGAATGGAAACCAAAGCTTTGATGGTGTTCAAGCTAGACGATGAGGGAAACGCTGTTTACACTCAAGACATTGGAGATCTCGTCATTTTCCTCTCAAAGTCTGAACCTTTCTGCGTCCCTGCTAGTTCCTTTCCTGGCCTGTGCCCTAACATTGTCGAGCTCTATGATGTTGACGAAAACGCACTTGTCCATCTGGCTAGATCCCACATTGTCAGTGTACTTGATACAAACGAGACTCCTTACCATGTTCCACCTCAGAATATAGACATGCATCCGCAATGCCGTCTGAGTCATGCATCCGCAATGCCGTCTGAGTCATGCATCCGCAATGCCGTCTCCAGTTAGTGTAACAGACATATATCCTTCTTTCTTTTAAGATTTGATGAACCAAAAAAAAAAAGAGTATTTCTTTTGAGATGACATTTTGCATTTGTCCCTTTACTTTATTAATCGTTTGGTTGATGATGACTCTTTGACTATATATGAATTGATCTTCTCAGCTTCTGATAAATGTTAGCTCAGGCCTCAGTGTAATTAACTCACTTTCAGTCTTTTTGTCTCAATGTTGAAGCTTATTATGTAAGGAAAAAAACAAATCACAACCTTCTTACGCACACAACTTTCTGATTGTTTCACAACAACAAAAGTTCAAATCTTGAAAAAGAAATCATCAAAAGGGTTTCTCTCCAGGGAGATAAGAAGGAGAACCCCACTCAACTTGATTCTTCTTTCTATTAAAGATTCCACTTAGATTCGGCAAAAGCACTTTCTTTGATACCACAGAAGTTTTCGTCTTCTCCAGTTTGTTATGGATAGGTTTCTGTTTCGTAGCTTTGTAGTGATGTTGTGGTGATGATTCAGCGGACATCTTCGCCTCTGCTTCTGCAAGAATCCTCAACGCCACTTCCTCTGCTTTCTTCTGATCTCTTTCGCGCCACCTCCTGAGTTCTCCTTCAACCGCTTTCTTAGCAGCATCAGCCATAGCTGCTTTCTTCAATGCCTCTTGTGTTGCAGTCTTTAGCTTCTCAATCTCCTCTTGTGTTGTCTCCAACTTCTTCAGTGTCTCGTTTTCGCTAGCTCTCACTGCTTCTACCTGAGCCAATGCAGCCGCCACTTTCATATCCGCTAACTTATCGAATACCTCAGCTCTCTTGCTCAAAGACTTAAACTCCTCCTGAGACAGTGTGATGCTCTGAGCTCTAGACTCAGATGATGTCGAATTACGTGCGGCGTTGGTTTTTTCAGATATTGACTTTATCTGTTCAAGGGCCTTTGTCTCAGCAGCTTTTGCTTCTTCGACTTCATCTAGAGCAACTCTCAAATTTAGCTCTGTGTCTTCAAGTGCGAGATGTTCGGTTTCCACTTCCTTCATTAACTCTTCGGCTTTGTTTCGCATTTCCTCAGCTTCTCGTCGAGCAGCTTCTGTCTCAGAAGATATCTGATTTAAGGTTAACATCATATCTTCCAAAGCAGCCTTTGCTTTAGATTCTTCTGCAACACATTCTTCTAGCTCACTCTTACCTTTGCTAAGCTTCATATGAAGATCTCCAGCCATAGATTCAATTTCAGCCTCCTTCGCTTCAACTTCACTATGCACCGTCTTCACATTCTTTAGTTCTGCTTTAAGAGATTCCACTAACTCTTGCAAAGACCTCTCTTCTTCCACAAGTTTCTCGAGTAAACCCTTTGCTTCATTCAACTCCAAACTCACACCATTAACAGAATCCATATCCGATGCTTTTGCAGTCTCCATTTGCTTCTGCGATTCATCGATCTCGTTATATGTCTCAGTCAACTGCACTTCAAGCTTTTTTGCGAATTCGGGGTCAAACTCCTTCTTCAAAGCGAGTACTTTCTTGGCAGATTCTTCCATGCCAGCTTTTTACGATTGCTGCTGAATCTCCTTCTCTGCAAATATCTCAGATTTTTCTTTTCGGGCTTGAGAACACGCCAGCTTCGTCTGTTCAACTGATTCATGAACAGCTGCGATTTCCTTCCTAAGACGAATCTCTTATGGGTTATAGTTTTTACTTATTTGTTGCGAAGATTGAGAATTCAGTTTTAAGATGCGAATAACCGCCCCATTACTCAGAAATGTTGCAAGTAAGAAGGCAATCTTTTATCTTGTAGTGCCTTCTTCCTTGATACAATAAATTGACATTCTATTATATGGATTTCATGTAAATACTAATAGTATAAGGATATATCTAATCTATTAGAGTAGAGTGCTATTTTGTGACCAAACAATGAATTTTTTAAGTTTAGTCTATTCATATTCCGGAAATCTATTATTCCCTTTTTTTATCCCTGTTTCCAAACAAAAATATTTTACTTTAAAAAAAATCTGAAAAAATATTTTCGAGTCTCGAACCAGTAGGGAATCCGGACATGGACTGGCCTGAACGAGTGTTAGACGAGAATCCTCAGATTGTTGGATCCGAGGGAAAGCTAAGGAGAGTGTTGAGCAGCAGCTCCATGCTAAGGTTTAAACTGCCGGAGAATCCAACGTGATTGAGTAGGTTTGCTTCGGACGTAAGAAACTTGAATCAGTCACGGAACTTCGAAACACTAAAGATGAGTTGGAATGATAACAAACAAGAGAATGATAATAAATCAATGTTCGGTTCAAATTCAATATACGGATATTCTAAGATGTAAACAAATGTTAATATATTTTTTTTGTCAAAACAAGTGTTATATTGTTATTATCAAATTTAATTACATGTTATTTGTTTTAATTTAACAATTCTACTCAAGAGAATATGATAGTTTGTTTCGTAGGATCTTAATTAGTAATTTAATTTTGATTATACAAAACTACCAATGTATGAAATATTCATATTAATAGCATCGGTTTGTTTCCATAACTATCATTAAAAAAAAATGATATCTTAACACAAAAACCACCCTAACCTATTTACATATTACAATAATTAAACATATTTACAGAATGATTGAAATCTACAAAAACAAATTATGTATAACCACAAAATAAATAAGCGTCTCATATTACGAAAATGTAACCTATAAAAACAAATTTTATCTAAACACAAAATAAATATGTGTCTCATATTACTAAAATCAAATCTACAAAAACAAATTATATCTAAACACAAAATAAATTTGTGAATATATTACGAAAATTAAATCTACAATAACAAATTATATCTAAACAAAAAGAATAAACACAAATTATTATATTACAAAGTTTCATAAACAAAAACAAAATATTCTCGTGCGGGCGCACATGTTATAATCTAGTTAAGCCAGTAAATTATATCTAAACACAAAATAAATTTGTGAATATATATTACGAAAATTAAATCTACAAAAATAAATTATATCTAAACAAAAAGAATAAACACAAATTATTATTTTACAAAGTTTCATAAACAAAAACAAAATATTCCCGTACGGACGCACATGTTATAATCTAGTTAAGCCAATAAATCAGAGAAAATCTTATAAATTAGTAAGGCGTGATCAAGATAAAAAGATTCATTGGTGATTTGTGCCAATTGATTTTCCCAAATTTTCCATTTCTGACGTCTTTCCTCTTCATTATCTTACGTACGTAATTTGTTTTTTTTTTTTATAAATACTTTATTAAATGGCATCATCATATAACCAATAGGCAACTTAGAAATTACAAGACATAAGAATCCATCGAAAACAAACCCAAGATCAAAAAGGTCCACAAAAACAGAGCCCACAGTTAAGGTCCATAACGAAAATAGATATCAGAAAACCAGACGATCGAATCGATTTTGCATCATTTGTTACTTTTACTTGTTTCTTGCTTCCGACAAGAATAATTGCCGGAGTGAAATTGGAACGTCGTGAGCGATATATGTGGCTGATTTCACGGTTAAATTATTTCATATTTCGTCGAATAACAAGTGGGATATTTTCAGTTGCTAGCCATTTTAATATTTGTTGTTGTGTTCAATTGAATATAATATAACCGTAAAGTAAGTTTTCGGATACATCAATATGCAATCTTTGATCTTTACTCGCTTGATTGAGCCCATTTTATCCTAACGTTCATATGACAAGTCAAAACCAAAAAGGTATAAGCATCCAAAAGGTGATAAAGATAAGTCACTCATATTACATAAAGGATTTCTATTTGTCCTTACTTGTATAGTGTATAGAATCGTTATTGTATGTTAATTTGTATATCCTGAACTCCTAAATAACGTAGCAAGACAATCTGCAATGTTTCCAATTCCACACGTCGTCTATTGTAGAACCATAATTAGGTACACAACTTCCATTTAATTTCATTATCCAAAAGGCAAAAACACATCATCTATGCTATAATAATTGAGGATAAAACTACACACCCAATATGGCCGCCATTTTTGTTACTAATTTAGAATTTGTTGTTTTGTTTTGATCATAGTATCTACTATACATTATTTTCTTACAAATTTCTAAGAGAAATATATGGCCTTGCATAGACGCAATAAGTGAAAAGCAAACACCTAATATATTGCTAGTATGCAAAAATTTAGTTCAAACAAATCTACACTAGAATAAACCAAGTAGAGTTTTGCCACTTGATGAGTAGGAGACTGAAACGTGACATATCGTTGACCCATGATTTAATTTGATCGACCTTATGACAATGAATACGAAAATAATAATAGGTTTACATAAATATATGTGAGACATTTTTCGTATAGTATTGAATTATTTTTCGTATACCAAAAAGCCCCAAAACACATTAAAATTGGTAAGCAGAGTATGGAAGCGAGACGGCGAAGTAGCATGGTATCTGTTTCTCAATGCTTATCCACTAAGGGACGAGATGTTTCTACGTCAGCAAAATAGTAAATTCATTGGATATTATATAACACTTTTCCATCTACAGTTTCAGTATATGCTACTTAAGTTTTTTTATTCTATTATAAAAGTAACAATAGAATTTACACTCTACTAGTTTCATCTCATGTTACACATTGGATACAAAACATTCATTGTTCGCGAGTTTGAAAAATTAATCCTTATACATCAACCATCGCCTTAAACTAAAATTTTAATAAGAAAAACGTTGTTTTACTGATTTATTTCATACAACCAAATCAACAATACTCATTTTTGGCACGAGGTATAATAGAGGAGTATAAAGAGGAAATAAAATACTCATCGCCTTAAACTAAAATCTGTATCTCAAAGTTTTGCATTAAGCGGCAGGAGCGTAGGGTAGGTGAAACGTCGATGACGACTTAAAGTTTTGCCTTGTTGAATTAGGTGAAAGCAACTTCCGAGTCTCACGCATACTATTACCAAAAAAAAAAAAAAAAAAAACAAACAAAAAACTTCCGAGTCTCACGCGTGGCTGATTTAATCCTTTTTTTTAAGGTCAATAATACTTATTTCTTACGCTCCATTTCAAGAAAATTTGCATAGTAAAAGCTTTAAAAAAAAAAAATACACCAGATTAACAATGATTTTTTTATATTTTCTTCAAGTGATATGTCTAGTAGACGTCTCTTTCCACTCAAAAGCCAAGCTTGTTATTTAGCTTCTGCTACGTCTTATATGAAAATCTACCCTATTATTTACGTCATGTTTATGGTCCCCTACCATCTTCCTTCTACTACTTTTGATGATTGTTACGTACGGTCTTCTTAGGTCCATAGAGAATCTAATATCCCAGAAAGATACATCGTTATCAATATTTTAATCTCTTCCCATGAGTTGGTTCATTCGAAATAAGTATTACGTTAAATTAAAAAAAGAAAAAAAAAAATCACAGTTGTTACAATGCTTAGTTTAGTTGGCTATGTGTTTAAAACTCTTTACAAGTGTTTCTCTTAGGTCTTTTGCAAAAATACATACACGAGTCTAGTGAGAATATCATTTTTCTTTCGCTGGTTTTAGCACTATGTTATTAGATTTAACCTAATGATACTACAAGAAAACACTCGATTTCCGACGGGTATATTGGTCGCAAAACGGTCGGAAAACGTCTTTCCCGACGAATTTCCGACCAATTTTACCCGTCGGAACTATCGCGTCGGAAATCAAATATGGTCGGAAATTCCCGACGAAATTCCGACCAGCGCATTCCCGACCAGATTCCGACGATAATAATACCCGACGATTTGCCGACAAAAGTCCGATACGCAAATTACCGACTAAATACCGACCAGACTAAGTTCCGACCAAATTCCGACCAGAATAATACCCGACGATGTACCGACAAAAGTCCGATGACCTAATTTCCGACCAAATTCCGACCGGCCTAATTTCCGACCAAATGCCGACCGTTCTCAGTTCCGACCAAATTCCCACCGGCCTAATTTCCGACCAAATTCCGACCGTGCTAAGTTCCGACCAAATTACCGACCGGTCTAATTTCCAACTAAATTCCGACAAAATATATTATTTTGAAATTATTTTAAAAATTATGAATATTATTAATTTAATTTAATTAAATTAAAAATAAATTTATTCGAAAATTAAAATTAATATTAAACATTAAACATTAAAATTAATATTAAACATTAAAATAGTTTAGAAATAAGAAAAAGTGTTTTTAAAACATTAAACATTAACATTATTAAATATTTGCGGATCCGGATCCGGATCCCGTTCCCGGGTAATCCGGAAACTTCGCTCTCATCCAAGACGACATGCTAGCGATATCTGACCTCGCCTCCGAAAGCTCATCTTGCGTGGCACCTAACTTGAATTCGGTGTCCGTTTTCGCCGCCTCCAAAGCTTCTACTTTGGACTTGAGCTCTTCATTCTGCTGGATGAGATCTTCAGAGAAAAAAGAACCCGAAGAAGAGCCGTCGTCCATAAACGGGATCGTACCCAAACCCCCGCGACGCCGCCCTTTTTTATCAAGGGGAAATTCCTGTAGAAAATATAAATAAATTAGAACTTAATAAAATTATAATGTAAAACTATAAGAAAAAAAAAACTTACGTTCATAACGAGATGGTTGACCGCTTCCCGCGACATCTCGAAGGAGGAGGAGGAGTCACCTTGTGACTGTTGGGTCAGCTCGATGTCGGTCTTCTTCTTCGTCACGTTCTCGTAGATCTCCCTTATGAGGGGATCCTGAATAAGCCCGGTTGTCTTGTTCGTGTGGCACCTCTTCATTAAGGCCAAATGATCCGGACGCACACCTCCAGCCTCATTAGTCTGTAAAAAC
Organism: Eutrema japonicum; assembly: GCA_030161315.1. NCBI lineage: Eukaryota > Viridiplantae > Streptophyta > Magnoliopsida > Brassicales > Brassicaceae > Eutrema > Eutrema japonicum. Next base: position 42,182,365 of record BSQW01000005.1, read on the forward strand.
GAATAAAATTAAATATGAATAAATAATTTAATAATTAATTAAATAGAGAAAACAATGTAAACAATAAAAGATTACCATTTGAATTTCTCGGGTCTGGAAGCTGCTCGATCCGGAGTTGTGGATGTATTGGCCCTTCCCGTTGCGCTCACTCTTTCGGTTTCCCGAATTAGTCTTCGAGAGTTTCTCTGTCTCCGGTTCTTGCCAATATGGTCCGTAGTGATTCCAAACCTCCAAATTCAAGCCTTTCGGCTTGTCTTCCCCTTTCCTCCACTTTTTCTTCCACTCGTTCATGTGTCTCTTGAACTGCGTACTCGCTTCCTTCATAAATAACTTTTCCACCGTGACAGTGTGAGAAGGATGCCATGTAAACTCTTGCTACGAAAACATAAATAAAAATGCTTAGCAAAATATTAAAAAATACTTATAAATATAGGAAAAAATATAGTAATTGATAACTTACCGCAAATTGTCTAAACCACATTTGCTTCTCATCATACGGGACTTCTGAAAACTTCTTGTACGGTTTGTCGAGGATCGAATGGAACATCCTCATAATGGCCTTGCTAATCCCGTTGTTCGATATACCAAACCTACAAAAAAAAGATAAACTATAAACTTGATATTAAATATATATATATATATATGAGCTAAGGATTTTTACCATGTCGATCTTCCAACTCGATGTGGATCAAGCCGGATGTGCAAGTCCCGGCCCGGTTGTTAGACTAACTCCTCGATGGTCATGATTCGAGGAGCTTGACTCTGCGACTCGGGGATAGTCGATGCGGCCGGACTTGGTGGTTCTGCCCCTCGAGTCGAACCACCGGTACGTCGAGGTTGTTGCATCCCTTGAGAAGAACCACCGATGGTCATGTTCGCGAAACCCTCGTACGACCTAAAAAAAAAACGCAAAATTTGTTAGATATTAAACGCAAACGCAAACTATAAATAAAACGCAAACTATAATATTGATTCGCAAAAGAAAAAACGATTACTATTAAAATATTCAGAATAACGCGAAACAATGACCAAAAACCGTAACAATTACCAAAAACCCAAAATATTACGAAAAACCCGAAAAATTATGAAAATTAGACAAACAGTTTTTATGAAAATTTCAAAAATTCATAAAATTATAAGAAATTTATGAAAAAGAGTAATAATAAATTCATTAATTATACAAATGATTAAATTAAAAAAAATCCAAAAAATCTTAAAAATATCTTAGATTTAAAAATGTGTTATATACATGATTTTTATAACATTTAAAAAATAGATTTTTGTACTTTTAATCTAAAAATTATCTATTAAAGTTTTATATTTATAACAAAAATCCAAAAAATCCAATTGTGTAAAAAACCCAACAAATCCAAAAAATCTAATTAAACCAAAAAATCCAAAAAAATTATGAAAAACACTATGTGTAAACAACAAATCCAAAAACTATAATCTAACAACAAATCCTACAAATCTAACCCACAAATCTCACAAATCTAACCACAAATCATAAGAACTAACATCCTAATCTCCAATCTAACCCACAAATCTCACAAATCTAACCACAAATCATAAGAACTATCATCCTAATCTCTAATCTAACCACAAAACTCAAACTAAACAACTAACATCCTTACATGGTGATAAGTTGTCGGCGGGAGAAGACGGCGGCGGGAGGAGAGACGGCGGCGGGAGGAGAGACGGCGGCTCCGGCGACGAACGACGGCTCCAGCGGACGGCTGCTCCGGCGGCGATCTACAAACCAAGAAGAAAAGAGGAAGAGAAGAGGGAGAGAAGAGAAGGAAGAGGAAGAGGGAGAGAAGAGAAGGAAGAGGAAGAGGCACTTACCGGCGAGAGCTCAGGCGGTCGGCGGAGAGAGAATCGGAGAGAGAGAAGAGAGATCGATGAAGAAATGAAGAAGACGATGCGGTACAGGTATTTAGATTTAGGGGTGGTCGGAATTCCGTCGGTTTTCGAAAAATACGAAACCGCCTGAATATTTCATTTAGCGGTTAATTTTCGCGGGTTTAATTTCATTCTGGTCGGAAATCGGTCGGTAATTCCGACAGGATTCCGACCATTCATAATATTGCGTGTCTCGGGTTGATATATATTGTTAACACTTGGCATTTTTTCGAAAAAAAATTACATTGGTCGGAAATTGGTCGGAAATTTCCAGCCAATTTCCGACCAGATAGGGTATAGGGTATGAAATTCTAAAATTGAATACCGTATAAAACATCTAAATATCATAGGTATGAAAACAATATGGCAAGGTAAACATAAATAGAGTATATGACGATTTTTATGAATCGATAAGAGAACGGGTTTAACCTCTCTTAACGAAACATATAACTTATACTTACACTATTCGTTTTCTTGTAAGGTTTGGATTATATGTTCAAGAATATTGATTCTTAAGATAAAAATTAGTATTTCATACACGGTTTAGGGTTTATAAATCCAACATAAAACTTTAGAATTTCCTTATAATTTCCGACTAATTTCCGACTATTTATCTATATTGGTCGGAAATTGGTCGGAAATTCCTTGATATTTCCGACCAATTTCCGACCATATAGGGTTTAGGGTTAAAAACTCTTAATTTTGAAACTGTATACTCTTTCAAAAACATGTAAACATCTTATGTCTAACAAATATATGCCCCAAAATAAACATTTAATAGAGTATATGATGTTTTTATAAATTGAAAGTATATTGAGTTAAACATTTCATAACGAAACATTAACCTTATACTTATACTTTTCGGTTTCTTGTAGGTTTTTTATTATATGCCCAAAATTGTTTTACTTAAGCTTTATGGACATTTAATTATTTCAAAAGATCATATCTAACCATATTAAACATAGTCCATATCAATATTTATGCGTTTTGAGGTTTCGAAACCCCAATGGGTCGGAATTTGGTCGGAAATGTCGAGAAATTTTGACCATTTTCCGACCAATCAAAGAATATCTAACCATATTAAACATAGTCCATATCAATATTTATACCGCTCAAATGGTCGGAATTTGGTCGGAATTTGGTCGGAATTTGGTCGGAATTTCTGAAAGTTTCCGACCATTTTCCGACCACCAAGGAATTTTTTAGCCGGGGAAGATTTACCCGGGACAAGTTTTAGCCGGGGCAAATATAATTGAATCATTCCCGACCAATTACCGACCGCGTTTTGTGTCCGGTCGGAAAATGGTCGGAATGTAGAGTTAAATGTATTAAAAAATACGTACACCATATTTAAGCATTTGAACAATTTTGAAAATTTTGTTTAATTAAAATAGATGCATATGAAAAAATACTGTGACAAATTTATTCTGAAACTGATGAATAAAATGATATAGATGTATAGGCAGAATCCTTATTAATTAAAAATATTCGTACAACTAATTAAAGCATGTGAAAAAAGTTTCATAAATTTGTTACTTAAAAATAAATGCATATAAAATATTTTTTACAAAAACTATTCTGAGTCCGATGAATAATCTGAAGAAGCTGAATCGGATTCCTCATCAAATTCTCCTCTCTCTTCTTCAGAATCCTCAAATAGTTCGCCCATGCCGGTGAAGTCAACCACAAGGTCAACCTCTAGAGAATGCTCGATTTCACCTAAATTAGCAATTGGCATTTCCTGTAAAGGATCATGCTCGGAAACACCAGATATCATTCCTCTTGGTTGTATGGATGTTACTGCAATCCACGGATCTTGCTTGTTCCTAACACGGGGGTATCGAATGTAGGAAACCTGGTCTGCTTGTGAAGCAAGAATAAATGGATCGTATTTCCGATGTCGCTTGCCTCCGTGAACAGATGTCACACCAAATTCGTCCTGACGTAGACCTTCCACTGGATCATACCAATCGCAATAGAACACAATGCACTTCAAACCAATCATTCCTGGATATTTGAGTTCTAATATTTCGCGGAGTATTCCGTAGTAGACAAATTCTCCGGATGTAGACGAAATACCGTAGTTGCATGTTGTCCTTGAACTCCCATCACGAAAAGCCTTAAAAACATACCCCCGAGTGCAATACATCGGATAAACACTTGGAACAAAAGTAGGGCCACGCACCATCTCAACTAACCATGTGGGAATCGATGTCCCGGTAGTATTCATCTGATCAACCTGTACAATTTGTGGACACTCATAAACAATATGTGTAAGCATGTAAAATTTAGTTTAATTGGGGGAAATCGAGCACTTACGTAATATTTCAACCAATCCGCGAATTCATTCTGTTTACGGACCATAAGCTCATCCTCTGTGCAATTTGGAAACCAATTCCTTATTTGCTCCATGTATATACTGTGAATAAAACAAATACATTATTCAAAATACTATCAAGGATTAATTTTTGGTAATTACTAAACAAATACATTATTCAAAATAAAGTGACGTACCTCTCATATTCGAAAACGTCTTCGCAGTTTGTCAGAAGATATGTATGCAAATGCCTTTGTTCCTCCTCTGTTAGTCGTCTAGACCTCCCTTTTCCAGTAAGCCTTCCAATTTCTGCAAAAATATTTGGGACATAGACCGAATACAGCGGTTTTTCTCCTCCATCATCATGACGTGCAGGTCGTCTACTTTTAGTCTTCACCGAAGGTGGAAAGTAGTAGCTAGCAAAGTTGGATGCTTCTTCATTCACGCTCTGTGCAACAATAGAACCCTCGACTCTTGCAAGATTTTTCACCTTCTTCTTTAGGTGGAGCATATATCGCTCAAACGGATACATCCATCGATATTGAACTGGCCCGCTAAGTCTTGCTTCCCTAGGGAGATGAATAGGAAGATGTTCCATAACATCGAAAAATGCTGGTGGAAATATTTTCTCGAGGTTGCATAGGAGAGCCGGTATCTTCTCCTCCAAATTTCGGATACCGTCTGCTGTAAGTGATCTCGTGCATAAATCCCGGAAGAAAGCACCGATCCCTGCATAAATGATAAATAAAATTATTAAAATTTAGACAATTTAGATAAATTTAGTAAAATTTAGATATAATTTTGTAAATTATAAATGTACCTGCAATAGCTCCATGGACGTTTCTAGGAAGAAGACCGGCAAAGGCAAATGGAAGGAGGCGTTGCATGATAACGTGACAATCATGACTCTTCAACGCTGAAAACTTCCCTTCTCCAATATTAACGCAATTACGAAGGTTAGATGCGTATCCGTCTGGGAATTGAACACTATGCGTAATCCAGTCGAAGAACACCTCCTTTGAAGGCTCATCCAAACGGAAAGCGGGGGCCAGAGATTTTCCGTTCGCCATTATATGGAGTTCCTTCCGAGAACAAATTTCTGGCAAGTCCAATCTCGCCTTCAAATTATCTTTCGTCTTCCCTTGCACATTTAGAACAGTATTCATGATGTTGTCAAAAAAGTTTTTTTCAATGTGCATGACATCTAGATTATGGTGCAGCAGATGGTTCTTCCAATATGGTAAATCCCAAAAAATACTCCTCTTGTTCCAATTGTGGTACTCGCCACAACCATCTACGGGAAAATGACCATTACCACCACATGTAACCGTCTTCTCAGCACCAAAATCTCTCAACTGAGTGATGATGTTATTCCCATCCGGCTCAGGAGGTGGACCATCAAATACTTTTTTGTTCTTCTTAAACAATGTCGTGCTCCGACGATATGGATGATCATGCGGTAGAAATCGTCGATGACAATCGAACCAAGAAGTCTTTCGACCGTGCTTCAATTGGAACGCATCAGTGTTATCTTGACAATACGGGCACGCCAACCTTCCATGAGTCGACCATCCAGATAGCATACCAAATGCTGGAAAATCACTTACGGTCCACATAAGTACCGCACGCATCGTGAAATTCTGTTGGAGAGAAACATCGAACGCTTGAACACCATCTTTCCATAACATTTTCAACTCATAAATTAATGGCTGCAAGAAAATATCAAGGGATCTCTTAGGATGCTCCGGTCCGGGGACAAGAATCGTGAGGAACAAAAACTCTCGTTTCATGCACAAACTAGGCGGCAAATTGTAAGGTGTGACGATTACTGGCCACAATGAATATTGCCTCCCATGTTTCCCAAAAGGGTTGAATCCATCTGTAGATAACCCGAGGTATACGTTACGTGGCTCAGCCGCAAAACTAGGATACACCTCTTGAAAATGTTTCCACGCTTCTGCATCTGAAGGATGCGCAATCTCTACATATGAGTTATGTTCTGCATGCCATCTCATAGCTCCTGCCGTGCGCTCGGATTGATATAACCTCTTCAACCTATCTGTTAACGGCAAATACCACATCCGTTTATGTGGAACTGGTACTCTTCCACCCGTTTCCTGATACCGAGGTTTCCCACAAAAACGACACTTGCGACGGTTTTCGTCCTTTCTCCAGTATATCATACAATTGTCGATGCACACATCTATCATCTGATACGGCAATCCAAGACCAGCTACAAGTTTCTGAACCTCGTAGTATGAAGCCGGTGAGAGATTATCTTCAGGTAAAATATCTTTCACAAAATCAGCTATCGCATCCACACAATCCTCTGCCAAGTTGAAATCGGTCTTTATTGTCATCAACCTGCTTGCAGTTGATAAAGGCGATATTCCCTCTCTACATCCTTCGTATAGTGGATGCTTAGCTGCATCTAGCATATCAAAAAACTTCCGAGCTTCTAAATTAGGTTCCTCTATTCTAATACCATCCGGAACATACGATGCTACGTTTTCGCGATACGCATCATTCACCATCTGAACGTTTGCATCAACTTCCGGTGTTGGTTCCTCTATTCTACCCGAATAATTAAAACCACTACAATGATGTTGCACCATTGCATCAGTTTCTCCATGCGTATACCAAATCTTATAACTCGGCATTAACCCATTCCTATAAAGATGCTTCCATACTTCCCCAACAGAGACTAATCTATGATTCCGACATTTAGGACAAGGACAATACAATTTACCGTATTCCGACGTCATGCTATTGTTTGTCGCAAATGTCATGAATTCCTCAACACCTTGTGCATACTCATCCGTCAGTAAATTCGTCGCTGGATCTTGCCGTGGTCTATCCATCCACGATCGAAAATAATCTCTAGTGTTTGGATTTGAAGAAGACATTTTTTTTTTGGTGTAAATTGTGAATGAGGGTGGTGTTGTATTTATAATTAAAATTTCCGCGGATTTCCGACCAATTTCCGACCATTCTAAAAAAATTCAAACGGCTATGCAACGGCTAGTGCAACGGGCAGATTAACGTAAATATTTCGTCGGAATTTAGTCGGATTCCTTACTGGTCGGAAATTGGTCGGAAATCCACTTACATTTCTGACCAATTTCCGACCGTACTGATTTTCGCCAACGGATGTAAACGGCTAATGCAACGGATATATTAACGTATATATCTCGTCGGAAAATAGTCGGAAATTGCTCCGTAATACCGACCAATTTCCGACGCTTTTTACTCGGTCTCTAATACGTCGGAAATCCGTCGGGATTTCCGACCAAATTTCCGACCAATTTAAAATGGTCGGGAATTACCGACCAATTTCCGACCGGATTGTTTTAATCGGAATGTGGTCGGAAAATGGTCGGAAATTCTCGACCATTTTAAATTGGTCGGAAATTTGGTCGGAAATCGGGATGTTTTCTTGTAGTTGTATATTATATTTTTTAGTTTTTAATTATTACTATACATTTTAATTATGTATCTTTCAAAGAAAAGCTCGCTAGTTAAAGATTTATGTTATCTTATATTGTATTGACTATTGTTTAAGGCTTTTAGCTTATTAGAGTTTTACTTGGCAACTGCAACAATAATGAAGGTGCTAATAAAAGACAAAATATTTTGAAATATACAGTTCTAATTTATATTAAATTAAACAAGTGATAGGGACACAAAACAAATATTTGGAAAAAAATATAAAAGATGCAATAATGAACGGTACATTAATCAGTGGTAAAAACAACTGATATCTGGCGAGGTCTGAAGTAGTGACCTGACCTCTCTCTATATATGTTTATGATATCGTCATATATATTCTTTCTTACCATCGAAACTACACAAAGAAAACAAAATTTGGTTTTGGAAAAAACGAAAATGCAATGGTAAGTGGTAGCCATGGGTATTCGGGTACCCGTTCGGGTTTGGGTCGGTTCTTTTAGATTTCGAATATCCAAATTTTAGAAGTTTAGGACCCATTCGGATATTTTTTTTCGGATCGGGTTCGGTTCCGTCCGGGTTCGGATCGGGTTTCGGGTATCCGAAATTTATCATAATTCTCGAAAAAACTAAAAAATATGTATTTAATTTTAATAAAATTTGGTGAAATTTTGCAAAAAAATATTTAATTTTGACACATATAACTAAAGATTTTTGAATATTTTGGTTATTTTGGTCTAAACATAACTAATATATTCGGTTTATAATTATAATTTTGAGTATTTTGGTTATTTCAAAACTAAAGATACATAATATTTTTAGATATATAATTGTATTTCGTATATTTCGGGTACCCGTTAAGGTTTCGATTCGGTTCAGGTATTTTGGTTATTTTGGTCTAAACATAACTAATATACTCGGTTTATAATTATAATTTTGAGTATTTTGGTTATTTAAAAACTAAAGATACATAATATTTTTAGATATATAATTGTATTTCGTATATTTCGGGTACCCGTTAAGGTTTCGATTCGGTTCCGTTCGGTTCAGGTATTTTGGTTATTTTGGTCTAAACATAACTAATATATTCGGTTTATAATTATAATTTTGAATATTTTGGTTATTTCAAAACTAAAGATACATAATATTTTTAGATATATAATTGTATTTCGTATATTTCGGGTACCCGTTCAGGTTTCGGTTCGGTTCGGTTTGGGTACCCAAAATATTTTATAAAATGAACCATTAAGGTATTTATAAATATTCGGTTTGGTTCGGTACCTTCTAATTCGGTTTGGTTTTTCGGTTCCGGGTATTTTGTCCATGCCTAGGCATGGGCATTCGGGTATCCATTCTTGTTCTGGTCGGTTCTTTCGGGTTTCGGGTACCCGAATTTTAGAAGTCTAATATCATTTTTGGATCGGGTTTGGTTCGGTTCCGCCCGGGTTCGGGTTTCGTGTACCCGAAATTTATCACAATTCTCGGAAAACTAAAAAAAATTGTTTAATTTAAATAAAATTTGGTTAAATTTTGCAAAAATTATTTAATTTTGACACATATAACTAAAGATTTTTGAATATTTAGAGTATTTTAGTTATTTTGCTCTAAACATAATTAATATATTCGGGTATTTTATTTTTCGGATCGGATTCGCATCGGTACCTTCTAATTCGGTTCGGTTTTTTGGTTCCAGGTATTTTTTGCATGCCTAGTAAGTGGAAAGTAAAAATAAGTAAAAGCGGTGACTTCTCTATATATATTTAATGGTGGCCGCATGCATGACTTCACAATCTTCTTAATTAACACAAAGACAACAAAAATGATAAAAACCTTTGCCAAATCGATCTTTCGTCCGGGAACGTTTGTGAGGTTCATATCCAAAGCGGCTAGAAACAAGCTCAAAAAGCTTAAGGAAATGAAGGATGCATTGAGGGTGGAGGATTCAAGAGTGGAGAAGCTCAAAGAAGATGAAATTGAAGGAGCTATGGAGAGTGCAAGAAGAGAAAAGAAGGCTTCAAAGAAGAAGAAAAAGGAAGATAGAAGGGCAAGAAAGGAGGGGAAGAAGTAGAAGAGAAGATCGGCGCCGGCTGAGTTGTAGCTCTCTCTCTCTCTCGTAGCTCTCTCGTAGCTCTCTCTCTCTCGTAGCTCTCTCTCTCTCTCTCTCGTAGCTCTCTCTCTCTCTCTCTCTCTCTCTCTCTCTCGTTTATTATCAGTTTAATTATGTATTAATCAAGCGTGGTACTTCCTATCTTTGTGCATGGTACGTTATCAGATTAATTATGTATGAAATTATTATGGTTTAATCCATTATGTATTAATCGAGCATGGTACGTTCATATGACGTATAATTTGATTTTATATTTTCTTGGATTTTTAACATAATAGAAACATAAGTATACAAAAACAGAATTTATCAAAATCGAAAATATAGTAAGTTCAGTAAGTTTGAAAAAATGTGAAGGAAAACGTGAGATTTTTGGCTGTTTTTGAAAAGACAAAGATGTAAACATAGTACGTACGTAGTTTGTTTCATTGGAGCATTTTTCCAATATTTGAAAGATATTAATTAAAAAAAAAAGAAGATAATCAACAAAACTGCGGGTGGTCGACCCATTAACAACCGGATACTATTTTTTTTGTAATTCTAATTGACCCTTAAATGCGATTCAAAAAACACCTAAAAACATTGTGTATTTTTATGTTAAAACACCGCCGTTTCAGTACATCACTTCATTTTTTTCATTTTATTTGTGAGTAGAATGAAACATTAAAAGTTTATCATTTTTTAAATATAGAAACATAAAAGTTCTAAAGAGAAAAACTCTTCCTAGAAAGTAGAAAGTAAATACATTAAGGATGTAAGCAAATCGCATGGAAAGAATAATACAAGTTTAGGATCTTTTAATAAAAAACTTTCCTTTTCAGTTATCAAAAAAAATCCTTTTTTAATAAATATTGTTTTCTACATAATTAACTTATTTGAACATATCTTACATTAAAAAAGTTTCCTTTTCTGTAATATGGAAAGAATCTCTGAACATTACTGGGGACATAACAAGGTCACGATCTCTCTATAAAAAGACACTGTTCCTCACATTATTCTGCATGCAGCAGGATCAAATACCATAAAAACTATAAAAAAAAAAGAGACGAAAAGCAAGAAAACTATGGAGCCTGTATAGCTCAACATCCATTAATTCAAATATTTAACCCCTTTCATGACATCCATTTTTTAAAAAAATTTGAATTTCAACCGGTTTGATTGTTAACTTTGCTAATGTTTTTTTAAAAAAAAATATATATATATATATATTACGACGATTGAAATTGAAGTATTGAAGAAGGCGATGCTTGACAAATTGAACAAGGCTATGCGTGAGTTTTTTTTTCTTTTTTCTTTTCATATTAATTAATTACATAAAACATATCAAATCACTCTTTTTTTTTGTCAACCATATATTTGACTCATAATAATACAACTCTATCGATTTTCATGTTTTACCGTATTAATTAATTACTTTTGTTTCAAAATAAGTGGTTTATATTTCTTTTCTTAATACAAGAAGATGAAGTTAATCAATTTTACTTATATCTAACTCCACAATTCATTGTTATTGTTTCGACCAAATCCTCATATTACTACAAAACAAAATTTCTTCTCGCAACATCCATTAGTGTCAACTTTCGACTAGTTGTGGTAGTAGTAGACTACTACTGTAGTATCCGTTAAATCGGTTAGTAATTTCATTTTTTTTTGTTTTTCTGACTGTGATAATAATAATTCCCTAATTTATTATTCGTCTAGAGACTGTGCGGAATGATTGCAATGCCGTCTCTTTTAGTGTTCAACGTGGTGAAGGCATGCAATAGTATTTCTGATGCGACGGATGAACGGAAGAAAACGACGTCATAGGTGTCGATTTCTCTTTCGAAGAGCAGCGATTCATACTGCGAAACCTCACCAAGTTCGCGGGATCCCTCTCATCTGCTCCAGGAAACTCTTGATTAATCAACCATCCGATCGGTGTTAAAATGTCACATTTGTTTTCAAATTGTTACATTAATTGTTAAACATTGCTTTTGAATAGGTATGAGCCACGCTTTAAAATACATTTTTTTTAATCCATTTACTGATAATTTATAGGGCATGGATTTCTATATACATATAATATAAGTCTAACTAGGTAACAACTCCGGGAAATTCCTGTTCTTGTTCAATATATACTTCCACAACAAACCAAAATCCAAGAAATCAACTCACTTTCAATCTTTTTGTCTCAAAGCTTGTTATGCAAGAAACAAAAAAGCCATTCACAAATCACAACAAAGAGCCAAAACAAAACAACAACCTAAATCGCTTTGATCCAATTTACAGCAACAAACCAATTTCTCACATTATAGACCAAAGCTGCATCTGCTTCTGATCTCAAACCATAACCTTCTTAATAAGCACACAACTTTCTGATTGTTTCACAACAACAAAAGTTCAAATCTTGAAAAATAAATCATCAAAAGGGTTTCTCTCCAGGGATATATATATATATAAAAGATGGAGAACCCCATTCCACTTGATTCTTCTTTCTATTAAGAATTCCACTTAGATTTGGCAAAAGCACTTTCTTTGATACCACAGAAGTTTTAGTCTTCTCCAGTTTGTTGTGCAAAGGCTTTGTAATGTCTCATCGGACATCTTTGCCTCGGCTTCTGCATGAATCCTTTACTTTCTTCTGAAGATTTTTGGTGTTTGTACTCTCTGATTCTAGTGGATTTCTTGTGCCGTCAAGGCCTGAACTCGTTTACAGATTCACGCGTCACTTCTTCTTCTGCCTCTTACGATCTTCTGTTTTCTCTGTTTCGATTCTTTTACAATCCTCTGTTTTTCGTTTACAAAATTCCGCGTGGGAGAGTTTGAGATTTGAGTGATCGAAAAAAATAAACTTAGATAATCCTCGATCCGATTCGAGATTCAAACTCAACAAAAAACATATCACTGTCACCATTCTAAGCTAATTAAGTACACTACAAAACTTCTACACAAAATAGACATGAGAAAGGGAGAGAGAGAGCGTAATGAGTCTCGTTTGATTTTGGACTAATATTGGTGAGTTGTAAAATAAAGGAATGTTATAGTAAGAATTCTTTGCTTTTGTTTCCTTTTTTGTTGTTGTCTGTCTTTGTAACATTCATTGCATAATTTTATGTACGCCATTATTAATTCTTTGATATTTCTCTTGTTTTGTTCGTGTAGATACATGACATCTCGACGTAACAAATGTCAAAAGATAACAATAGAATGTCTCACTAAATCTTCATAGATAACCAACGTGTACGGTAGAAGAAGATAATTACGACGTAATTAACGTGTACAGTTGAAGAAGATAACAAATGTCAACAACAAAAAAGCCTTTGCGTTGCACTCTTCCCCTTTCTTATATATCATTTTTTTTGGGGTCAAATCCCATAGTAAATGATATCCGTACAAAGACCATAGTAATTTTGTGGTTGTACAAAATGATATCCGTACAAAGACCATAGTATTTTTTTTTTTTTTTGGGTCGAACGGCCATAGCAACTTAAATCGTAAAAATAAATCTTTTGTGTGTGTGTGTGTCTTAAGGGTATGTTTTCCTTCAAACAACATATCAAGCATATACCCGCCAAACATTAAAACCTATTGGTTACAACAGTAGTTACTGAGAATTTAGACTCCTATCTTATATATAGTAACTGAGTAACTACTAACTACAATTGTAAGATTTTGTAAGGATATCTCCAACCATAACGTCTCGCCGGGAACCACCATGACTCTCACCGCCGACGAGTTTTCCGGTCAGCTTTTCACCAAACATATTTTGACTTTCTGGTTCCGTTCCCATTATCCGTTTCTTCATCTGATGCTTATAAACGGGAGGAATATGCCTACAAAGTTTATGTCCAATTTTTATGCGAAATTCTGGCGAATTTTCTCAGACTCTTCATTTTAGAAATAAGATCGTTAACCCTCGAAGACCATTATAGTTGCTTTATCCAGCATTGCAATCCGTTTTAGATTTCAAATCGGTTATCTAGGTGAAGCATACAGTTTACAAATAAGATTTTTCTAAACCAATTATCTTAATTTGATTTATTACTAGTTTAATTATGTATTAACCGAGCTGATTAGTTGGATAAATAAGGTTAATTTTGTTGAACTGATTTTTTTTAACTAAATCGAATCAAATTTCAGTTAATTTTATAGAACCAATTGTTGTCTAATTTAATTTTAATTCTATTTGGTTTAAATCAATTAAAATTAAAATTAATTGTATCTTTTTAAAAAGTATCTTTGTGCATGGTGCGAAAAAACCATATGGTTACTACGTAAAAGTAAATGATTCATTAATCACTTCATCTACTCAAAATTATCTTTGCGCATATGGTACGTCATCATTTTTCTTAAAATCACTTATAAATTAGTGTATAGGGGGTTCCAATTTTTTTTGGCCGGATTCTAATATTCCAATTCCACACGTCGTCTATTGTAGAAACATAATTAGGTACACAACTTCCATTTAATTTCATTACCCAAAAGGCAAAACACACATCATCTATGCTATAACAATTGAGGATAAAACCACCACACACCCAATATGGCCGCCATTGTAACAATTTCTTTTTTTTACTAATTTAGATTTTTTTTTTTTATTATAGTATCTACTATACATTATTTTTGTACAACTTTTTAAGAGAAATATATGACCCTAATTTGATGCAAAACTTGTAAAAATCTAAAATGGGGACTTTTGATTTGCAAAAATCCGATCTAAAACAACAAATATAATCCCTGATCACACGACCCCCATCTGCACCAGCTAACAAATAAAAAATGATTAAAAGCTGCCTAAAATAACCAAATTAATAGATAACAAGACAACATGCTAAATGGAGATAATACAAGAAGGTTGTTCGTTCAAAATAATGGAAACCCAAAATCTTAAGAATTGATGCTCATGCTTTGTCCAGAGCTATGAACTCAACCGTAATAAACCGATAGCAAAAGAACAAATAATCAGAACATATATACACAATATATTATTCATAGCATCCGAACTCATAACCTAATTTTACGCCGTCAGAGTAAGAAAGAGATCATCCAAGGGGCCCGAGACACTAACCACAAGAGAAACAACAAACTATCAGATTGGAGAGAAGAATACACAAAGAATAATGAAAAAAAAAAACTCTAAAACGAAAATCATCTCAAAACAAAGATATTAATAAGAGTATTGGAACCACTTTTTGAAACCTTGCTTACGATCCCTTATCTCGTGTATATCTTAGACTTTTGTCTCTGTATCCTATAAAATACACAATCATAAAATTAGGCTTAAAAGTGCAAACACGTTAGTTAAGATCTCCAACAATATTGAAGGCGCGCTGAAATTGTGGAGACAATATAGTTGATCTTCTATCGTTTCTAAAAAACAAATCACACCAAATCACACTAAAAAAACAAACAAATAAGAAACAAAGAAACAAAATGTCGTATGTAAGTGCTATATTGGAAAATCTAAGTTCCTTTGCTATTTAGTATATATCTCTAAAAGAAGACAAACACGTAACAGGTTGGCACTACAGAATCATGAATAAATAAACATATAGAAACAAAGAGAAGAAGAAGAAAAAAACAACAACAATCACAACTATCCAAGAACAACGACATAACTATCCAAAAACAAAAATAAAACCTAGAATACGAACAATAAATAAATGATCAATATGCATGCCGATCTCAGAAACCTTGAGCTATATATATGTGTAGGTTTTAACCTCAAAGCTAGGGTTTTTCATTTATAACCTCCCATGATTGGGTACATAAGAATATATATTGTTCATCGGAAGCGCTCTATGACAGCGGTGATGGCTCCACGGTGGTTTTGTGGTTTTCCGGTGATAAAGATCCATTGACGATGGAGTTAACTCGCATGGCTATAGGTTTAATATTAATGTTACATGTTCTGTATTAACGTGTTTACTACGCTTTGTATTGGGATTTAAATCTTTGGGCTAAATAATTGCCCTGATCTGGGCTTCATCAATAAAAAGACGACAAAAACTGATTTTTTATACTATATGAAAACACATGTTTGAGACTCCTTACGCTATCCACCTCAGCTTTTTAAAAATTTAGAAGAAGATACCACGTCATCACATACAAGTTTATGGAAAAGAGCATATATGGATGTCGTAAATTCAATAGAAAGCTGAAAAAGAATATGCCAGCTAAAAAAAATTAAAAGTCCAAAACAAAATGAAAAAGGATAATAAATCATAATTAAATCCATGTCATTAGCAACTCATTGTAGCTCTCTCTCTCTCTCTCGTTTACAAACTATTAAATAATTTATGAAAATATAACCAAATCTTAATGAAGATCGGAGTCCGCAAGTAAGATTTATGTGTTTGTAAATTGTATTTTGGAAGATAACAAAAATAAATTATATGGTTAAGTAAAATGTGACGAATTATCAAAATTTCATGTTCAAAAATAGTGCACAACCAAAAACAATTCTTGCTTCTATTCTTTTAAATCTCAGGGCTAGCTTTGGTTTCATCAATCGTATTTATGACCCCAATAAAAAGTTACATCTAAGTTATTTAAATTATGATACTAATTCTAAGAAGAGTACCAAACTATTTAGTTAAATACAATAATAGCAGTTATGATGTGATTGTGAGTATGTTCATGAACTTTGGAGTCCTTATTGTACCTAAAGAAACAAAATAATTTTGATCAATGGTGCACTCTTTCATATATTTGTGAATGAAAATACATATGTTGTTGTTTTTTTTATAACAACATTATTCATTATGTCTTGCTTTTATGTCTAAGATCGACAAAACAATGCCTTTCAAAATGAACATAATATTAATGTGATATTAGAGATGCAATTGGCACACAAATATTTAATATTTTGACAAAGTCAATCAACTTATGATGCAATGATGCTTAGTCGATTTAAGGATGTGAAATTTAAAAAAATACCACCGTATAGATCTCACTTTACAAAACTACAATCAACTAAAAATTTAATCAAAACTACCATCATCTAATAAATTGTTGATCATTTTGCCCATAAACCTTGATAAATCGCAACTAGTTTTTTTGTGTGAGGTTTCGTTGGTGTTGTGCCGTCATTGCTGATCACGCCAGAATTCAGACCCGAAGAAGACTGGTCCGGCGAATCTGTCGCAGGTGATTGAGTATTTTGGGAGAAAATTCTGCGACATCGACGGCAGCAACGGTTATTGCGTGAAGATAGAGATCGCCCACATTTTTTAGGTGTTGGGAGAAATTCATACATTTGCTTTTGCTCAATTAGGAGATGACGATCTTATTTTAGATTGGTTGATATGATTTTAGATTTCGAAGATGTATGTGCAATTGATAATTTATGGATTGTATTTGATTTTAGATTTTGGAGATGACGATGTCATTGAGAAATTTATTTGTTTAGTAAATTTATATAGCCTTATAAATCAAAGTTTATATATCAGAGCTTTGCCCGCTTTTGGGTTCAATAACCCTTGAAGTATGTGAAGTCTGTGTCATTAAGATGAGGCGATTGAGAAATTTCTTTGTTGAATTCTTAGAGTCCATGTAGCTGAGAAATTTCTTTGTTCAATAAATTTATATAGCTTTATAAATAATGTGAATTTTTAAATTTGAGATTTACCAGCTTCTGGTTCTATATGTCTCATTAAGATTATAGAGATGACAATGTCTATTGTAAATTTATGAGCTAATTTATATGATCTTGTAAACCATATTTTTGCTTTTATGAGGTTACAATAATTGAACTATACTATGTATATGGAAGATGAGAATTCACAAATGACACATGGGATTTCATTATTAAAGGTGATAGAGGAAACTCATTTAGTGTCATCAAAAGACATTACCTACAAAGATCTGGTTGATGTGGTTTTAGAAGATTTTGGCATTGATGGTGATGTGAGTTCTGTAAAGATTAGTTATGGATCACACTTAAAAGAATTTCCTCCTGTGTTGATTAGGAATGATCGCCAAGTGAGATCTTTTATGAACAAGCTTGAAGATAGTGGAGAAGTTAAGTTATTTATAAGTGTTTCCATCACACCACATAATGAGGTACTTACAAATGTTTAACTGTTATTTATAAGTGTTTTTAAATCTATTATCTGCAGATTTGTAAAGTTACATGTTTCTCTTGCAGAGAGAAACGAACTCAATTACTATGGTAGAGAATGTTCAATTCGAGGAGAGTTTTAATGCTACATGTCCTTCGCTTCTGGTTAGGGATGATGTAGTTTTATTATAAAAAAATTAGATGTGTTATATTCCTATATAAGGGTTTTTAAAATATGGCAGTGTTTGTCTTATAGAGACAAATGCACTCAATTATTAATGAGAGTGTAACAACTACTAATCGTCCACTTCTTGTTGGGCATGAGATACTTTTATCAAGAAAGCTCGACCACTCAGGTGTTTAGCTATTAATTTATAAGAGTTTGTAAATTTGTTTGCTGTTTTTGTTTTCTTCCAGATTTGCAGAGAAGGGTGAACTCGACCAATCAGGTGTTTTATGGATCATAAACATCAAAGAGTTTTAATTCTCCAGCTCCTTCACATGGACAAATGAACGCAATTATTGATGAGAGTGTTACAACTACTAATCTTCCAGTTGGGCATGAGATACTTTTTTTTTATCAAGAAAGCTCTTTGTTTAGATATTCATTTATAAGGGTTTGTAAATTTGTTTGCTGTTTTTTTCTTCCAAAATTATAGAAGGGTGAATTTGACCACTCATGTGTTTTATGGATCAGAAACGTCAACATTAATACGTGGTTACCAATATGAAGTTTCAGTGCATGATTCAGGACCTATGGCTCCTAGTTGTTCCTCTAATAAATATGTTGGTGATGATGATGGCCTTTATTGTGGAATTTTTTTCAAAGACAAACAAGAAATGAGCAACAGGCTGCGAACGCTCTGCAATGAAATATAGTTTTGAGTTTCGTACTCAGCATTCGGACAAGAAAAGTTATCTTCTTCGTTGCATTGAAGAAAAATGCAACTGGAGATTTTGGGCAACCAAAGTGAAGGGGACTGAAATCTTTGTGGTTCGCCAATATGTGCATGAGCACAAATGTGACATTTCCTTAAGGAAGATCAATCATCAACAAGCAAATGCCAAGTTGTTGGGTACAATGGTAAGCAATCATTTTGAGGGAGGAAATATTGGACTAATTAGACCAAAGCAAATTGTAGAGAAGATTAGAAAAGATCATGGGGGTTGTGATTCCATATTCAAAAGCATGGAGAGCTTAAGAACATGCACAAGAGGTTGCTAGAGGGACTCTTGCTAATAGCTATGAAGACTTGCCAAGTTTTTTTCATATAACGAATCATGGTTCTGCTACTTTTATTGAGGTTGATCTAGCTGGGAAATTTAAGTATGCTTTTTTTTGGCATTTGCTGCATCAGTTAGAGGTTTTAAGTTGATGAGGAAAGTAGTTGTTATTGATGGCACCTTTCTGAAGGCAAAATTTAAGGGGACTTTGCTAGGTGCCTCAGCCCAAGATGGTTGTTATTGATGGCACTTTTGAATTCGAAACGATGGTTTGAATTCGAGAAAGAGAGTTAGTCAAGTGAATCAACAGTAGAAAATTTCCCAATTACCTTTGGTGCCCGTCGAAAAAAACCCTATTATTTTACTTATTGCCTAGTTAAAAAAAAGGTTTGAAATAGACATAAAGATTAAGCTCATTAACCTTTTGGTACGTGATCATTACAACAATCTCTTAAATTATATATATATATATATATATATATATATATATATATGGAAGGACCGTGATGAGCTTTAGAGTGTTTCTCGTTCTCATCAAAATGACGCCGTAGAAGGAGAGTTGAAGAGATTGACTCAAGATTTCTCTAGGAAACCTATGACCAAGTTTGAATTCCACACGGAAAACTTTTAATTTCAAGTTCATCAATCATTAATATTTTGTTAAACACAATATATATTGCATAAAACTTACGTAGCTCTGGTTGTATAATTATAGCTCTGGTTTTATACACACTGTCGAAACTACATTATTGGATATTGGGTATTTTAATTGAATTTATATGGTTTTATATGCTAGTTTTAAAACCATATAAAAACCATATAAATCCTTTTAATCATTGAAATTCAAAAGTAGAGACTAGATTTTGGAACTTTTATATAATGTTAATAGGAGAAAGAAGAGGTCTTAAGCTAATGGCATGCGTCCTAGTGGCCCGCCCCGACGGCGAAAATAAACCTCAATATGAATATCTTGATCTGATCCATGTACGAGTGATGAAACATTAATATGGGTATCTAACTATTGTTAGATAATTATAGTTATTGCATTACTAGAACCGAAACAAATCTGTTGAAGAGCCATTCGGCGTAATATTGGCTAACCAAAACCGAACCGAACCTCCTATTTCGGGTTCTTCGGGTTGGGGTTTTATGCTCATGGCTAATATAAACTCATATAAAACCTTTTAATGTCTTTTAAAACCATATAAATCATTTTAGTACAATCCTTTTAAAGTCTTATGAATCTTTTAAAACATTTTACCAATATGGTTTACAAATCAAATGTTAGCTTTCATATTATAGTTGGTTATCTACTTGGTAAATACTCGGCCGAATCTACATTATTTATATATTGGGTGTTTTAATTGAATTTATATGGTTTTATATGATAGTTTTAAAACTATATAAAACCATATAAATCCTTTTAAAACTATATAAAACCATATAAATCCGTATCTTTGGTGTCATTCGTGAGAAAACCCTATTATTTTACTTACATTATAGTTTAAAATAAAAAATAAAAAGGGTTCGAACTGGACATAAAGATTAAGCCCATTAACATTTGCAACCAAATATTGAACCCTCGTCCAATTGGCCCGCCCCACAGCAAACACTTTTATTTTTTGGACAACAACGGACCAGCCCACTAGAACCGCAATCCACGTTACAGCAACGGACCGACGCAACATCTTCAAGCACGTCGCTGTGAACCATGCCAAACGAGTTGGTACATAATCATTACAAAGCTTAAACTTAAACTATATATATAGGAGATTTTTCATAGAATCTTTGTAGCAGTAATGTATTTTGCTTTTGTATTTTGTTTGTAGGGATTTTCTAGTGTATTAAATCAATCATAGGAGAGTTGAAGAGATTGGCTCAAAATTTCTCTAGGAAAACTACGACCAAGTTTGAATTACACAAAGAAAGCTTTTAATTCCAAATTCATCAATCATTACTATTTTTTAAAACTTATATATATTACATAAAACTTACGTAGCTCTGATGCTTCGTCAAGCTAACAATCCTAATGGAGTTGTTAAGTGTGTGGTATATAATATTTCATGTCCTTGTGCACTACTTCCTTTTTGGTCTGATTTGAACTCTGTTTTTTATCAATGGAGCTGAAATTTTATCTGATCCTTGAGATTGTTTGTGTGATCTTGTAATGAAGATTGAGGACTAAGGATAAGTATTGGGATATATTCTATATATCTTATACATATATTTTTCATATAGATAATTTTCTATTCTCTAAGTTTTCCTATTTGTATTAGGTTTAGGAATTAGCCTAAGGTTGTATATAAACTATGGCCGTAAAATCTAATAATACAAGTTGATATTGAGCAATTCCAAGTTTATCATGGTATCATAGCATATGATCCAATTATTTTCGATTACTTAATCTTCTTCTCCGGTTTTTTTTTTCAATTCACTTCTTTGACCTAGAATAAGTCTTCTCTCCGACAAAAGAACGTGAGGAATTGAGCAATTTCGAGTTTATCAATAAAACTCCAACATCTTTTGCTGAAAATTCTCAATTATGACTTTCGAATCATCTTTTTATCTTTTTGTTACTTGAACTAATGATTCTTGACAAATTCGATTATTTGTAAGACTTTATACTTTTTTTTAAAATACAATATTGTTATTGGTTTTTACAAAACTTTATAATGGACTTTTTGAATTTTCTAAATTGGTCACATAATTGATGATTTTTTTGTGAAACTGCCACTCACACATCTTGAAAAATATGTATAAAACCTTATAAATCCATTTAAAACCATATAAATACATATAAATCATATAATTTTTTGGGAAAACTCCAATTTGTCATTTTTAGTATTTATAAAACCATAGAATTCCCTTTAAACTATATAAAACCATATAAATTCATATAAACCGTATTGATTTTTGGTGAAACTCCCACTTGACGGGTCGACTCTGGTACACTATCCCTAATATGCAGCTTCCTCGATATACACTTTAGATTTTTTGTCTCTTTGCTGCACACCCCAAATAATTTTTGACTTTAACAAACATCACGAATTATTAAAATTCTTGTAATTGCAACATACATAATTAATCTCACGATTGTGTTTAGAAAACCGGCAAATAGCGTTTCAAAAACCACGATTAAGCTAATCCAACCCGACTGTTAGTGAAACCCAACTCAAAACCCGAACTCACCCAACTTTCTTAAAATCCAAAATTGATGTGGGAAAAAAGATTTATGGTTCTTCGTTAGAGAGAGAAAAAAAAAGACAGAGATTGAATCAAAACACAATAAAAAATGTAAAATGTATATATATTGGAAGATGAATACAAACATGGAGGTGATTTCAATCAAATTGAACGAGACCTATAATAGACAAATCTCACATTTTATATTGTCAACTTAACGATGAAAAAGAAACAATAAGATTATTCATAAAAGTCTTGAGAATCAATTAAACGCAAACCAATTATTTACAAAAGCAGATTACTTACTCCATTTCCTTCATTCAAACTGAAGCAATCCCTATCCACGATGCAATTCCTCTCTATGCGATTCAATCTATGTCTTTTTCTCTCTCTCTAACGAAGAACCCTAATTTTCTTCTTTCCCCAAATCAATTTTGAATAACACTTATGTTAAATTAGTTGCAGTTACATTCACTTGCTTCTCCTTAGTTTGGGAATAGATCTATGGATTTTAAATCTCAAATCTTACTGATTTTATAAGGTTTTATACGGATTTAAAAGGTTTTATAAAGTTCTAGAAGGTTTTAAAAAGACTTATAAAACCCAGTTTTTACTGGTATTATAAGATATTATAAGGTTTTACAAAGTTAAGGTTTTATAAGATATTTGTAAAACCTAGATCTTATTGATTTTATAAGGTTTTTTTTTAATGATTTTAAAAGGTTTTTATAAAGTTTTATAAATATGTTTATACAACTCATAAACCACAATGTTTTGTAGTAGTGGATTCCACATGTTTTGTAATCTCGCTTGCAGAGAAGTCAATAGACTTAGTTGGGACAGACTATGTAGACATAAACATCCAGAGGTAAGTCATGTAGATTGTCGCTTACAAGAGGCTGCAACAAAAAAAACAAGGGCAGAGTGAATGAGTGCATCCTGAGATAAGCAGAAAGATGCGAGTCAAATGATCGTTATCTGTGAATGAACTAGGAAGAAGTTGAATGTTATAAAATCACATATAGGCTTAGATTAGAACATGGTTTAGTGTAATCAAACCACTGAGACAAAATGAAACTCCATCACTGATTTCAATGAAACTGTCTTCTTATTTGAAGACACGCCCAAGATTAAACAAACCTGACACCAAGTAACAAAGACTCTCAGTAAACTAAAAGCAGAAAGTTACAATCTGACATACTATTTGTTTGTGTGAGACTGCGGGATTCTCTTTGAACGATAGTTAATGAAAATAACCAATCAATCATCAGTAATCATTCTCACCACACATACTAGTGGTAATGGTTAAGCCATAGCCCGATGACTTCTTCCCGTCTACACGAGAATATTTCCCACATTGCCATGTTTCTAAACCCACGGCACAATCCCTAATCACATGCACCTGCAAAATCAATTATACGATATTAAAACAAAATTGTATAATTGCCATATTAACTGTATATTTCCCACATTGCCATGTTTCTAAACCCACGACTCTTAGTAACTAGTAAAACAAACAAAAGGTCGAATATTGCCATATTAAAGACTGTTTAGATTCAAAGGAAGATTTACAGAATTGATATCAAACCATTGTAGACACTATTAATTAACTGATTACTTGAGAAAGTGAAACTTATTTAGGAAAGTGAAACCATTGAGCGCAGGTCATCCTGATTCTCCAACCCCTACCTTCGACTTTTATGTGTTTCTCTTATGCCCATTCTGATGAATCTGATCCGGAAGCGACCACGATCGGGAAATGCTTAATCTCAATTGATTTGGGATGAAGATGTCTATAATGGTTGGCGATTCGGTAGGGTAGAGTTGAAATCAAGAGGTACCACTTCTATCTCTGACGATTCCATCTGCTCCATAAAGACGACGAGACTCCACTGATGGCAAGGCTCGACGGAGACGGCGAGGCTGGACAGAGACGGTGAGCGAAGAGCTTCAGATCTAAGGTTTTTGCGAAGAAAAGTCAAAGACGAAGTTCTATTTCGTTTAAGTGAAGGCTAGTTTCGTCTTTAGTTCTATTAAAGTGTTGTATATTTGAAAATGTGAAGCGTGTGATGGTAGTTTTGAAAAGTAGTAATGTCAGCGGCAATTATCTTTTAGAATTGGGAATTTAGAGCCTTTGCTACTTAAAATAAAAATTTAGTTTTACCCCTTAAAATAATAATAATTAATATTTTAAAAAATTAAAATTAAAGTTAAAATAAAAAACCGGCTTGATTGGAAGGAGCTTTAGAAACTGCACACAGCCATATTTATTTCTACAACTAATTTTTTTTCTAATCATGATTTTTATAGATTTTTAAAAGCTAATTTTTTTTCCAATCATGATTTCTACAGATTTTTAAACCTACAGCTCTTTGTATCCATTTTTTGCTGTAGAGAGCTATATTTCCACAGCCCATATTTCCTAGCTTTCACTTTTTAAAAAGTCACAGCCAAAATCCTACAGCTAAAAAACCTACAGCAAAAAAACCACAGCATAAAACCGAAAGCTACAGTTGTTACCAATCATGCCCAGCAAAAAAAAAAAAAATTTGCGACATAAAAACCCAGAAAACAAAAAACTTTCTAAAAAAGATATCCTGAAAAAGATATCGTGAAAACAAAAAAAAATTGAAAAACGTGTCTTGATAATAATTTCTTAAAAAAATACAAAAAGATTCATAAAAGGAAAAAACGTTTTCAAAAAGGAAAAGAAAAAAAAAGATTACACGACAAAATAAATATTTTTGAATATTTTTAAAGGAAAAAACGTTTTCAAAACGATTTATAAAAGGAAAAAAAAAATATTTTTTGAAGATTTTCAGTTGTGTTGTCCTAGATTTTCTCTCAGATTTTGTTAACCGCTTCGTAGAATATGTATTCTACATTCAGTATAATCAAAACAAAATAGTAGAACTTCTATTCTACAACAAAGTAGAATATAGAGAAAATGGTATAACTTCTATTCTACTTTTAGAATGCGAATTCTACAATTAGTAGAATAAATACAACATTGTAGATAACAGATTCTATAGGGATAGTAGAATGCTATACAAATAGTAGAATACATATTCTATACTTGGTAGATTTTAGAGCAAATACTAGAAATCAAATTCTACAATTAGTAGAACATGAAAATAAATATTTTTTAAAAATTTTGGTTTTCCTAAGATAAATTATACAATATATATTACTTACTTAATATGAATTTTCAGAATTTCTAAAGTAAGTATAAATATTTATTTTGCATTTTTTATATTTAATAAATAGTATTTTAGTCTAAAAGTGGCATATCTCAAATAAGTACTAAGAGCATCTCCAATATATTCCCTCATTTTTATCTCCAAAATGGAGTTGGATTTCTCTCAAATGTATTCCTCTATTTTTTACTCCAAAAATAATATTCTTAGTATATTCTTCATTTTCTATTTTATTATTAATTGCTAAAAATACACTTTATCTGTAAAATTTACAAATTAACTCATTATTTTTTTTTCTTTCAAAACTTTCACAAATTAATTCATGAATTTAACCATTACAATATCATAAAAAATAACCATTACCGTTGAGGAACTTTTAGTATCTTAACGTTAAATTATTAAATTGATAGCCAAATATCATTTATCTAAGATCACACTAGCAGAAACACTCGAAAGCAAAGTTTAGAACATGAAATTTGTTAGTTTCGTGTCTTGTCATTTTTATAATTCTAGTAACGTAACGGATGCAACTGGTGGTCATCAGCAATATGATGTCCTTAGCTCGTATAAGTTTTATATTAATTGACTTTATACATAATAACTAAAACAATACGATTTAATCTTTTGACTTAGGCAATTGTTATTAGACAGGACTTGGATACTGGAAAGGTCCACGGATTATTTTTTCCTAAATGGGAACTATGGAAGGATGCTAAGTCACATTGTGCATTATATATATATATATATATATATATATATATATATATATATATATATATATCTATATATGAGTATACAGTATTGTAATATAAAATATACCTACTCTTTCATTAATTTTAGATATAAAATCTATATATATAAAGTAAGTTTTGCTCTCTTCTCATGCTGCCACCTCAGCATCCCAAAAATTAAATACACATACTAAATACATATATTAATTATAAATTTGGTTTTAACATTATGAAAAAAATTTGAGAAGGCATTATTCATATTCTAAATTAAACCAGAAAATAATAAACTTATATGAATATAGTTCTTTGAAATAATAACAGTTTTAATAAATTTGGTTATCATAATATATTTCAACTTTTATAAATATTTAATTAGCTTAAGTTGTATCGCAAATATTATAAAAAAAAAACTAAAATATCAAACAAGTCCTAACAATTAAACAAATAAGTTAAATATGTAACTAAATTCATAAAGCCAAATATAAGTTTTATATTTAATAAAGAGACAAATAAATAAAATTAAGGTATACTTAACATAATAATTGCAATTATACATAACTATGAAAAAGAGAATAAGAGCCAAAAAAATTAAGAAACATATTAAAAGTATTTACACGAAAATATAAATTAAGTTTGAAAATTTAAGATCGTTGTGTTTTGTGATATTATTTTTAACAAAAAAATAAAAATAAATGTAACTACAACATGAGAAGAAAATAAAAGCTTTGTATATGCAAAATATATATCATGTGATGTAAATATATTTCAATTCTCATAATAATTACCATCCATTAATACAATAGTTTTCCCTACAATTTGAAAAGACATTTACTTAATAGAAGATAGATTATATTGAATTAATCTAAAGAAATTTCAATTTAATAATTTACTTTTATCAGTTTATTTATATAATTTAGAAAAACTATAAAATTTAGTGTTTATAAATTATGAATTATATTTATTCTAAATAAAATCAAACAAATGTTGTGACTTCAAACAATCAGTTATATATGAAAATCTTTTTCAACAAAAATAAAAGAAAAATAGATTTATATATGGAATCACAAACATATTGCACACATAAATAGGGTTAAAATCATACTTGAAACACTCCAAAAATAATAAATTCACATGAAACAAAATTAAAAAAAATTATTATGCAACTTTAAAATGTAAATATCTTCATTTTAAAATGTAAATATCTTCCTTTTAAAAAACTCAACTAATTGCATAAAATTGATCACCAAAGAAAAAAAAAAGGTCAAAATGTGTATCATCCAATAAATAAACACATAGATGATCATAAATTAAAAAAAACAAATACACAGATCTTAAGTTTATAAGGTCAAAATGTGTATCATCCAATAAATAAACACATAGATGATCATAAATTAAAAAAAAACAAATACACAAATCTTAAGTTTATAGAGATAATTAAATTAACTACGAGACCAAATAAAATAAAATACCATTATATTACAAAAATTGTTTACCACGTCCGCGCGGATCACACCCTTTGTAATTGAAATTGAAAGTGAAATCTCACCGGTGATGGGGGAAGATATCGGAGAAGACGAGGGTTTTAGAGCAGTGGGTAATGTTTTTTTACAGGATAATCATATTCACAAGAACTCTCTCTCTCTCTCTCTCTCTCTTTAAATGTTTGAATCGACGTTCGACCCCATATTTCTTATATTTTTCCAAATCGGTTCATATTATCTCAAATGTTCCAATTAACCTATACATCTACGATGATTTTGATAGTAAATTAGTGATAGAAATTAAATCGTTTTAAAAATAAAATTAGATTCATTTTGTAGTCACCAACACTGGATCATCGAAGATGAATAATAGTAAATTCTGAACATTTTATTAGTATTCGGTTTTAGGTAAAAATAGATAAAATTACAGTGACTTATTTCGAAGTATTTTTTTTTTAAAGTTCGGAGAATTCTAAATTCACAAAACTAACTTTTCTTTTATTAGTATGCGAAGTAACTTTCGGACTATACAAAACTAACCTTATTTCGAAGTATTTATTTTATTAGTATTCAGTTGGGTTAAAAAATATACAATTCCCTAAACTTTAAAATGACAAACACTTAACTTTTAAAAACCAACTAATTGAATAAATAGTCAAATAAAAAAAATTCATATTGTGGATCACTCACTAAACAAATACATAAATAAACATAAAATTAAGAAAGGAAAAAAAAAACTTAAGAATAAACAATCCACATTTCTTAAGCTAATAGAGACGAATCCATTAACAATCATACTAATAAAACTAAAATAATATTATACTAAATTTTTTTTAAAACAAAATTGTGTTCACGTCCGCGAGTAGCGCGGATCACACACTAGTGATAGTATAATTTATACAAGACGTGTAATATCTTATCAATGTGTCATAATCTTTTCACGATGGTTGGGATAACAATCACTTAATATCCACTTAATCTAATTGAAAATAATAATATATATACACTTAATAAAATATGAAAGACTAAATTATAAATAAAAAAGTTCAACTCCATTTTAGAGTTGAAAATGGAGTTACTCCATATTTGGAGTAAAAATGGCATTTCCCCATTTTGCAGTTAAAAATGGAGTAAGGTTGGAGATGTCCTAAGGGGACAATAGTTCCCATTTTTTACTCTAAATTTACAATTATCCCTTTAAAAAATGGTAACTACTTAAATAAAATGGAAAAACAACATCTAAACTCGAATGAGTTTAATTAACAAAAAACATCCATAAAATATGAAAGACTAAATTATAAATAAAAAAGTTCAACTCCATTTTGGAGTTGAAAATGGAGTTACTTCATATTTGGAGGAAAAAATGGTATTTCTCCATTTTGCAGTTAAAAATGGAGTAGGGTTGGAGATGATTTTCCTGCAAAATAGCATTTGGAGTAGAAAATGGGGTAGGGTTGGAGATGCCCTAAGGGGATAATAGTTCCCATTTTTTGCTCTAAATTTACAATAAAATTGTTTTCCACTCACAGTCTCGACCGCCCAACTAGCACCTAACGATTTTTTTGAATATTGGAGAAAATGCTCATTTAATTTTCCCAAATATTTATAACTAACAAAATTATTCCCCAACTATTGAGTGCGTAATTTAAATCTTCAATTTAACGTTGACTTCATAAATATATGTATGAAAAAAGTCAACGTTAACTAAGAAAACGGAAATGTTGGTGTTGAATTTTTATGAGTCCAATTTTGCAAAGTCAGAATAAATTTGAG
Source organism: Eutrema japonicum (assembly GCA_030161315.1). NCBI lineage: Eukaryota > Viridiplantae > Streptophyta > Magnoliopsida > Brassicales > Brassicaceae > Eutrema > Eutrema japonicum. Next base: position 42,211,768 of record BSQW01000005.1, read on the forward strand.
AAATTAATTTGCCAACCTAAAAGTTAGAGAATTAATTTGCAAAATTGTAAAACTTGAGGAATTAAATGATCTTAATTTTCGAAATATACACAGAATTGTTTAGCTTTATTCATAACAATAAAATTAACATTAATTTGAGAATTTTAATTGAGTACTCAATAGTTATGGGATAAATCTACCAAATACTTGAGGAATTAAATGACCTTTTTGGAGTAAATTGTGGGATTAGTTTGATAAAATACAAATAAAATCTTAATGCGTATCTTGTCGTTCTCTCCCTCTTCTCTCTATAACTTATATTTCAGAGGTTTTTTCTTGGTTTTTGTTCTTCCGCTTTAATTCGGATTTCGGTTCCGGGGTCGACCGGATTTAGTTTGGATTCCGACTTAGTTTTGTATTGGGCTTTTAAGCTTTGGACTAAATAATTGTGTACCACATAATTGCCCTGTTCTGGGACGACAAAAAAATGGTCATAAAAAATTTAAAGAAGAAGGTAGAAAATAGAAAAGGGAAAAGTGAAGTTAATCATCAGCTCTAGTTCTAGTTATGTTCTTCTTTTTTTTGGATTTGAGTGGTGCTCGGTTTCGTCGTTATGCGACTGGTTTTCATCTTCAGTAAAGTTTTTTTGGCATTCGGTTCCCTAGTTTGATTTATTTCTCTTTGATTCTAGTCCTTGGATTGTCTCGTTTTATTTGGTTTATCCAAATTGTCTCCGATTTAATTTTGGAGAATTGGTTTCTAGTGCCTTATATTGAAACGGGTGAGTCGTCGCGTGGATATTCATACATCGTCAGAATTCTTTTTGATGAAGAGGTTGCTATCGGCAATTTTCTTTGTTAGAAAATGATTATCTTCATCTCGTCTTTTTTCTGGATTATTTTTGCGTTTGGAAATCAGTTTTTTCATTTCTGTTCGAGATATTCCTTTTGATCTTTGTCTCGGTTTTAGCTTCGGTTTTAGTTTTCAATCATGTATAGTTTCTCTTGTTTGGACTTTTGTTTCCTTTTTTAGGCTTAATCTTTCGGGATTCCGTCGCCTTTTTGTATTTCATCTTGTATTTCACAATTGTAATATTAATGAAAAATCAGATGACCAAAAAAAAAAAGGAAGTTAATAGAAAAAAAAGATTGTGTCAGAACTTGGTGGGCAAGGCCAAGGATACTATTGGTGGAGAAGTTATTTCACATTTGTAATATTAATGAAAAATCAGATGACCAAAAAAAAAAAAGGAAGTTAATAGACAAAAAAGATTGTGTCAGAACTTGGTGGGCAATGCCAAGGATACTATTGGTGGAGAAGTTAAGGCTTTGTCGCTTATAAAATACTTCAGTTTAAAAGAAGGGAACAAAATAATCATAGTTTATTCATCTTCTTCGGGCATTCATTAAAATACAGAGCCTTTTTTTGTTTTTCTTAAGAAAAATCTATTGATGTCTCTGCTTCTCAGCCGGCTCTGCCGGGGAAAACCTGTATCCGTGAGAAGATCCTCTCTTCTTCTTCTCTCTAATGGCTTTTCATCTTCCTTGCTTCAAACCCCTCCTTGTTCCATCATATGCGCTTCTCGTCACGGAGAACTCGTCATTAAGGATGTTACTGAGAGGTGTACTACTACTTTGGATAAGAAGGTGCCTGTGGATTTGGTGTATACTCATCTATATCATGATGCAGTGGTAACGATTGGGGCATCTCATGGCTGGGTAGCTACTTTGAAGGACGACGGAATTGTGCGTCTCCAAGACGATCTAAACCCTATTGCATCTGATACAAACCCTAAACGCATCCCGCTGCCTCCTCTTGTAACTCTGCCTCGTTGCCAAACCCAGATTGTCACCAACGTGGCCATGTCCTCATCTTCTCCAGAGGATCAAGACTGTGTTGTGGCTGTCAAGTTCTTGGGACCTCAACTCAGCTTTTGCAGACCCGCCGCTAAGAGCAAGTGGACCAACGTCAGGATCGAAAACCCCTGCTTCTACTCCTCCAGAGTCATGTTTTCCAAGAAAGATGACATGTTTCGCATTCCCGGATCTGGAGGCCACCTCATTGGATCATGGGATCTCCGCGCAAAAAACAACAAACCAAAGATTCAGAAGTTGCGATTTGGAAACCTTCCCAAGCTGACCAGGACCAAACGAGAGCTTATGGATTCGTGCCTCACGAGCGAACACTTGGTGGAGTCGACAACAACCGGTGAAACTTTCTTGGTTAAGTGGTACAAGAAGACCGCCAGTGGTACGGTGAGAATGGAAACCAAAGCTTTGATGGTGTTCAAGCTAGACGATGAGGGAAACGCTGTTTACACTCAAGACATTGGAGATCTCGTCATTTTCCTCTCAAAGTCTGAACCTTTCTGCGTCCCTGCTAGTTCCTTTCCAGGCCTGTTCCCTAACGTTGTCGAGCTCTATGATGTTGACGAAAACGCACTTGTCCATCTGGCTAGATCCCCCATTGTCAGTGTACTTGATACATACGAGACTCCTTACCATGTTCCACCTCAGAATATAGACTAGTATTTTGTCTGACTCATGCATCCGCAATGCCGTCTCCAGTTAATGTAACAGACATATATCCTTCTTTCTTTTAAGATTTGATGAACCAAAAAGAGTATTTCTTTTGAGATGACATTGCATTTGTCCCTTTACTTTATTAAATGATGACTCCTTGACTATATATGAATTGATCTTCTCAGCTTCTGATAAATGTTAGCTCAGGCCTCATTGTAATTAGCTCACTTTCAATCTTTTTGTCTCAATGTTGAAGCTTATTATGTAAGGGAAAAAACAAATCATTCACACAACAAAGAGCCAAAACAAGACAACAACCTAAATCGCTTTGATCCAATTTACAGCAACAAACCAGTTTCTCACATTATAGACCAAAAGCTGCAACTGCTTCTGATCTCAAACCACAACCTTCTTAAGCACACAACTTTCTGATTGTTTCCCAACAACAAAAGTTCAAATCTTGAAAAAGAAATCATCAGAAGGGTTTCTCTCCAGGGAGATAAGAAGGAGAACCCCACTCAACTTGATTCTTCTTTCTATTAAAGATTCCACTTAGATTCGGCAAAAGCACTTTCTTTGATACCACAGAAGTTTTCGTCTTCTCCAGTTTGTTATGGATAGGTTTCTGTTTCGTAGCTTTGTAGTGATGTTGTGGTGATGATTCAGCGGACATCTTCGCCTCGGCTTCTGCAAGAATCCTCAACGCCACTTCCTCTGCTTTCTTCTGATCTCTTTCGCGCCACCTCCTGAGTTCTCCTTCAACCGCTTTCTTAGCAGCATCAGCCATAGCTGCTTTCTTCAATGCCTCTTGTGTTGCAGTCTTTAGCTTCTCAATCTCCTCTTGTGTTGTCTCCAACTTCTTCAGTGTCTCGTTTTCGCTAGCTCTCACTGCTTCTACCTGAGCCAATGCAGCCGCCACTTTCATATCCGCTAACTTATCGAATACCTCAGCTCTCTTGCTCAAAGACTTAAACTCCTCCTGAGACAGGGTGATGCTCTGAGCTCCAGACTCAGATGATGTCGAATTACGTGCGGCGTTGGTTTTTTCAGACATTGACTTTATCTGTTCAAGGGCCTTTGTCTCGGCAGCTTTTGCTTCTTCGACTTCATCTAGAGCAACTCTCAAATTTAGCTCTGTGTCTTCAAGTGCGAGATGTGCGGTTTCCGCTTCCTTCATTAACTCTTCGGCTTTGTTTCGCATTTCCTCAGCTTCTCGCCGAGCAGCTTCTGTCTCAGAAGATATCTGATTTAAGGTTAACATCATATCTTCCAAAGCAGCCTTTGCTCTAGATTCCTCTGCAACACATTCTTCTAGCTCACTCTTACCTTTGCTAAGCTTCATATGAAGATCTCCAGCCATAGATTCAATTTCAGCCTCCTTCGCTTCAACTTCACCGTGCACCGTCTTCACATTCTTCAGTTCTGCTTTAAGAGATTTCACTAACTCTTGCAAAGACCTCTCTTCTTCCACAAGTTTCTCGAGTAAACCTTTTGCTTCATTCAACTCCAAACTCACACCATTAACAGAATCCATATCCGATGCTTTTGCAGTCTCCATTTGCTTCTGCAATTCATCGATCTTGTTATATGTCTCAGTCAACTGCACTTCAAGCTTTTTTGCGAATTTGGGGTCAAACTCCTTCTTCAAAGCGAGTAATTTCTTGGCAGATTCTTCCATGCCAGCTTTATACGATTGCTGCTGAATCTCCTTCTCTGCAAATATCTCAGATTTTTCTTTTCGGGCTTGAGAACACGCCAGCTTCGTCTGTTCAACTGATTCATTAACAGCTGCAATTTCCTTCCTAAGCAACTCAATCTTCTCAGAATTAACTTTCGTCACTTCCTTAGCTTCATCTACTTTGGTTAAAGCAACAGTCTTTGTTTCCGAAATATCATTCGAAACCTGTTGGATTTTTCTCAGCTCTTGCTTTGCGGTATCAAGTTCCTTACACACCGTCCCATACTGTTCCATATCCCGAGTCTGAGCATCACTACTAGACACAGAAACATTTCCTGGTTTCGCTTCTTCGATTTGGCTCTTGGCAGCTTCAGTCACTTTATTCACAGAATCTCTGGATTCATTAACCGCTTCAAGCTTACGAGTAAGCTCATCAACAGTTCTTTTCGCCCATTCGAGCTCACTCAACGCTTTCTCTCTGATCGTTTCAGCGTTCTTTAGCTGTTCCTTTAACTTGTTCAACTCTTTCTGCGCCAAGTGAAGCTCTGTTTGCTTCACCAAAACTTTCTGCAAACCACAACACAATTCAGATTTTTTTTTTTAAACTTCTTAACTCACTCAAATTGATTGTGAATCGAATCAAATCAAATTGAAGAAGTTTACCTCAGCGGATTGAGGGCTGGCTTTTCTAATGAGCGGTTTTTCAGCTGAAAAGGCAGCTTCACCGAAAAGATTAACTGCATCTTTAACTGATTGAAAAGGAGCGCTTGTGTCAATCTCTCCAACCTCCACAATCGGAGAAGAACCTGAAGAATCTCTACGTCCCTTCTTAGCAACCATTTTGCATTTTCTTTCTTTATAGAGCCACAAAGACTAAAAACCAAGATTCACCACCTAACACAGAAGAGAGAGAGAGACACACAGTTCTCTTTTGATTCCATTAATGGGAAATTAAGCAACATCAACAGTAGACACACGGAATAAACCAAAACCCTAAGAAGAGGCTATTAAGGGAAAGATTTAATATAAGTCGAAGATTAAAGGTTTTCCCTTTTAACTGATCTGTTCAAACCCAATCACCACGAATCAGCACAGATCCTATAAATCAATAATCAAAGAGGCTAATCTAGAATAGTGTGTTTCTCTTCAACCTTTAAAACCGACGGAGAAATCTCCCAAAACAAGCGATGATGATGACCAAAATTATCGATTCGTACCTGATCTTTCCGGTCTGAAATTTATCGTTTTTCTGAAACGGAAGATGAGAAACCCGAGAAACGGGAAATCGAAGCCGGAAAGAATCTAAAGGAGCGATCTTTTTTTTCTCTTTTTTCTCTGGGAGAGAAAAGACGATCGAGAGCAAAATAAAACACGTTAATCAGAAAAACGATATTCTCCTGTAATCAGAGCATATGAAAGGGAAAGAGATGAAAAGGGGCAAAAAAGATTTGAGCTTTGGAAGAGATGAAGTTTGAAATTCTTCTGTATCAGAGGCAAAGTCAGTGGCGAGGAGAGAGAAAGCGAGAGACAGAGGAGAGAGGGACAAGAAGAAGGGGAAGTGTATTTGGTTGACAAATGGCAGCTTTTGGTTGGTCAACCGTAAATCTCTAATTTACGTCATTTAACTTTTCTTTTGTGTTAGCATAATTCCGCTTAAGATTCCCTAAAACTTATAATATACTGCCTAAAAAATAAAAAGTGAAGGCTAGGTTTTAGTGGAATACATGCAATAAAAACAAATATTTGCCAAAAAGTTAGAGCTCCAAAGTATTTAGTAATAATGTTTTATATTATATGTCATAATTTCATATGATATGGCCTAAGTAACGGAGTTAATTAGGAGAAGTTTCGTAAATTCAGAACAAATTGCGTGGAGCTTGATGGGCAAATAAAACTATTTCGCACGTGAACTAGACGACATGTAAGGCTCAAAAATAGATCTAATTATATACATTTGTTTATATATTTATAGCCTTGACTAGTCAGAATGGACCAAGGCCTTCAAGGATGCTCATATTGACAGTGGATGTTGCCTTACGTACTCTCGAGGATAGAGAAATCCAGATAGAGTTGCTGAAGGAGCACCGAAAGAATAGGTGGTCATGAGATTCATCACCAGAAGAGCATAGCACACAAGCTTGAGGCACTGTCATCTCCCATCGTCTGAGTCTATCTCTCGTAGGAAGCCGTCCCAAGTAAGCAAGCCAAAAAAATGAAGGAAAATTTATCATATTTTCGATCGAACCATACTGAATTTGTCCAATTTAGAGGCGGATAAACATCCCTCAGTTGATCCCAAGTACCTTTTGACTCTTTACTATTACTCTTCTTATTATATTTTTCGTGACTCACTTGATCATATATGATGATATAGAGAGTAAAAATGGATTATTGAAGTCGGTAAACTCAAATTTTTTTCCTAGAATGCTATACATATTAATATATCTGAAATTTCAGTCGAGTAACTTACTAGATTTTAGTTTATAGAAAACTCTCTTATCGAAAAGCACATTCATCCATAAATTACTCAAGTCTTGATAACGTATCAATATATAAATAACTTTTGTGTTGGAACAACATGCATGTGAAAATAATTAAAAATAAATTAGAGCCGTAATAATGATTTTGAATGTCGTTGTTAATACCGATAACAGAAACTGCACCACCCCCCAACTTGTTCGAAAAATGCGTCGATTTCATCTTCGTCTTCAAGCCCAAGCTGCAATAGTTTTCTTTTTTTCTTAGTTTGATTCATATACTAGTGGAGTATTGATTCTTGAGATGATTAAAAAAATAAAGACCTCATTGGGAGTTTGATTGGGTTTGATCATGTGTCCATCAAAGAGAAACCTGAGTCTAGTTCGTATAGGACTCAAACAAGGCAGCTCAAGAACACGAGAGAATCACACAAGTATAAGAACTTCTTTCTTATTGATGTTTAGAAAATATAACTCAAACAACTAAACACCTCTCTTGCGGATACCTTTGACACAACTCATCAAAGTGTATTTATAGGCTTGGTACAGCTCACCAAAGTCTATCTATTAAGATTTAGATAACTCCTAATCTTATTCATCCTTATCAAGTCTAAACTAATCCTTATCTCAATATACTTATGAGATATCTAGAAGAATGGACTTGGGCCTGATATTTGGTGATTAACTAACATTGACCCCCTTAATCTCCAAATGAGATTTTGCAAGGTCTTTGACTCCAATCATGTCTCGCATCTCACGGAACTTGAACTTGGCCAACGGCTTTGTTAGTATATCAGCCTTTTGCTCGACTCCGGGTACGTGCTCCATCTCTACCTGGTCGTTTTCAACACACTCACGTATAAAATGATAGCGCTTGTGTATATGCTTACTCCTACCATGAAAGACTGGATTCTTGGTGAGAGCAATTGCGGACTTGTTGTCCACTCGTAACACCACTTTCTTGCGTTCCCATCCCGTGACTTCACTCAAGAGATCTTGAAGCCATATAGCTTGACACGCTGCTGTTGTGGCTGCCATAAACTCTGCCTCACACGATGATAACGCCACCGTTTCTTGTTTTTGTGAACACCAAGTGATTGGTGAGTTCCCAAAATAGAAGATGTGACCGGTTGTGCTCTTACCATCATCTTGATCGACATTGTGACTGCTGTCACTATAGCCTATGATTTGTTTTGAGCCAGCATACTCAAACTTCAGACCATGTCCAACCGTTCCTCGAAGGTATCGTAAAATATGCTTCATTGCGGCTCCATGAGACTCACGTGGGGCTTGCATATAACGGCTAGCGACTCCAACTGAGAATGCCAAGTCTGGACGAGTATGGAGAAGATATCTTAGACAGCCAACATGTCTTCGATATACTGTAGCATCGATCTCAGGTTCGTCTTGTGCCTTTGATAACTTCAACCCGGGTTCCATTGGGACATTCGTAGGATTACATGAATCCAGTCCGGCTTCTTCTAGGATTCTGCGAGCATAGGCTTCTTGTTTGATCTCAATACCATCCGATCCTTGAGAGACTTCCATACCGAGATAGTATGACAATTTTCCTAGATCAGACATCTCGAAGTTTGTTGACATCCCCTTCTTGAAATCATCAATAATCTTCATTGTATTTCCTGTGACAAAGAGATCATCGACATAAACTGCAATAATGAGAAAATTGTCTCCTTCAACCTTGTGATACACAGAGTTCTCCTTGAAGCATTTATTAAACTTCATCCCTTTCAAGATCTGATCTAACTTTGTGTTCCATGCCCTAGGAGCTTGCCTCAAACCGTAAAGTGCCTTTGAAAGCCTATAAACTTTGTGTTCTTCTCCTTTCTTCTCAAAGCCTTCCGGTTGAGTCACATACACTTCTTCTCGTAATTCTCCATGTAGGAATGCGGTTTTAACATCAAGATGATGTATTTCCCAACCATGTGAAGCTGCTAATGCAATTAACAAGCGTATAGTCTCAATACGTGCTACCGGTGCAAACGCTTCGTCAAAGTCGATCCCTTGTCTTTGCACATAGCCCTTTGCAACTAGACCAGCTTTGTACTTGTTAATTGTACCATCTGCATTTTTCTTTAGTTTGAATACCCACTTCAAGCCAATGATCTTCTTTCCCTTTTTCTCGTCCACTAATCTCCAAGTGTTATTTTTGTTGATTGAATCGATCTCTTCTTTGCATGCGGTTCTCCATTCAACCGAGTTTCTTGCTTCTTCATAACAGCTTGGTTCATCATTGATGTTTAGTAGCAATCTCTCACATTCCATGTCTGCTAGAAGTATGTAATCACTAAGGTACTTCGGTTGTTGTGCTTGGCGACTCGATCTTCTTAGATCATTTCGAACTACCTCTCCTTGATCTTCGCCAGAACTTTGTATGCTGCTTGATTGTGCTTGTTCTTGTGAATTGATGGAGCTGTTCTGATTTTCGGGATCGTCTTCATGGATCAAATCTCCATTTTCTTGATTAACGTTCTCGGATTCACTTGCGTGGTTTGTCACTATGAATGGACCTGCTCCAGCATCAATAATTCCTCCCCGAGTTATTTGAAACATGCCTGGATTTCTCTCCTCTTCGTTAGACTCTTTCCACTTCCATCCAGCTCGCTCATCGAATATAACATCTCTACTCATGACAACTCTTCTTGTTGACGGATTATAGAGCCTATAAGCCTTGGATCCAGACTCGATTCCAAGGTGAACAAGCATTTCTGATCTATCATCAAGTTTCTTAAGACCAGCAGTTTCGATTTTAGCATAGGCGAGACATCCAAACACTCTCAAGTGGTCGACGTGAGGCTTCTTGTTTCGCAGGGTTTCATATGGAGTTTGATCCTTTAGGGCTCTTGTAGGTACACGGTTAATTACATACGTTGAATGACGTACTGCCTCCCCCCATAAATAATTGGGTACCTTCATAGCTTTAAGAATACTTCTTGTCATCTCCATTAGTGTGCGATTCCGACGCTCTACGACTCCGTTTTGCTGTGGCGTATAGGGAGCTGTTAGGTGACGAGAGATGCCATTCTCCTCGCAGTAATCTTGAAATTCTTTTGAGGTAAACTCTCCCCCCCTATCAGTTCTTAGAGTGTTTACGGCGACGCCCATCTCCTTCTCGATTAATGACTTGTAGCGTTTAAATCTCTCAAACGCTTCACCCTTTTCTTTCAAGAGTATAGTCCACATATATCTCGAATAATCATCAATGATTACAAAGATATACCTATTATTAGCAGTGGTTGAGGGAGAGATCGGTCCACATAAGTCACCATGTAAGAGTTCCAACGGCCGTGACGCTCGAAAGGATGTTGCTTGCGGAAACGATTTTCTTGTTTGCTTGCCTACCAAGCAAGATTCACAAACCTCCTTTTCAAGCTCGATTTTAGGTAAACCATGAACCATCTCCTTTGTTGACATCACCTTCATCGAGTGGAAACCAATATGCCCTAACCGTGCATGCCATCTCCATGTATCCTCTTCAATCTTCGAATACAAGCATGTTGGTTTGCCGATTTTTAGATTTATTTTGTAAAGTCTATTTGCCGATCTCTCCACTCTTATCAAGAGTCTTCCACTTGAATCTCGTAGGGTTAGATAATTCTCCCTCATTCTCACGTCACAACCATTCTCGGTTGCCTGTCCGAGACTCAATATGTTGCTCTTGAGCTCGGGAATGAAATAGATATCTGAGAGTAATCTTTGTTCTCCGGTTTTTCCTTCGAAGATGATTGACCCTTTTCCCCCAATATCGATACATGACCCGTCTCCAAACTTCACTTTGCCTCTGATTTGTTCATTCAGCTCGGAGAAGTATGTTTTCTCACCGGTCATATGGTTACTAGCGCCGTTATCTAGGTACCAAATACCTTCTCCACCTTGTCTTGATTCATAGATGGTAGGAATGAGATTTTCTTCATTCAAGAAAACCACTTCATGCATATACAAGGCTGCGTCCGCTTCTACTGTAACGCCCGCGTTCCAGAAGAATTGATTATTGGGGAAAATAATTGATTCGAGTTTGTTCTGGGGCGGTATCGATCGATACCAGGTGTGGTTTCTAGTATCGATCGATACCAGTCGGGATTTCCTCCTTATCTTCTTCTTCTCTTATCTTCTTTCGAGTATAAAAGGTTGTCCTTGTGAGGATAAGACCAAGGGAAGGTCGAGAAAGAGAGAGAAGGAGAGAAAGAGCGAGAGAAGCTTGGTGAAGCTTGGTGAGGCTTTGATCTTGCGAGATCAAGAGGATTCGAGCTTGGAGAGAAGCTCGAAGGAGAGCTTGGGAGAAGCTTGGCTGGGGCGTGAGCTGTTGAGAAGAGGAGAGGTCTTCTAGAGCTCGTTCCATCGTGTTTAAGGTGAGTTGGGACCAAAGGTTAGCAATTGAGCTTGTGTGTGTGTTGTTAAGCTTGATTGGTGTGTTGTGTGTGTGGATAGACTCGAGTTGTGTTGGCATCGATCGATACTAGTGTGCTGTTTGGGTATCGATCGATACCAGGGCTTTGTCGGTGGTCTTGAGTTGCGTTGGCATCGATCGATACCAGTGTGTTGCTGGGGTGTCGATCGATACCAGGACCCTGGTTGGAGGGGGTCATGTGTTGTGTTGGCATCGAGCGATACCAGTGTGTTGCTGGGGTGTCGATCGATACCAGGACCCTGGTTGGGGGGTCATGTGTTGTTGGGCATCGATCGATACCCGTGGAGTATCGATCGATACCGGTGGCTTCGTGCCGGGAAGTTTTAATGGGTGTTAATTAATTCTTCGTATTGATAATTGTCGTTGATTGTGCTTATTGTTTAGCCTGTTGTTGGGATGATCAATCTCACTCAGCATTTGGTTAGCCAAATGTTGATGCATCACTTTTGTCGATGCAGGTAAAGATAAGGCGTGATCGTGGAATCGAGGCGGTGAGGAGGGGATGATTAGGACCCGGGAGTTGCTTCTGTTGTTGGGGTATCGACCGACACCAGGGGGTATCGATCGATACGTGTTGTTTGGCGGTTGTAACCGTGAGCTTGTGTAAGCTGTAGACCGTGTGTGGTTGTGTAATAATAATTGTTATTATTATTGTTATATGCAAAAAAAAAAAGTGCGGTCCTTTCAAATTTGGTATCAGAGCCTATGCGGTTCTAGGAGCCCATACGGTTCTAGGAGCCTAGGTGGTTCTAGAATAATTGGGCATTGTGCGGGGTCGTAGAATCATCCTCTTCGAGCCTTGTGGGATTCCATGGTGAGTATCTTTATTGTGATGATTGTTGTAGTTCTCTTAGCTTGTGCTTCTGCACGCGTGCAGATGGCTAAAGAGCGTGGTTGAGGTCGTGGCCGTGGGCCGGGGGAGCAGGTCGAGGAGTCGCGTGCGAGTCAAGTTGGGTCTGAGGGTATGGCTGGCGTGAGCGTCAGTGTGGCTGGTGTTCCAGCAGGTGCTGCGGGTGATGCTCGGGCCCGAGATGATCGCATAGCGGATCTGTCGAGGTTGTTGGAGCGGTTACCAGAGAGGGTACCGGCTCAGGCTCCTGTGGTTCCGGCGGTTGTGAGGCGCAGCCTCAGGTGGCAGCTGCGGTTGCTGGGGAGCTCCCATCCTATCTTAGGATGAGGTAGCAGATGCAGAGGATTGGCACGGGGTTCGTCTCTGGAGGTGCTAATCCTGAGGACGCGGAGGCGTGGTTGAGGAGGGTAGAGAGGAATTTCCTCTCGAGTAGGTGTCCTGCGGGATACCAGGTGATCTTTGGTAATGCGCATCTCTGAGGAAGGGGTGTGGCAGCGTGGAGAGTTCAGGCAGCGATGGCTTGGGCGGATTTTGTGGAAGAGTTTAACTTCAAGTATTTCCCTCAGGAGGCGTTCAACCGGGTCGAGTCAAGACTTGCGAGTTTGACTCAGGGGGATCGGTTGGTACGCGAGTATGAGGTGGAGTTCAACCGGCTCGGGTCTTATGTTAGACGAGCGGTTGAGAGTGAGTCGGCCCGTGTGTAGAGATTCCTGATGGGTCTTCGGGTTGACTTGAGGAACCGTTGCATGTGAGGGCTTTTTGCACGGTTGATGAGTTGGTTGAGACTGCGGCTTTGCTGGAGGAGGGTCTGAAGGACGAGGTGGTAGTGGTTACACCGAGTCTTCAGGCGAGATCTGTGCAGCAGCAGTCCGGTCCGAGCAGAGGCGGTAAGCCGATGCAAGGACCGAAGCGGAAGCGAGAGAGCGCTTTGAGAGGTAGTCTGGGTGGATCACTTGAGCTTGGTGGAAGTTGCCTATGGCAATAGTTACCAGGCGAGTAGTGGGATGGCTCCATATGAGGCTCTGTATGGGAGGCCATGTCGTACCCCCTTGTGTTGGACACAAGTGGGGGAGAGGAGCACTTTGGGTGCTAGTTTTGTTCAGGAAACCGCGGAAGAGATCCGGGTTTTGCAGCTGAACATGAAAGAGGCCCAAGATCGGCAAAAGAGTTATGCTGATAAGGGGCGGAAAGGGCGTGAGGTGGGAGGTAGTGTGTATCTCCAGATGGCTTTACTGAGAGGTCCGAACAGGTCCATTGCTGTGACTAAGTTGAGTCCGAGGTATATGGGACCGTTTCGGATTGTAGAGCGTGTGGGACCGGTAGTGTATCGGTTGGAGTTACCCGTGGTTATGCAAGCATTTCATAAGGTCTTCGAGGTGTCGATGCTGAGGAAGTGTTTGCATAGGGGTGACGAGGTATTGGCTGAGATTCCGCCAGATCTCTAGTCCAATATGACCGTTGAGGCGAGACCTTTGTGAGTTCTCGAGCAGAGGGTCAAGGAGCTTCGTCGGAAGAGGATTCCGATGATGCGTGTCCTGTGGGGCTGTGGCGGGGTGTAGGAGGAAACTTGGGAGCCAGAGGTTAGGATGGAACGTGGTTCCACGAGTGGTTCCAGAAGCAAGCTGCGGCTTGAGTTCCATCGAGAGGTTCCAGTTTCGGTTATAGTTGTGTGCTATGTGTATATCATTTTGTATTTCCGTTGTGTAGAACGATGTTACATTATGATGTGTAATAAGATGAGTAATTCTTATTACTGGTGACTTTGGGAGTCACGGTGTTGCATTGCGTTTGGAGTAAAAGCGTTAATGCAAGAGAGTGATAAGATGGTTATTCTTATTGCTGTTGTGGGCGGTGCGATGACCGGGTTATTGGTTATGCACGCCAGATATTCCGGGTGTGGAATATGGGTGATGCCGGTGTTGCCTTGCGAGGATTTACACGGATCACGGGAGGTAGTTCAGTCGAGATGCTTAGAGATATGTGACTTATTGCTCGTTGAGAGGACTGGTTCCTCTGGTGCCGATAGCTCCCAGGACTGCGGTCTTGAGAGTGTGAGTGGCGATGTACCCAGACTCGGGAGGTTTATAGCCTAGAGTAATACGTGATACCGTGGATTCGTAAGGAGTATGTCCCAGACGTGGGATATATCCCCTAGAATTGAGTGGTATGGGGTATCGAGACTCTTGTAGGTTATATTCTTGAGTGGAGTGGTACGGCAGATACCCAGAACTCGGAGATGCTGCGGTGTCTTGGGTGATGTGGTATGGTTCATACCTTGCGAGGTATGGTAGATATCCTGCGGGATATGGCTGATGCTCAGAACTCGGAGATGCTGCGGTGTCTTGAGTGATGGGGTTGGCGTGTGTTTGAGCAATAAGTACATATGATGCCGCGGTGTCATAAGCATTGGGACTGAGTGGGAAACCTCGGAGGTTAGTTTTGGACCTCGTGTGAGTTTTGCGTTGGCCGGGTTGGCCAAGGATTGTGTAATCGTTGCGACGATTAGGGTTCATTGGAGATGGACGGTTCATGGGAGATGAACGGTAACGAAGATTCGAGGACGAATCTAAGTTAGTGGGGGAGAATTGTAACGCCCGCGTTCCAGAAGAATTGATTATTGGGGAAAATAATTGATTCGAGTTTGTTCTGGGGCGGTATCGATCGATACCAGGTGTGGTTTCTAGTATCGATCGATACCAGTCGGGATTTCCTCCTTATCTTCTTCTTCTCTTATCTTCTTTCGAGTATAAAAGGTTGTCCTTGTGAGGATAAGACCAAGGGAAGGTCGAGAAAGAGAGAGAAGGAGAGAAAGAGCGAGAGAAGCTTGGTGAAGCTTGGTGAGGCTTTGATCTTGCGAGATCAAGAGGATTCGAGCTTGGAGAGAAGCTCGAAGGAGAGCTTGGGAGAAGCTTGGCTGGGGCGTGAGCTGTTGAGAAGAGGAGAGGTCTTCTAGAGCTCGTTCCATCGTGTTTAAGGTGAGTTGGGACCAAAGGTTAGCAATTGAGCTTGTGTGTGTGTTGTTAAGCTTGATTGGTGTGTTGTGTGTGTGGATAGACTCGAGTTGTGTTGGCATCGATCGATACTAGTGTGCTGTTTGGGTATCGATCGATACCAGGGCTTTGTCGGTGGTCTTGAGTTGCGTTGGCATCGATCGATACCAGTGTGTTGCTGGGGTGTCGATCGATACCAGGACCCTGGTTGGAGGGGGTCATGTGTTGTGTTGGCATCGAGCGATACCAGTGTGTTGCTGGGGTGTCGATCGATACCAGGACCCTGGTTGGGGGGTCATGTGTTGTTGGGCATCGATCGATACCCGTGGAGTATCGATCGATACCGGTGGCTTCGTGCCGGGAAGTTTTAATGGGTGTTAATTAATTCTTCGTATTGATAATTGTCGTTGATTGTGCTTATTGTTTAGCCTGTTGTTGGGATGATCAATCTCACTCAGCATTTGGTTAGCCAAATGTTGATGCATCACTTTTGTCGATGCAGGTAAAGATAAGGCGTGATCGTGGAATCGAGGCGGTGAGGAGGGGATGATTAGGACCCGGGAGTTGCTTCTGTTGTTGGGGTATCGACCGACACCATGGGGTATCGATCGATACGTGTTGTTTGGCGGTTGTAACCGTGAGCTTGTGTAAGCTGTAGACCGTGTGTGGTTGTGTAATAATAATTGTTATTATTATTGTTATATGCAAAAAAAAAAAGTGCGGTCCTTTCATCTACCGTCTCAGCCATGTTTGCTTCTTGTAGTTTCTTAGTTCGCTCGGGGCATTTGCTTGCATAATGACCCGGTTTATCACATCGGTAGCAAACCAGTTTTGATCGGTCCTTCTCCTTAGAGCGATCTTGATTTGCTTGCCCTTGATCTTGTGAAGTAGACCCTGCTCGTCCTGTTCCACGGTTTCCTCTTCCACCACGACCTCTTCAACCTCGGCCTCGTCCTCTTGATCCACCAGAATTGTCATTTGACTCAGCATTTGCAAAAAACAGCTTGCTTTGATTTTCGCTTTGAGCATCGTCATCTTTGATACGTTCTTCATATGCTTTAAGTCTTCCAACAATCTCTTCAAAGCTGGTTTTATTTAGATCAAGGACTTGTTCAAGTGCCGCCGTGATGTGAATATACTTCGTTCGTGGTAAGCTTTTGAGAAATTTCTTCACTATCTTAGACCCCTCAATGCTTCCTCCCAAGAACGTTGCTTTTGATGCTATTCCCGATAGTTTTTCCGAAAAACTATCAATAGTATCATTGTCTCTCATCTGGAGCTTGTCAAACTCGGTCATTAAGGTTTGCAAGCGTGCTTCCTTCACCCGATCAGCTCCTAGATGACGAGTTTTGATTGACTCCCATATATCTTTTGCCTTCTCATAGTTACCAACTTGTAAGGTTAACGTCTCCGGTATGGTTTGAAACAACAAAGCGATAGCTATGTCGTTTTTGTCCGTGTCTATTGAACCAGGATCTATTGACTCCCATACCTTATAGACTTTTAACATTACTTTCATCCTCATCGACCAGACTGAGTAATTGGTTGATGAGAGCATCGGACATTGGATTGCCGAGGGACTCGGCTCCTTTGTCTTTGTCGAACCCCCACCATCTCGGGCTGGTTCGATCTCAGTCATCTCCTCCGTAAGGTTACGTTCTGGATCGTAATACCTTGACGCTCTGATACCAAATCTAGTTCGTATAGGACTCAAACAAGGCAGCTCAAGAACACGAGAGAATCACACAAGTATAAGAACTTCTTTCTTATTGATGTTTAGAAAATATAACTCAAACAACTAAACACCTCTCTTGCGGATACCTTTGACACAACTCATCAAAGTGTATTTATAGGCTTGGTACAGCTCACCAAAGTCTATCTATTAAGATTTAGATAACTCCTAATCTTATTCATCCTTATCAAGTCTAGACTAATCCTTATCTCAATATACTTATGAGATATCTAGAAGAATGGACTTGGGCCTGATATTTGGTGATTAACTAACACTGAGAACATCCATTTCTATTCCAACTTTGACGGCAAATCCTTCCATCATCTTACGGAGCTCAACGTCCCTCTTAATCCGGAAGAACACACACTTCCCACTCTGTTAAAGAAGATTTGCAAAAGTAGTAATTATTCATACAGTTATAAGGAAGTGTTTATTTTAGAATATAAATGATGCATGCATGGATTGTTAAGAATTAATTTGTGGGAAAACTCTAAAGACATCAAATTTATAGGAACAAAGGGAGGGAGTCTATGTTGAATAATATGATTTTTACGGAAATGAACATTTTTTTTTGTTTTTTGGAAAAGTATTTTTGCAAATGATACGGAAATAGTATATATTTCAAATAAAATGGTTAATTTTCAATCAACCATGTTACGATTTATACCTGCGCACTGACTTTGACGGTGATATGAGACGACGGAACCGACGGTTTCTTCTCGTCCGACGCCGACATCTTCACTTTCTCCTGTGACGGTTGGATTGTTCTTAATTGATTAGTTACGTTTGAACCTTTTTCATTTGATTTGATTAGTTACGTTACATGCATTATATATATATCCGCACAAATACGTAAAGATAGAGATACATCTGTATCATATCATTGAATTGAGTGACACTAATTTTTAAACCTTTTAGTTTTCTGTTCCCCTTTGATTTTAATATCATGATTGTTAGTTTGATCGTCACAAAAAATTTTGTGCCCATTTCTGATTTTTCTGATCACTTTGAGCGAAAGAAACAAACATAGTTATAGTTCGATTGAACGAGATAGAATTATAACGCTCACATTTTGCTGTCAGATTCAGAGGATCACATAAACGGTCTCCACAGTATCGACTATCGAGTATACTCAAACTTCCATGTATGAGATTGTGAAACAGCAATTAAGAGCAGCAACTTGATCAAAAAGGTTTCGAAATTTTCATTCAAGGGATCTATTATCATAGATACAGTAGCTTGTTTGATGTAATAAAAGGCAAAAACAAAAGGAATAAAAACACCGTAATATTAAACCCAAAAAAAGACCCATGACACTCATTACATATAGACACAGTAACTGTGTTTTTTTGTTTTTTTCTTTCTGGTTTTCCAATAAAGTGGCAACACGATTTTACAGCATTTTTATAAGAACAAACAACTCCAAAGAAGAAGGAATCATAATCGTGATACTAAGAGGAGGCTCCAAATCATCTTCAGAACTCTTTTTTTTTTTTTTGGTGAGTAATTTCAAGAAAGACAAATAAAAACATAAAAGAACATTGCTTTAGATGTGTAAAGCAATGCGACTTTTTTTTGGGCAGGAGGCAAATCCATCTTTGTGTTTGTCAAGAGTCCACAGCCGGAGATTGCATGCAGCAGAGCCACTTCTTCTGAAACAAAGAGCTCGATTTGTGTGACGATGGATGGATGGATGGATCGAAAGAGAAGGTAAAAGATACAGAGATGATGAAGAAACTTACAGGCTGAGGTTTACTAGGATCTCCTCCTCCAGACTTAACATGACCCTCAGTGGATTTACCGGGTGATCCAGGTTTGCCACCCGTCTTCTTCTCATCCCTAGCTTTGTTAAATATCACTGTGAAACCTTCTGCTGATGCTGGATCATTCACATCCCACTCTCCAAACTTCGGCAAGGGACGACCTTTGTCCTGTTCATGTAAACAAACACAAATGTTAATGAATTCTAAAAAAGAAGAACAATCAGAGAATGGACAAAGGCTTACTTAGCCTTTTTTTAAAAAAAAAATCATTGTAAGCAAGTCTTAGGTGCAAAAGATAAACCGAAAAGGCATCATCGAGCAAATACGAGAAACCAGGACTTAACTAATATATGTATCAGGAAAAACGTTTGTACAATAGCTCAAACTAATCAACTTACCATTTTTTTATCAAACATAAGTCAAAAAGAGTACCAAAACTAAGCATAAGAGAAATTCAAACCACTTTATTATCCATAAGTTAGGTGAGAAAAAAACCAAGTTTGAGATTAATTTTGTCTCTGAATAAGCAAACAATTCACAAGGCAAAAGGATCCTTAAACAAATGCCACACAATGAATCAAGAATAATCAGGGGAAACCAAAAAAAAGCTACCACGAGACAACTTCTCTGTTCATTTTCATCTCAATTCGAAAATCAGAACCTTAAAAGAGAAATCAATCCCTAAAAACTCTTCCGAGTCAAAACCAATCAAAAAATCAGATTGAATAAAAAGACAAGATCAAAATCCAAAAAGGTAAAAAAAAAAACGAGATCCAGAAAAAGGATTATCAGCAACAAGACATTATTAGCTCATCAGAATCACAAATACACATCTGATTATCTTCATCCTTATATTGAATATCTAAGATTGAGACAAAAATTGTAAAAAAAAAAAAAAAAAAGCTCCGATCAAAATGAAACATAGCATCTAACATACCAAAATTCTCCAAACTCATAAAATCGAATTCCAAGGTATTCTCAAGCTTAAATCGAAACAGAAAAAATCTAAAGAAGAAGCGGTTTTAACGTACCGACATAGCGTCTGCAGAAAGGAGGAAGATTTGTCCCAAGAAAAATGAAAAAAAAACGATTCGGGAAAATGGAGATGAAGCCGCCGAGAAAACCAAGGAAAGTGAAAGAAACAAAATTTGATCGCAGAAGAAAGAGAATCTGGGAAAAAAAAAAGAGAGAAAGAGAGAGACTTTTTTCTTTTTCTCTCTTCTTTTTTTTTTTGCTTTTTTTTTCTTTCTGAAAATTTCCTTTTTGCTTCTCTCTTTATCTGTGCGATGTCTGTAACGGTTTATATAAACGGAGTTAGTCCCACATACGTGACGTCTTTTGGTTTCTTAACGGAAAGCTGAGCTGGCAAACGGCTGTTAATATATATGTTGTTGGTTCAGACGGATGCAAGGCAAGTGACTTGCTGGCACTGTTTTGTCATGTTGCATTAATTTTTTTATAACATTTTTTATTTAATAATAATATTTTTATTTTCAGATGAAATATATTTTAAATTATTTAATTGATTATAATCATAACCATTTCGTCAAAGAAAAAAACAATTGGCTAACCATTTTCCTTTATACATCATCAGTTTAAAAAGATGTCTGAAACGATTTTGTCAAAATAATGACTCTACTAGTTGTTGTTCATTATAAATTTAGAATTATCAAGTGGCCTATTGTTTGATGAAATATGATTTACTTTTATGTTACTTTTTTTTTTGATTTCCCCTAACAACGATTGTAATATAACAAAATCTCAATTATTATTCTTATCTAAAATACCATCCGTCATCACAATATCTTAATCCACTTGCTGTATTAATGTTTTCATTTTTTTGTACATCTCCTAATTATATAAGTTACTAAAATTTAATCTGCGCTAATTATAGTGGAGTATTTTTTTTATAAAAGAATTGTTTTGAATTTTTTAAAAATTACTTTTATCTAAATTGTACAATATATATAGCTAACTAATGATTATAGATAAAACCGTCAATTTGTAATGATTTTTCTATTTAACTCATTTTGCAGTGAACTAAAATATTATTCGGTTAATCCGTAAAAATTTATAATTTTGAAAACATAACTTTAATATGCACCGTTAAATGATTCTAATTTTTGTGGTTAGCCTACGACCTCTTAAAAAAATAGATTTCTTGTGTGTAACTTTTTATAAAAATAGTAAAATATTTTTCAACTTTTGTTTTGATATATAATCAAAAAATATAATAAATCCTAGTGAAAAATATAGCAAAATTTTACATAGATGTTGTTTTTAAATATATATGAATTGATTATTATTTTAATAAATTAAGAAATTATATAATAAATAATAAATAATCTCTTTAATGCAAAATATATAATTTATATATTCTAATCAATAATTGTAAATGACTATTATATCATTTTCTATTTCAATTAGTCATTTTTATTTGTAAATACATTTTATGTAATAACTTACAAAACAAAGTTCATTTTAAAAAATGTCTTTTTAAATAATATTATAGAGATTTGTAATAATTTGTCTATTTAACCCGTTTTGAATGAACAAAAATATTATTCGGGTTAACCCGCAAAAACTTATAATTTTAAAAACATAACTTTAATATGTACCGTTAAATGATTTTAATTTTTGTGGTTAGTCTACGAACTCTTACAACAAAATAGTTTTCTTATGTCTAACTTTTTATAAAATTAGTAAAATATTTTTTCAACTTTTTTTTGATATGTATTCAAATAAAATATAATAAATTATAGTGAAAATATAACAAGATTTTAAATATATATTTTTCTTTGAATATATATGAATTGATTATTATTTTAAAATATTTAGTATTAAAAATAATTAAAAAATAAAGTAATAAATAACCTCTTTAATGCAAAATATATACTTTCCATATTTTAATTAATAATTTAAAAAATTATTATATTCTTTCTTATTTCAATTATTTTTTATTATGTATAATGGCATTTCATGTAATAACTTACAAACCAAAGTTTATTTTTAAAAATGTCTTCTTAAATAATATTATAAAAATATTTAGGAGACGTACACAAAAAATAAACAATAGAGATTTATTATGTTGAATAATCCCTTTCTAATTTTGTTGTTGTTTATTCCTAATAGGTGCAACCAATTTTTGTGCAATAATGATATTATATCGCAAATTAGTAAATAAAACTGTTACAAGACTAACAGACCATCTACACATTGATAATGCATATATAAATATTAATTAATAATGTGGCTACTGCAAAAAGGAACAAATCCAGTGATGCAATCTGACGAACTGCTAGATTCTGTCTGCATCAAGATCCATCAGACACCATCCCAACACAACAAACCAGTTTCTCTATTCCGACAATTTCATCAAAAAGATTCCTCAAAAAAAAACACAGAAGAAGAAGAACCTTATGCTTCTTCCATAGCTCTGCATGTCTTTTCCCTGAATCATTTATCTGAATTGATTTACGCAAGCACATGAATTGCCAACACAACTCCAGCTAATTACTCAGAGTTTGTTCCTCTTCCTGCTCCTTCTCTGTAAAGATGAAAACAAAACAAAAAAGTGAAAGAAAGAAGAAACAAATAAAGATCTTTAACGCAAGTGGAGTAAAGACAGCAGTTATAAACCCACCTGGAGTTTAAAGAAATTCAATCAAGTCTTTTGATCTTTTATTTGGTGTGGTTTTTCGAGTTGTATTTGTCAGGGATAGGCGCAGCTTCACTGTCTTGCTTGTCTTGTTCTGCATAACACCACAAGTTTAAGTGCTTGAGCTTCTGGAACTGGTTGGCACTCATGTCAATGAAACAAGAGTATTAACTATAATTGCATACTTAATTGCTAATCAGAGAGGAGAAGAACGACTTTAGACGCATACTGTGAATCAGACAAAGCTCAAGCAGTATTTTAGCTGGTTCCTCTACAGAACATTTACTCTGGACATCCAGCTCTTCACGGTGATAAACTGCAATTCCACCTGGAAAGCAGAAAACACACTACATATGCAAACCGTAAATAAGAAACGAAATACTAACAGACATAAAGATTAAGAACGAACCGTGTTACAGAGAAGCAGACCCTTGAGATTAGCGTTAACACTAATTGCTTAGGGAAGGGGATCATATGATTACTCTTAAAGTTTGTTCTGATGTTTTATCCCTTCTTGTTACTTTGCAGGGCCTTCAGCTTCTCCATGACCATTGTCAAGGTTTTGTGTGAATCTTGTGACAAGCTCATGGATGTTATGAATCCTCTTGCAAGTAAATCTTTCATGATGATATCAGTATCAGAGAATGCTGTTCCTCGGGAGAGTACCCCATTAATGAGAGCTTTGTAAGTAGTCACATTGGCTAAGAAACCATCTCGTTTCATCTCTTCATAGAGTTCATATGCAGCTACCATATCACTTCTACCACATAGTCCAGTAATCAATACATTGTACGACACCAGATCAAGCTTCAGGCCACAATTTCTCATGACGACTCTCAATTCCAGGGCCTCTGTAACATCACCATTCTTGCAAAACATGTGCATTAGAGTAGTGAAAGTAGCGATAGTTGGAACCAGCTTCATTTTCAGCATGGACCGAAGAAGCAGCATAGCTTCTTCAGCCTTACTACATTTTGCAAGCGCTCTCACCATTGCACTCTCAGCTACATTAGGCGGACATATCTTAAGTGCTATCACCTCATCCTTCAGCACAAACGCAGTCTTTATATCTCCCACTCTACAAAGACCGTTAAGCAGACCAATGTACTTTGTACACTCAGGAGATAAACCTTGCTTCGACATTTCGTGCAAAACCATGCAAGATTCCTGGAATCTGTGGTTCCTGTTGAGGACGCTTAAAATGGCGTCATAGGTATTCTTGTCAAGGGAGATTCCCCGTAAGATCATGACATTAACTAGATCAAATGCCTTGCTGATCTCTCCATTTGCACAGCACTTGGAGATTAGCATGTTGAACGTACTCCTGTCAACTTCAAAACCTCGGCATATGAATGCTTTCAAGATTTTAAGACCAATCTCCAGCATGTTGGATTCACAAACCCCGAGAATAAGAGAATGGCACGTGAGCTTGTCAGGCAAAATGCCACTCAGCATCATGGATCTATACAGCATAAAGGTTGTTGAAATGTCTTTCCTCTTTGAATACCCATGCAAGAGAATATTGTAGGTAGTCAGATTAGGACCTCGGTTTTGGTTCCCCATTTCAGAAAGTAGGTCATTTGTCTTCTCTATTTTCCCCATCCTTGAGTAACCGTCAATCATTGCATTTGTTGTGACAGCATCAAGGGTAAGGCCAAGTTTCTCCATTTTCTCCCGAAAATCAAAAGCAGCTTTCCACTGGCCAGCCTTGAACATACCATCCACAAAACAGGTATACATCACCTCGTTGGGAAGTAAATTACCTCGAGCCTCAGCTTCCATAGCAAAAAGTATGGCAATAACAGTCTTGCCCTTCCTACACAAACCCGAAATAAGACTGGTGTATGTATAACTGTCAGGCAGAATGCTACACTGCACCATCTCACCAAAAAGAGAGACAGCCTTGTCCAAGTTCCCTGATTTACACATCGCAGTGAGTAGGGTGTTGTACATTACAGCATCAACAGCTGCAGGAACATCATGGAGGCTTTTCAGAAACGTCTCTGCCTCTTTCAAATGCCCACCTTTGCATAATCCCTTGAGCAGACTACCATATGTGAAGAATGTTGGGTGATGACCTACCTTGGTCATCTCATCAAATATAGAGAATGCTTTTAGCCCTTCACCCGAGCTTCCATACCCATTGATAAGACAGTCAAAGCTAACTGCGTTAGGAAGAAGACCATCACTTGTCATGCAACGCATAAATTCTTCTGCCTCGCCCACTTTACCAGCTTTACATAGCGAAGCGATAAGTACATTAAAGGTAAAATGGTCTGGAGTATGGCCCTCGAGGATCATAGCTTCATAAATTCTTAATGCTTCCTTTAAGCATCCCATCCTGCAACAATTGTATATCAACGTTGATATATCATGGTTTTTACCCTATTTAGGCCATGATATAAGTCCTTTTATAGAGTCTTTTCTTGTGTTTTGGAGTCTTTTAGAGTCTTTCACAGGTTATAGCACGTCTGGAGCTTAATTGGAATTATTGGAGCTTTTCTGGAGCATTCTGGAGCGAGACTGAAGTCTGATGACTAAGAGCCCGATCTGAGCACCGAGCATCGATCGATACCCCCTGGTATCGATCGACACTCATCAAGATTTCATGGGCCGCGACTAATTATGAAGTCTTGGAGAATTGCAAAAGCACCCAGAAGTCTTTAATAATTACAAGAAGACCCCAGATCGTGTTTTAGGTTATAAATAGGAGTTTTCAGCCACCTGTTTAGGCTATGCCTTTTTATGCCTTTTGATACCTTTTTATGCTTTTATTTTCTGTGTTTGATTTTACTTTGGTTTTAGAGAGACAAGTCTGAATCTCCCTTCGTCCGAGATCAGATCTCTAAACCCTTCTTTCTATTCTATTGATGATTTATTCAAACATGTTGATTGTTTCATTCTCCATGTCTGAGTAGATCCACCTTAGGTTTAGGGTTTTCTCATAAGGGTTTTCTTTGAATGCTAGGTTAAATATCTTTTAGGATTCACCATCTGAATTATAGTTCTTCGCTTAGGTTGTGTTCATATCTTGTTCTAGATTAGCTACCTAGAATATAAATCTTAGGATAATTGATTAGGTACGAGAGTGCAATTAATTACCTGATAGAACCTAGGTGAGCAAATTGATTATTCGCAAAGAGATTTGGTTTAATTAATTTGTGAACATATCAAACCTGATATTAAAGCTGATTTAGAATTTAGGATTCGCAAAGAGATTTGGAATTCTTAGGATTTAGATTTAGATAGTTTTCGCAACGAGAGTTGGTTAGCTATATTTTAGTGATTTGAGTTCAAGAACTGCGCTAAATCTGAATCCTGTTAGTGATATGCTCAATTTAATACCCTAAAAAGTACTAAAGCAGTTGCTGCAGTAAATCAGGGGTCGAACACAAGAACTCAAGAATCACTCAATAGATTCTATAGATCAGAAACAAGCTAAACCAGATGATGTAATTGAAAAACAGAGTTGCAAGTAAAACGTTTGTAAATTCAATTGGGGGAATGTAGGCTTAGGGTATTTCTCAGGAAATCAATGAATGCAGCTAAGTTAGCTAACAGGATCCAGATTAAGCACTGTTCTAGAACTCAAATCACTAAAATATAGTTAACCAACTCTCGTTGCGAAAACTATCTAAATCTAAATCCTAGAAATTCCAAATCTCTTTGCGAATCCTAAAGTCTAAATCAGCTTTAAAATCAGGTTTGATATGTTCACAAATCAATTAAACCAAATCTCTTTGCGAATAATCAATTTGCTCACCTAAGGTTCTATCAGGTAATTAATCGCACTCTCGTGCCTAATTAATTATCCTAAGATCTAAGTTCCAGATTCGTCAACCTAGAATTAGCTTTGAGAACAACCTAAGGCGAAGAACTAATTTAGATAGTGAATCCTAACAGATAATCAACCTAGCATTCAAAGAAATCCCTATGAGAAAACCCTAAACCTAACAGGTGATCTACTCAGACATGAATATTAAATTAATAAACATGTTGAATAAATACTCTTATATTAAATCAGAAAGAGAAACAAGGTTTTGAGATCTGATCTCGGACGAAGGGAAACCAGACTTGTCTCTCACCAAAATCTCTCTTAAACCTAAGCAAAAATAAAGCATAGCCTAAACAATGGCTGTAAAATCCTATTTATAACCTAAATCACGATTTGGGGCCTTCTTGTAATTATCAAAGTCTTCTGGGTGCTTTTGCAATTCTCCAAGACTTCATAATTAGTCGCGGCCCATGAAATCTCGATGAGTGTCGATCGATACCAGGGGGTATCGATCGATGCTCGGTGCTCAGATCGGGCTCTTAGTCATCAGACTTCAGTCTCGCTCCAGAATGTTCCATAAACTCCAATATCTCCAAGAATACTCCAAATGTGCTAAAACCTGTAAAGGACTCTAAAAGACTCCAAAATACTATAAAGACTCTATAAAAAGGACTTATATCATGGCTTAAATAGGGTAAAAACCATGATATATCAACTCCCCCAGACTTAGCCTTTTGCTTGTCCTCAAGCAAATAGAAGACTAAATCAGAAAAAGAGGTTTGAAAACGTAGAGACTCACCTGTTCCTGAACCATCGAAATGACCTTCTTTCCAAGCACCCAAATGTTACCTGATCGGCTTTTGATCTAACCACCATGTACTTCTCCGTAGACATTCGCAGCTTTTCCAGACTCCACACAAAATCCCACAGCATTATTCAAGTAAAGCCCTCATCGCCAGTTTCATCTCTGCAGCTAATTTTTAAGAACCTTCTAGACTCTTTACCAGACAATATCTTGACAAAGGAACCACCCTTTTCACACTTCTTTTGTATCAATTTCTCTCCCCCAGACTTATTTCTTATTATGTTCTATTTATTATTTTTTTTATTTTCAGCTTAGCATATACATATCAAGGTAGGAGACGCGAGTATTGATGGTGTTTGCCACCAAATCCCCGGTTCTTCCCTCTCTATGTATCAAAGGATGTAGGCGAATAATGGCATCATAGGAAAATCCTAGCCTCGCTTCCAATCCTTTGTGTGATCATCCCCTCTTAAGTAGAATAATGGGATCGCTGGAAATTTTCCTAACCCTCTACTCAGAAGAAAATCATTTCAATCTTTTATGCTCTTAATCTATTAACTTATTTCAGGGGAGAGAGATACCATAATTCTAAACACACGGGTTCCTTTATCAGATATGAATGATGAATCAAGCTCTATGAACACTAACCACATTGATGAAGTGCAAAAATTTGGCTCAGGCTTCAGAAGAACTCTGCTGGAGACATGGATGTTTTCTAGTCAACTGGTCAGCCTTTGGATTTTTCATTAGTCGATTCAAAGCTGATCCTGTAACACTGTGCACTCAAAAACAAAATCAAATCAATAGGTTCAAGCACAGGATCATAATCTCCAACAAATTTTGACTCAATAAAACAGTTTTGACTCTATAAAACGACTGACTCTAAGAAAAACAGAAACAATGTCAGCAGACACCTCCCCCAGACTTGAACAACACTGTCCCCAGTGTTATCTAGCCTAGAGTTGGTGAACAAAAACAAATGAACTGAGTGGATTTTTGGAGATGAAGAACCGTACCTGTACAGGGTATCGATCGACACTAGGCAGTATCGATCGATACCAGCCGTATTTCGACACAAAGATTTAAAAATCAGTGGTGTCGAGTTGCTTAACCAGGGAAAACGTTCCATTGTGTTAGAAGGTAGCACTGTTAGGAACACTCAAAAACAGGTTAAAAGCAACATGGTAGATCAAAGATGAATCCAAGGTAGTCAAATGCAAAAACAGACAGTGACATAAGTTCAACAGAAGAAAACAAAGAGAAAGAAAGAAAGAAAACAAACGTGAAGATCAGATAAGACTAATCCTGCGTCTCCTCGGAATCGCTCTCATCATCAGCAGCAGGTGCGGTGTGTGAAGGTCCAGGCTGGGACGATGGATCAGTGTCAGTCGTGCAGCGGCAGCGAACAGCAGCCCAGATGCTCCTCAAGCTGGAGATCATAAATCTCTGGAAGGCAGCTGGCTCCATCGGAACATCTGTGTCTGCAGGCCACTGTGGCTCAGGAATAGGTGTGTATGGGGCAGCCTGTGTACGTCCTCTCTGACGTGAAGTGGATGGGATACCAGCAGGTGGACGAACCTGTCGTCGAGTCGCAGAGAGCGAAGTCAGGAGCTCTGCAGGAGGCTCGAAACGAAGCAGAGTGGGATCCTCAGATAGGTCTGTCAAATCCCTAGCAGGTAGCTGTACCAGAAAGCTCCCATCGGATCGGTTAAGAATCCACTTCCTCCCGGGCTTCAACCACTTAAGGTTCCGCATGTGAGCTTCGTCCAAGTATCGACGCGAAGTGACAATCGAGCAGCTGGTAGTACTGATGCCGAGGTGCTCGAAGACAGGTGTTAGAAGACTACCAATAGTCTCCTTCTTCGTGCTCGTGCCTGTGAATGGCTTGATCTTCAGAGAGACCAAATGATGTGCAAAGACAGCTCCAAGGTTAACATCTTCCAGCTCAGGCCACTCAAAATCCTGCTCAGGGATGATGTCTCTGACAGCCAGAAACAAAAGCAGAAGCTCAGATACTCTCATCTTGTTAGGCTCCATCTTGCACAGAAGAGTAGTGCTCAGGATCCTAACGAAGCATCGCAGGACTGGATGTCGAATGTCCATCTGAGTGGACGTCTTAGAGTCATAGACACCGTTCCCAAACCATGCCCAGAATCCGCGCATGTCAGGATGAGAAGCTGGAAGAGCAGACCTCCTGCGGTCCCGTCGAAACCCGTACATATCACAGAGATCAGGGAGTGAAATCCTGTGCCTGACTCCGCGAGCCATGAAAGATAGGGTGCCATCTTGTGCGTCTCGCAGGGCCTCGTCTGAATAGCTGACACGAGCCGTCGCCATGAACTGACGAACCAAGTCTGGGTAAAGGTCACGCTGCTGTGTAGCCATGTGACCGAAACCAATTCGCTCGAGTAGACGAGCCAAATCTGAGTCAAGACCCAGCTGATGTAGAGAGACTCCGTCGATAAACCTAGTAGGCTCGATGGTGACACCCAACCACGCGTTGTAGAACAGCGTGTCGAAATCGTCCCATTCCTCAGAAATGGGTCTAAAGGCGGTGTCGTCACTCAAGGCATGCGCCTTCTCCTGTCCATCCCAATCTCGCTGACAAGGGATCCTGGCCTTCTCGTTCAGCTTAGGCCAAGGACTTCTGCGTGGGACTGCAGGATTATCCGTAGTAGGCGGGTTAGAGCTCGATGCGCCTGTAGTCCTGGCTCTCTTGGACTGAGATGCCATCTTTGCGGATTGATGAAACAAACGCTAGAAGGAGATAGAGGATGAAAATCCAATGATTCTAGGCACTTGAATCAACAAAATCGGTGAAGAATTTGAAAAGTTGCGATTTGAGAGGGAGAGAGAGAGCGGCGTCGATCGATAGAGGAGAAAGGGAAGAGAGAAGAACCCGTAGGGTTTTAAGGAAACTTACTTGGCCATGGGGTATCGATCGATTTGGTATTTGGTCGACACGGGATGGTGTCGATCGACACATGTGTGGAATGAAGTTCCTCTTAGGGCACTGCGTATCGATCGATACTATGCAGTATCGATCGACACTCATCGCGGAAATCTGCTTCACGTTTTGACACAAGACACGAAACTAAAAATAAACAAAGATAGAAAGGTTTATGTACATACTTACCAGTGGGTTGCCTCCCACCAAGCGCTTGTTTTACGTCGCGAGCTTGACTGTACTGGCGATCAGTCAGGAGAAAGGTGAGAACTTGCGTCGAAACAAGCTCCACGATTCGATATCGCCAACGTCAGAGTTCTGCTCAGCATGTGTTCCACGAACTCCGGTCCTTTTTCTTTCAGCTCTGAGGTGAGAAGTACTCTTGCTTTGGAAAATGGCTTTGAATTACCCGTGCTTTTCACCTTATAATGGATCGAGTCACCATCGCATCTCTGAGGTTTCAAAATCACAGAAGGAGTACTCTTCACTTCTTCGCACTTTTCCTGGTCCTTTGTCATAACCATTTCAGCATCTTTCTTGATTGGGGTAGAAGGACCATCTTGAATATCCGTGACAGTTGGTGCGTCAGGAGGTTCTCCCAAAAGATCATTCATCAGCGTATCTCCTGTGACAATGGTGGTGCAAGAGATATGTGTAGGAGTTCTCCTAACAGGTATGGCATCGTAGTACACCTCCTTGTCAATATATGAGAACGAGATCTTCTTGCTTGGCGTATCCATGATCGCACCAACCGTGGCCATGAACGGTCTTCCCAAGATCAATTGCGTAGTAGAATTTGCACTCATCTCAATAACTTGAAAATCGGTAGGGACCATGCAACTTCCTACTGTGACAAGCAAATCGGCGATTGCACCATATGGAGTAGAGGTAGACGAATTCGCGAATGTGATAGACGTCTTGGGAGATCGAATATCAGCTCCCAATCGCTCTGCAATTGCCTTAGACATAACATTAACGCTAGCTCCTGAGTCAACGAGAGACTCTCCGAATTTAGCTCCAGAGATAGAGCATGGAACTGAGAAAATTCCTGGGTCTGCCCGTTTAGTCAGCTGCGCCAGAGGAGGTGGTCGAGGATACGGTAATATAGGATTGTAGCTCCTTTGCTCAATCAGATCAGGCGTCTGCATACTCTCCGGCTCAATCTGCGAGGGGTATCGATCGATACCAGGTCGGGTGTCGATCGATACTCTGGGTTCTGACACGTTTCGAGAAACGATTTGGATTGGTATCGATCGATACTTGGTGGTGTCGGTCGATATCTTGACGATTTCAGAATCCTCCTCGTCGTTCTTGGTAGAATTTGCTACAAGCCTGGCAGTCTGGGCTAACTGTGTATCCAAAATCGTCTGACGAACACTGAGAGCTTCGATTTTGCTATTCAGAT
Source organism: Eutrema japonicum (assembly GCA_030161315.1). NCBI lineage: Eukaryota > Viridiplantae > Streptophyta > Magnoliopsida > Brassicales > Brassicaceae > Eutrema > Eutrema japonicum. The sequence continues at coordinate 42,242,775 of BSQW01000005.1, forward strand.
CAGAGTACAATGTATCCAATCTCCCATTGAAAGTCGCTGTCATCTGCTGCTGTCCGTGAAGGAGCTGTTCAAGCATGGATTCTATCCTGTTTTCAGAAGATCTGGGTGGTGCGGATGTGTATCTATGCCTTTGATCTTGAGGTCCATCTCTACCCACGTAGTTGACATGTTCCACTGCATTCTCTTCAGCAAAATAAACATTCTTCTTCTGCTTGCTCATCAACAGATTGTGCACCGAATCCAGTTTCGCATGCACTTCAGCAATCTGCGCACCCTCCATGTTTTCAGCTTGTTTCTTTCGCTCAAGATCTGCATTCTTGGCGCTATGGCTAGATGCAAAGTTTTCGATCAGCTGGTAAGCATCGTCAGGATATCTGGTAAAGAAGTTTCCATTGCTAGCAGAATCCAATGCCATCTGGTACCGACAATCAATTCCTCTGAAGAAGAATTTCAGCAACTGAACCATGTCGAAACCATGATGCGGACAGTCCCTCTGATAAGATCTAAATCGCTCCCAAGCAACCTTAAGTCCTTCAGTTCTTCCCTGAGAGAATTTAGAGATCTTGTTCCTGATTTCCTCGGATCTCGCATCATCGAAGAAGTTGTTCAAGAAAGCACTCTTGATCTCTTCCCAGGTAGTCAGTGATCCAGGAGGTAACTGCCTCAGCCAGTAAGTAGCTTCCCCACCAAGAGAGTATGGGAAGAGCTTGCAGAAGAGATAATCGTAGGACACTCCATTGCTCTTGATGCTAGTGACCAAGTCCTCGAATTTCTCTACATGATCCATTGGATGCTCATGAGGCAAACCATGGAAGAGATGCTGTCCTACTAGAGTGTAGTAAGCAGGCTTCAGCTCAAAGTCATTCCGCTCATACGCAGGGGGACGAATCGCAGAGCGATTGGCGAAAAATTGCTCTGGCCTGTTGTGTTCACCAATCGTTCTACCACGATTAACCACAGCATCCCTTGCGTCCCTAGCGGCATTCTCAGCGACAACAGGAGCAGGTGGAATGACAATCCCCTCTCCATCCAGACGTTGTCCTTGCTCATTGCACAACCGACCCTGTTGGTCCCTGTAAGCTCCAGCAGCATCACGAACCAACCCAACTTGATTGTTGTTCATCTTAGCTGACTTCTTTGCTTTCCTGTTTGTGCGTTCCACTTGTGCTAGCTGTTCCAGTGATAGATCAACTAGCGGAGTGCTCTTTTTGCTTCTGGTTTCAAGATTATGCATGCACCTGAAATCACAAGTAAAGAGCGTAAGTAACTGAAATTTACGACGGGTATCGACCGATACTCAAGGGTATCGATCGATACTCGGGCGATTTAGACGAATTTCCTAGCTAAAATCTAACGGCGAATTGAGTCCCCGGCAACGGCGCCAAAATTGATATGCTCAATTTAATACCCTAAAAAGTACTAAAGCAGTTGCTGCAGTAAATCAGGGGTCGAACACAAGAACTCAAGAATCACTCAATAGATTCTATAGATCAGAAACAAGCTAAACCAGATGATGTAATTGAAAAACAGAGTTGCAAGTAAAACGTTTGTAAATTCAATTGGGGGAATGTAGGCTTAGGGTATTTCTCAGGAAATCAATGAATGCAGCTAAGTTAGCTAACATGATCCAGATTAAGCACTGTTCTAGAACTCAAATCACTAAAATATAGTTAACCAACTCTCGTTGCGAAAACTATCTAAATCTAAATCCTAGAAATTCCAAATCTCTTTGCGAATCCTAAAGTCTAAATCAGCTTTAAAATCAGGTTTGATATGTTCACAAATCAATTAAACCAAATCTCTTTGCGAATAATCAATTTGCTCACCTAAGGTTCTATCAGGTAATTAATCGCACTCTCGTGCCTAATTAATTATCCTAAGATCTAAGTTCCAGATTCGTCAACCTAGAATTAGCTTTGAGAACAACCTAAGGCGAAGAACTAATTTAGATAGTGAATCCTAACAGATAATCAACCTAGCATTCAAAGAAATCCCTATGAGAAAACCCTAAACCTAACAGGTGATCTACTCAGACATGAATATTAAATTAATAAACATGTTGAATAAATACTCTTATATTAAATCAGAAAGAGAAACAAGGTTTTGAGATCTGATCTCGGACGAAGGGAAACCAGACTTGTCTCTCACCAAAATCTCTCTTAAACCTAAGCAAAAATAAAGCATAGCCTAAACAATGGCTGTAAAATCCTATTTATAACCTAAATCACGATTTGGGGCCTTCTTGTAATTATCAAAGTCTTCTGGGTGCTTTTGCAATTCTCCAAGACTTCATAATTAGTCGCGGCCCATGAAATCTCGATGAGTGTCGATCGATACCAGGGGGTATCGATCGATGCTCGGTGCTCAGATCGGGCTCTTAGTCATCAGACTTCAGTCTCGCTCCAGAATGTTCCATAAACTCCAATATCTCCAAGAATACTCCAAATGTGCTAAAACCTGTAAAGGACTCTAAAAGACTCCAAAATACTATAAAGACTCTATAAAAAGGACTTATATCATGGCTTAAATAGGGTAAAAACCATGATATATCAGTTAGTTAGTTAGTCTGCATTCACTGATTTCCTGAGAAAAACCCTGAGCCTATATTTCTCAATTGATTTACAACTCCTTTAATTTCTGCACTGCTTTTAATTACAACTGTTTGGCTTAGCGTAATTCGACACTATAGAATCTATTGTGCGTTTCTGTGAGTCTTCTGTGGTTCGACCCCTAGCTATACTATTACAACTGCTTTAGTACTTTAGGGTATTAAATTGAGCATATCAATTTTGGCGCCGTTGCCGGGGACTCAATTTGCCATTAGATTTTAGTTTAGAATTTCGACTAAGTTCGACGGTATCGATCGATACTCTGTAGTATCGGTCGATACTCGTCGTCTTCTTTCGTTGGTATCGATCGACACCACTTGGTATCGATCGATACTCAACGTATTTTTCTGGTTACTTACGTGCTTTGCCTAGTGTTTTGTTTGCAGGTGTATGCCTGTTCGTGAAACCAGAAGCAACAAGAGCACACAGCTAGTTGAACTGTCATTGGAACAGCTAGCGTTTGTGGAACGCACAAACAGAAAGACCAAGCAAACATCAGGGATGAACAACCCAGTGGTTTTAAGAGCTGATGAAGCTGGAATTCTGAGAGACCAAGAGGGTCACGTGTGTAATGAGAGAGGGCAGCGACTTGATGAAGCTGGTAACATCGTTGTCCCTGCTGCGGTTGTTGAGATTGTCGCGCCAGCTGGGCGCGCCAACGCAGGGAATGCTGTGGTTAATCGTGGAAGGACGATTGGTGAATGCAACAGGCCTGACCAGTTTTTCGCCAATCGTTCAGCAATTCGTCCTCCTGCGTTTGAGAGGAATGACTTTGAGCTGAAACCTGCTTACTACACTCTAGTAGGACAACATCTCTTCCATGGTCTTCCTCATGAACATCCAATGGACCATGTAGAGAGGTTCGAGGACTTGGTCACTAGCATTAAGAGCAATGGAGTGTCCTACGACTATCTCTTCTGCAAGCTCTTCCCCTACTCTCTAGGTGGAGAAGCTACTTACTGGCTGAGGCAGCTATCTCCTGGATCGCTAACTAATTGGGAGGACACCAAGAGAGCCTTCCTGATTAACTTCTACGATGATGGGCGATCTGAAGATCTGAGAAATAAGATATCCACTTTTTCTCAAGGACCTACTGAGGCGTTCAAGGCTGCTTGGACAAGATTCAGATCGTATCAGAGAGATTGTCCACATCATGGATACTCTGATGTGCAGCTGCTGGGTATCTTCTTCAGAGGAGTAGATTGGAGATATCAGATGGGTCTGGACTCTTCCAGCAATGGTAATTTCAACACCAGATATCCTGAGGATGCTATTGTGTTGATCGAGAACTTTGCCTCTAGTAGTAGCACCAAGAGCGCAGATTTCGAGCGCAAGAGGCTGGCTGGTAATCAGGATGGGTCGCAGATCGCTGAAGTGAAAGCTCAGCTGGATTCTATGCACAGTCTTCTGCTGGGAAAGACAACAAAGGCCGTCCACTTCGCTGCTGAGAATGAGGTGGAAGATGTTAACTACATAGGTGGTTCTGGTTTTCAGGGTCAGCGATTTGGGTACAACACCAATCGAAACTATGGTCACCAAGGAGGGTACCAATCCCCACCACCCAAAACTCCTGAGAGTAAGATTGAGGCTATGCTTGAACACCTGGTTCAAGGGCAGGAGAAGATGACGGTCACCTTCAATGGTAAGATGGATGATTTGTACACCGATTTGAGTGGAAGGATCGAAGCACTAAATACGAGCCACAGGATGCTGGAGACGCAAGTAGCTCAGACTGCAGCAAATTCCAAGGGAAAGGCGGTTCAATCACACAATGCACACGTCAATGCCATCAGCTTACGTGCAGAAAATCTCGAAGCCATTCCTGAAATCGCACAAGCATCGATCGATACTCCCCAGTATCGATCGATACCAGCCCAGACGTCTGCTAGAATGGATTCAATCACCCGTGTATCGATCGATACCCCATTGGTATCGGTCGATACTAAGGTGATTTCTGAGGAGACAACAGAGAGTTCTACTGTGGTGCCTAAGGTCGTTGCAGAACGAGTGTATGTAACCAGGATGCCTTATCCTATGATTCCTAAGCTGACAAGGGAGGAATGGGAGATTGCTAGACTACAGTATATGCTGGATAACCCGAACGTGGAGCTTCTTTCTGATGAAGATGTACCTGTCAGAAACGATTCAAATCGCATGGCGTCGATCGATACCCTATCTGGTATCGATCGATACCCCTCGCAGAAAGAACCAGAAGCCAAGAAATCACGTGAGGTGATAGGAGAAAGAGTTCGCAATTCACTACAACCACGGAAATTGACACAGAGGGAAGACCCAGGGAAATTCGCAGTACCAAGCTCCATCTCAGGAGTTGATTTCAAAGAGTCTCTTGTCGACTCAGGGGCTAGTGTCAATGTCATCTCAAAGGCAATTGCAGAGCAGTTGGGGGCTACTATTCTATCTCCTAAGACATCTATCACGTTTGCAAACGATTCCACCTCACTTCCATATGGTGAAATCGCTGGTTTGCTAGTCCAAGTAGGAGACTGTCTGGTGCCTACTGATTTTCAGGTTGTGGAGATGGGTGCGATATCTCGTATGCCTATACTCCTGGGACGACCGTTCATGGCTACTGCAGGCGCGATCATAGACACACCTAATAAGAGACTATCTTTCTCTTACATTGACGGTGATGTCTACTATGATGTCATTCCACCTAGGAGTATTCCCACACGTGCCTCTAGCATCAAGGTTATCACAGGAGAGTCGCTAGCAATTGATCTTCTGGAATAGCCTCCTGATGAGCCTACTGTCACAGACGTTCCAGCTGAACCGCCCAACATCCCCAAGAAGAAGACTAAGGCAACAAAGAAGAAGAAGGCCAAGAACAAAAAGGTCGAGAATCCCCATGTCACTCTGATTCCTCAGAAGTGTGATGGGAATTCGATTGATTACAAGGTCAAATGCAAGGGAGCCTTGAAGCCATTCTCCAAGGCCAGAGTCCTTCTTACTTCTGAGCTGAAAGAGAAAGGGCAGGAGTTTGTGGACAGCATGCTAAGCAGAACTTTGAAGCTAGTAATGTCAAGTGATGGAGCCTGTTTTGGTGCAAGCTCTCACTCTTATCCAGCCTGAAGGGCGTTACAGTCAAGCTATTGACGTTAAACGAGCGCTTGGTGGGAGGCAACCCACTGGTGAGTCTGTTTTTGATTCGTTTTTATTTTTATTTTCGTTTGTTTTGAGTCTGTGTCAGGATGAACAAGGAGCAACTCGAAATCGCCTAAGCATCGATCGATATCCCTATGGTATCGATCGACACCAATCGCGGATGAAAATTCACAAAGTCGATCTAAGCATGGTATCGATCGATACCATGCCGTGTGTCGATCGACACCGACTGTTCCAGAACGGTAATTTCTTGTTTCTCTTCGTTCTATCCTTTTTCTTTGTTTCTTTCACTGACTCTAGGCTAGATAACACTGAGGACAGTGTTGTTCAAGTCTGGGGGAGGTGTCTGCTGACATTGTTTTCGTTTTTCTTAGAGTCAGTCGTTTTATCGAGTCAAAACTGTTTTATTGAGTCAAAATTTGTTGGAGATGATGATCCTGTGCTTGAACCTATTGATTTGATTTTGTTTTTGAGTGCACAGTGTTACAGGATCAGTTCTAGATCGACTAATGAAAAATCCAAAGGCTGACCAGTTGACTAGAAAACATCCATGTCTCCAGCAGAGTTCTTCTGAAGCCTGAGCCAAATTTTTGCACTTCATCAATGTGGTTAGTGTTCATAGAGCTTGATTCATCATTCATATCTGATAAAGGAACCCGTGTGTTTAGAATTATGGTATCTCTCTCCCCTGAAATAAGTTGATAGATTAAGAGCATAAAAGATTGAAATGATTTTCTTCTGAGTAGAGGGTTAGGAAAATTTCCAGCGATCCCATTATTCTACTTAAGAGGGGATGATCACACAAAGGATTGGAAGCGAGGCTAGGATTTTCCTATGATGCCATTATTCGCCTACATCCTTTGATACATAGAGAGGGAAGAACCGGGGATTTGGTGGCAAACACCATCAATACTCGCATCTCCTACCTTGATATGTATATGCTAAGCTGAAAATAAAAAAATAATAAGGATATAATAAGAAATAAGTCTGGAGGAGAGAAATTGATACAAAAAAGTGTGAAAAATGGTGGTTCCTTTGTCAAGATATTGTCTGGTAAAGAGTCTAGAAGGTTCTTAAATATTAGCTGCAGAGATGAAACTGGCGATGAGGGCTTTACTTGAACAATGCTGTGAGATTTTGTGTGGAGTCTGGAAAAGCTGCAAATGTCTACGGAGAAGTACATGGTGGTTAGATCGAAAGCTGATCAGGTGACATTTGGGTACTTGGGAAAAGGGTCTTTTCGATGGTTCAGGAACAGGTGAGTCTCTACGTTTTCAAACCTCTTTTTCTGGTTTAGTCTTCTATTTGCTTGAGGGCAAGCAAAAGGCTAAGTCTGGGGGAGTTGATATATCATGGTTTTTACCCTATTTAGGCCATGATATAAGTCCTTTTATAGAGTCTTTTCTTGTGTTTTGGAGTCTTTTAGAGTCTTTCACAGGTTATAGCACGTCTGGAGCTTAATTGGAATTATTGGAGCTTTTCTGGAGCATTCTGGAGCGAGACTGAAGTCTGATGACTAAGAGCCCGATCTGAGCACCGAGCATCGATCGATACCCCCTGGTATCGATCGACACTCATCAAGATTTCATGGGCCGCGACTAATTATGAAGTCTTGGAGAATTGCAAAAGCACCCAGAAGTCTTTAATAATTACAAGAAGACCCCAGATCGTGTTTTAGGTTATAAATAGGAGTTTTCAGCCACCTGTTTAGGCTATGCCTTTTTATGCCTTTTGATACCTTTTTATGCTTTTATTTTCTGTGTTTGATTTTACTTTGGTTTTAGAGAGACAAGTCTGAATCTCCCTTCGTCCGAGATCAGATCTCTAAACCCTTCTTTCTATTCTATTGATGATTTATTCAAACATGTTGATTGTTTCATTCTCCATGTCTGAGTAGATCCACCTTAGGTTTAGGGTTTTCTCATAAGGGTTTTCTTTGAATGCTAGGTTAAATATCTTTTAGGATTCACCATCTGAATTATAGTTCTTCGCTTAGGTTGTGTTCATATCTTGTTCTAGATTAGCTACCTAGAATATAAATCTTAGGATAATTGATTAGGTACGAGAGTGCAATTAATTACCTGATAGAACCTAGGTGAGCAAATTGATTATTCGCAAAGAGATTTGGTTTAATTAATTTGTGAACATATCAAACCTGATATTAAAGCTGATTTAGAATTTAGGATTCGCAAAGAGATTTGGAATTCTTAGGATTTAGATTTAGATAGTTTTCGCAACGAGAGTTGGTTAGCTATATTTTAGTGATTTGAGTTCAAGAACTGCGCTAAATCTGAATCCTGTTAGTTAGTTAGTCTGCATTCACTGATTTCCTGAGAAAAACCCTGAGCCTATATTTCTCAATTGATTTACAACTCCTTTAATTTCTGCACTGCTTTTAATTACAACTGTTTGGCTTAGCGTAATTCGACACTATAGAATCTATTGTGCGTTTCTGTGAGTCTTCTGTGGTTCGACCCCTAGCTATACTATTACAACTGCTTTAGTACTTTAGGGTATTAAATTGAGCATATCAAACGTCGAGTATATGATGCCATTTGGACTAAGACCAGCTCGGTATATTCTACACACTATCTCCTTAGTAGTTTTAAACCTCCCCACCTTAAAAAATCCATTTATAAGTGCGGAGTATGTGACAATGTCGGGATCAATACCATCTTTGCCCATTTCATTAAGCATCTCAACTGCTTCATCCAATAACCCGTTTTTGCAAAACCCATCAATCATTCCAGTATATGTTATTCGCCCAACAACGATCCCATTTCTCTTCATTCTCATGTAAAATCCTCTCGCTAGATCAAACTCTGCATGTTTGCACAACCCATCTAAAAGTACCCCATAGCTAACTTCAGTAGGAGTAAGGCCGTGCGCTTCCATCATATAAAACATCTTCAAAGCCTCTTTAAAGTTTCCCTCACTAATGTGTCCATCAATCAAAGTATTAAAGGTAACATGATTCGGGGAAAGCCCAAAGGTTAACATCTCATTTAAAAGTTGACGAGCAATGAGAACCTTTCCTTCAATAGAAAAACCATTAATCAGCGTATTGTACGTGACTTCGTTGGGGTAAATCATCCTCTTCCTCATTCTCCTCAGCAACAAATAACCTTTGGTGCTTCTATCGTTTCTGCACAAATCATGGATAATCATATTATATGTACAGACATCAGCGTCAACCCCTTTCGACGTCATGTGATCTATAAGCTCAATAGCAGCTTTAAATCTCCCTTTTTTACAGTACCAATGGAGCACAGTATTGTATGTAACTATAGTTGGGGAATAACCACTCTTCTCCATCTTTTCCATGAGATAACACGACTTTTTAAAGTTTCCTTCAGCACAGAGCACATTAATTAGTATATTGAAGGTAGCCACGTCAGGAAAAATCTTCCTCTTAAGCATTTCCTTCAAGAAAGACCAGACTGAAACATCCCCACCACTCTTTACAATGGAACCCAGCATTGCATTACAAGTATAAACAGAAGGGTTGAACCCGTAAAGACCCACCAAGCGAAATATTTCCAGAGAATCTTGAATCATTCCTTCCCTCAAATATACTCTAATCAAGATGTCGAAAACAGCAGGGTTTGAATTGCAAAGCCGGTACGTGGTCATTAAAGCACCAAAAACAAAGCTTGAATTATGTCCCATCCAAGACAACTCCTTCAAGATGTGCCTTGCAGGGTCATACATTTTGGCTCTAACAAGTATATGCGTAGTAATACAAAACAACTGAAGAAGATGGTCAGGCTCCAAACCGGGCTGCTTAACTACCCATTTAAGAAACTTCAAAGCCAGCTTCCCATGAACTGGTCTAAGACGAGCCTGCCTATAGTCCATATGATTCAGAGATCCCCAACGGTCAATAGTAAGAATGTTATATATGCTCTTCTCCATATCAAATCCTGTTTCATAGACCCCAAAAAGTTCAAATCTTTAGCAAAACCCATCCAGAAAAATTCAAGACAAAACATTATAGGAATAAAAATGCAGCAAAAATTTCACTCTAATAAGAATCCTGGCTTAAGTTGGTTTCAAATAACTCTGAAAATGCCATAAGTTAATGAAGAAGCCACCCCAAAAAAGAAGAGGAAACTATATAATTCATCATGAAAAGTATCGTTTAGTTTCACACTAACATTCATTTCTTCCAGTTTAACGAGTTTGATTTCATATGTAAAGAAAATTTTCTCACAAACGAAAACCCACCAGAGACGTCTCGTTTCGAGTGTTTTACAGCGCCGGAAGAAAACCTTACTCGAGAGAAGCATCCGAATTTCGAAGAACAGAGACGCAATAGAGAGATTGCTCCATTTCTGTAAGAAAATAAGCTCGAGAAACCGGACATGGCTGCCTTCTCCGTACCGTCGGTCAAATTCAAAAAAGTTTCTCCGTTCTTCATCGCTGTCTACTCTCTCTAGCCACCGGTGGAAAAAGCTGGGAACATAGTTGGGCCAAAAGTTCGAAAGGTCCGTTTTTTTATTCAATGGGCCTATTGGTGTAAGCCCATGCATAACGTGTAAATCAACACGTGGATAATAATAACACAACACGCAGGATCTCATGTTAACGGACGGCTGAGATTGAGCGGCAGGAGCGTAGGGTAGGTGAAATGTCGATGACGACTTTAAAGTTTTGCCTTGTTGAATTGGGTGAAAGCAACTTCCGAGTCTCACGTGATTAACAATGATTTTTTAAGGTCAATAATACTTTTTTCAAGAAAATTTGCATAGTATATATCAAGTAAAGCTTGAAAAACAAATACGCCAGATTAACAATGATTTTTTATATTCTCTTCAAGTGATATGTCTACCTCACTGTATATTGATAAAACTGAAAAGATAAAAATACAATTGAATGTGAAAGCGAAAAGGTAAAGGGAGAATCTCTAATTCTGTAGAAACTTCCAGTTTCGTGAGTGTAAGTAATCTCAGTACCATTTTCAGCTTCCTTTCTTTGTTCACCCACTATAGCCTGTCTCCACCTCCTATCACCGGTTGTATCCAGTAAACTCACTCTCCCACTATAAATCCACAGTCACAGACACACCGTCACTGCTTCCTTACGCCGCACGTCACACTTCTTCTTCCTCTTCCCGGAGAAGAAGATGAAAAATGTTGACAGAAGAAAGAGAGCACAACCTGGGATTAGCAAAAAGATAGTTTTGCCCTTGTCGGGAGTGTGCTCTCTTTACTTCTGCCACCATCATCGCACATATATACACATTGCGATGTATGTGACCGTGTGGGCGTATGCTGTGTATATAACACTATAGATACTCTTATTACTTCAACAACAATGTTTCTTCAGTGCCAAGGAAGGTAAGTAACCTAGTGACTGACATTTTCATTAACCGTTTCTGTTTTCATCAGGCTTATGTAAACCGGATCGGTTCACCCAGCTTCTCTTTCAGGCCACAGACATGATGAACATCAAGACCTAGATCTGACTATATATCTACTTCCCATTCTTCATCAACTTGAAACTAGGGTTTGTTTTGATTGCTCTGTAATATCACCATTTCAAAATACCCTGAAACTCTTTTTTTTTTTTACTTGTATGGATTCGGAGAAACCTTTAATGATCTTGAAAAACTGGGCTTTGCTCGCTTTTGATCTGAATTCTGAGATAGGATTTATATGTATTCAAAAACCTAACCGTTCAATATAAACTCATTGAACCAAAGGTCACAGAGTGTTATACAAATCAAATGAAATCAAACGAAAGAATCAAAAGATATACTAAGATACAACGTACACGATGCTCTCTCCTTCTTCATCTTCTGAAACAATGTCATCAAGACTTAACCCACAAGAGAAAGACAATGTTGGTTTCATCTTAGGAACCGGAGTAGGCTCAACCTCATTGTTTAGTATCTGAAGAACACGTCTCATAGATGGTCTCTCATTACTATCTGGATGAGCACACATAAGCCCAACAAGCAACAGTTTCTTCATCATTTCCTCATCAAACTCACCTTTCAGTCTCTCATCCACAGCTTCGAGAACTCTTCCTTCACTGTGTAGTCTCCAAACCCAGTCCACTAGATTCACAGTCTTCTGACTCTCTGGTTCTTTATCTATTGGCCTTCTCCCACATGCAACCTCTAGAATCACCACTCCGTAGCTAAAAGCATCTGTTTTCTCAGTCGCAGTGCCGTATTGGAGGTACTCTGGTGCGAGATACCCCATCGTACCAGCGGTTAAGGTCGAGACAGGGCTTTTATCGTGCTCAGTGAGCCTAGCGAGACCGAAATCGCCGAGCCTTGCGTTGAAGTTTATGTCAAGCATTATGTTGCTTGTCTTTATGTCTCTATGAACCACTTGCTGCTCGCATTCATGGTGAAGATAAGATAAAGCTGAAGCTAAACCAATGGCTATGTTCAGCCTATGTGACCAGTCAAGAAACACATCTCCTGTTTCTGATTCTTGATACAGAATCTTATCAAGACTTCCATTAGGCATGAACTCATAGACGAGAAGCAATTCTCCTTTCTCGTTACACCAACCCTGCAGCTGAACAAGATTCTTGTGCCGCAAGCAAGCAATGATGGATAACTCTGCCAGAAACTCGGTTTTGCCTTCGGTTGAGTTATGCCTCGATCTTTTCACAGCAGATATCGTTCCAGATGAAACAAACATGGCTCTGTACACATTACCAAACGCTCCTCTCCCAATGACTCTACTCGAGTGAAACCCTTTTGTAGCTGCGTAAAGCTCTTTGTAGCTAAACTGTCTCAGGCCTGTGATTAGCTCTGTCTTGAGCTCCTTCTCTGCTTTCACACTTTTCCATTTCTTCAAAGTGAAGTATCCAAACACCAAGAGAGCTAAACAGAAGAAGATTGGGCAAGAAATACCAAGTCCAATAGCTAGATTGTGTCTGCGACGCTTCTTACTCGTGGAACGAGGTATAGCCACAGGACCAATGGAACTATCTGAAACTCTGTGAGGATGATTAGACTTTGATCTCACCGGAAGAAACCCAGATGTCTTGAAGCTCCAATTCTCGATCAGGTGAATCTCTGTGCTTCCTTCTGTTGAACCAGAGAATCCTACGTACATCTCGCCGTTTAAGAAAGGGGAAAGATCGATGTTCACAGACAAAAGAGGCTTCTCTGGCTTCTTCGTGGTGGCTACTGCATCCGAGTAATTCAAGAACACGTTCAATAAACGCAAATCGTTCTTGTAATCGATCCAAGCAGTGATCGATTTCCCAGATTTAAGATCGATTTGAGAAGAAACAGACGGATCCGAGGTCGCGATTGAGTTCAAACTATCGACGTCTAACCCGACGTGGTTACCGCTCGGATCGTTGAAATGAGGATCCAATTTGGTGTCGAACTCGATCGCGACGAACCGATTCTTCATGGGCTGAGAGGAATTGACGAGACCCAAGAACTCACCGGGACTTCCTAAGGTGTCGTTGTCGTGAGAGAGGAAGAAAGAGAGCCCGTCGCCGGAGGAATCTGGGTTTACGTTTTGGACGGAGAAGGAGAAGTGAGTGAAGAAAGACGCCGTGGTGTTTGAATCCGGATCGTAGAAACGGATCGGTGTGTTGTAGACGACGGTTCCGAAGCTCGTATCTGGAACGCCGAGCTCTCTTGTGAGTCCGACGACTCCATTTCGGAGATGGGAATCGCCGAGGAACGTGAGGTTTCGGATCGTGAAGGATTTGAAGGTGAAGTTCACGTTATCGGCAGATACGAAGACTGGTTTCGCCATGGAAAGAGCAATCCATGTGAAGAAGAGAACAAGAAGCTTTCTTGAAGGAGACATTAGAGAGAGAGAGAGATTGGTGCTGTGGTGGGAAAATGGGTTCGAATTGATTATGATGAAGAAGAGAAGGGTATGATTGGAATTTTGGTGTGGCAACGGTTATTAGCAATGGGAGAGTATACTACGACGTCGGTTTAGGGATCGTTAAGTAGGAAAGAGCCGGAGGAGCGGGTCGGGTGGGGCCTCCTCTGGTAAGTGGACGCAAAAATCAAAACTGACCGTTTTAATGGCATCTATTGCGCCACCACGTGCATAGAATATGAAGGAATGATCTATCTTTTACTTCATTTAAATCACTCCCTTTGACTCACCGACTATGGTTGACTATTTACTATTTTACTACTTTTAACAGTTAAAAGGGAACCTCAAATTAATAGATAATCTAACCTTTTTTAAAAGTAATCAACCTTCACAAGTTCATAAATTTTAGAAAATATGTTGTATATTATACTCATGTTACAAAAATCGGTTGTTTAAGTGTTAGGCGGCAGTAGACCGTGGTGATTTATAGGTAATCGGTTCAATAAATTAGGTGTCTGATTAATTCCTTTATAGACGGATTAATTTTTGTCTACACAGCCGCTTATCCCATTTTTTATTTTTTTAAATTTAAAATAATTTAGTTGGTTCTAAAATTTGAGAAATCCAACTTATGTTCATATTTTTACTAAAAATCATAATATATTAGATATAATATTTGTTTTCATGTGTTTTATCCAATCTTGAGCACAATATTATGTTGTAACTATAAATTATAATGGATTAACATGTTAAAAAGATATTAAAAAAGTCAAAAACTAATCCCTAATTAATACCTAATTTTTTGTTAGGTACTAGGCCAACTCGACCGCCCGACTAGTGGCTAGCAAAATTTTGAACATTCATTATACCTTAGCTCTTTCCACTAAGAGAATCCACAGAACCTAAGAATAGATATAAAATAGAACTAGCCGTTATGTATGAACGTGAACGTCAATGGGATGACTAATTCATTATTACATTACTGATTACCCACTCACTAATCCTTTACAGAATCAAAAAGGAATCTTGAGAGATTCGATTTTGATATATGATAATTTGTTACAATAGGTTAAGCACAAAGAGAGTTGATTCACAAACTATACTCTATGAATTTAATAAGGATTTGTTCCTCATTTCCTGCAAAAAGAAAGGAACTTGACACACAGAGTCACTTACTTTCTTTGTGGTTTTAAGTTTTACTGTCTCTTACAATCTAAGTTTAGCTCCTCGTCCTTTACGCTATTGCGATCGGAACTTTCGCGGCAAAAGAACTGCGAAAATCGAAAAGAAATTATGGCCAAAACTAGGCAACATTTTTTTATATGTTGAAGTGTAATCGAGAGATTTTACCTTGGGTTATATCGCGGAAGCTTTTCGCAGGGAAAGTAAGATCAGGATCAAGTTTTTGTTGGGAAATGACTGTCTGAAGAATGTTGCTCTTGCTGTGTAAACAAGAAGCTTTAGGGTAAACAAATAGTAATGACTAATGAGAGTTGAACATTAAAGAATGAGAGAAGCAATTCAGAAACAAAACCTGGCCCAAGAAGGAACGAATTTGTGGTTTGACTTGTCGTCATAATCATCTTCCTCTTCATTTTCGTCGTCTGAGCATTTGTATGGAGAGATGTCGTAAGACTCTTCAGACATTTTCCCTGGGTTGCTTATTACCTATAAGCACAAGTATTGTTATGTATTGAGATTGGTCTCATATCTAAGGAACTCCAAGTCTCTAACAGATGAGAAACATGTACCTTGAAATCATCATCTCTAGAGGTTCTTGAAGCATTGGTATCATCGCTGGAATTACTCTTTGATCTTACTTCAGGGATCCTAGTATTCGCCTGTCCTCGGGTTTTCTCAGCATTACTTTGGGTTTCTTTAAGTTCCTTCAGTGCTTTTATCTTCGCATCCTAAAATGTCATTTCTTTTTTTTGTTTAGCAAAACTCCTACATGACGTTAGTTAAACAAAGTTTCTAAGAACAAAACAAGAAGAGGGATCTTACCATAGCTTGTCTTTTCAGTTCTTTTTCAGCTTGTAGTTTCTCATCAGCCTCTCTTTGTTGTCTCTGAATCTCTGCAACTCTCTGTCTTTTAGCTTCCTTCAATTTTTTCTCTTCTTCTCTCTGCCTCTTCCTATTCGCCATTTCAAACTCCTTTCTCTTCCGCTCTTCTTCTTTCTTTTTCTTTTCCATCTCTTGCTTCCAAGCCATTTCCGCCTCCTTTTTCTTTCGCTCTTCTTCTTTATTTTTATTCTCCATCTCCTGTTTTCTCAGATTTTCTTCTTCCAGCCTTGCCCGCTCAAGCTTCATAGCTTCTTTCTTCATCATGCGATCATTTTCTTTCTGTTCAGCAATCCGTTTCGAAGCCTCAGCAGCTTCTAGGGCCTTTACTTTGACATCCCTCTTGCCTAGGGGAAACATAGATAGAGTTAAATCAGACAAATAAGTCGCACAAGACAGTAAATTGAAACCTCCAATTAATTGAAAATTTCAAAAGCTTTATACTGGAAAGAGAAAACTACCTGTAAAAAGTGCAGCTGCTGGTTTTTGCTGCTGCACAAGTGGAACGAACGAAGTGATGTTGGAAACAATGTTGTTGTGCCTAGGTTCTTTTTCTGGTAACCGCGGCCTTAGAGTTGTCAAACTCGAGTTACAAGACAACTTAGATTTACTGAACCTGCTACTAGGCGGTCTAACATGTCTTCCAGCACCTGCTCCACCTTGGTTATCTTTACCTTTACCCGTGAATCTTCGGCTACCACCGTTCTGCCTTCCCACTTTACTTTTGACACTGTTATTGCACGTAGCAGAAAAGCTGAATGCAGTATTGACAGAGTCTAGGCTCTGCCTGTCAACAGGAATCTTGGCTTCAGAGACAGATGGAAGAAATTTTATAGGGTCTTCACTAACATCTGCAAGAGGTTTCCTTTCAGCAGAGACATTCCCCCTTTCGGAATCAGATACTTCATTGACAGCTTCGGACATCTCATCTATGTTTTCATTCTCTTCAGTTATGCAAGGAAGGTCCAGAATTGAACTTCCTCGCTGCTCTAAGCTCATAGACTTTGGAGTGTTGGTACATAAGCTTTCAGCCTCCTCATATACGTTCTCATTCTCTTCGCTAATGCAAGGTAGGTCTGGTGTTTGACTGCCCCGCTTCTCTGAACTGGAAGACTTTTGCAAACTCCTATACCACAACTTCTCAGTTGGAGAGGCGCGGGGATTCCTAGCATCAGTAGATGAGCCAGCACCAGAAAGAGGCTGGCAGTCAGTGTACAATCTTCCTGTGTAATCAAGGTTAATCCCCAAGTTATCAAAGACAGAGCTACCCTCAAGATTCTGACTGAAAAACATGCCATCAAGCAGATCAGTTGAAACAGACTGATCCAAGTCCAGTTTTCCATTGAACTTAAACGTTTTAGCCAGGTGTAAGGACGGAGTGGTCTTGCAAGCAGACTTGCGAATCTGCTCTATCATGGTTGCACTTTCTGCTGTAGTTCTAGGAAGCTGGAAGCTGTCATGTTTTATTTGGTTTTTGGAACTGCTTTGATTTTCATCATCGGTATGGATTATAAAGCCTTCCAAAACAGGGGGACTTCCATCGACTGAGCCAATCAAACCCAAGGGTGATAAACAAGGAGAACAATCTGGATCGCGGACAACGCAACTAGCAAATGGATGAGAGGTTTCTCCAGCAAATGGCAAAACGTCAATATTTTCTGTTTTAAATCCCTGATTTGGAGGACTCATCAATCCAGCTTCCTTGAATAGGTAACCCTGTAAATATCCGTTTTTTCCTTTTAATAACACACCATACAGATAAAATACTATGCAAACTAACAGCCTGTGCTGTACTGCAGTTTAATCTCTTGGGCAGAGAATCAGTAGAGTCACACCAACAAAGACATACAAAGACGAGCACGGATAATCATGAGAGGTGCTTGATACTACACTTACGTCTAGAATGAGATTTTCTCATTAATCACAATATCACGGTTTTCAGGTGAAGTATAATTGTTTATTTCCCTTTAGAGCAAGAATGAATATATCTATTTAAATTGAGCGGTTAAACTTATCTTCAAGAGAGAAAGATTACTAATTAGAAGACATAAACTTAAGAAGAATGAGAAATACAGCACATACCTCTTCAAATTGTAACTCAGCTGAAGATGCAGATCCAATCATCTTTTGTAACTCAACATCATAGTGATCTGAAGGTGCAAATCCAATTATCTTCTGTAACTCAACATCATAGTGATTGAGGTTGTGACATTCGACTTCCTCCCTATGATGTACTGTTTCCCTAACAGAATCTGAAAGAATGTCTCCCTGCAATATATAAAAACCCATGATTCAAAAAAGCATTGTAGTTGCATCTGGAAGGACGGAGTGGTTCAAGACTCTCATATATTGAACTGTCCCCAGACAGAGGAAAGAATATTTTACCCCTGGGCTTGACGAAGGCACTCTACTAGTTAGTTTTTCCAGGGTTCTTCTCCGCTTATTCTGCAGTTTGGAACCCTCCATGGAGGAACTCGAGCAGAAAAATTCCTGTACAGAGCTCTCTGGACAATGAGATTCCCCTGTTTCTGTACATGCTATATTTCTATTAATTGGGGGTATACAACTGTCAGAAGATGTTTCAAGTTGAGGCCTCTTTGTCAATGCATCTATGTGACCAGTGAATGTATTTGACTCTGGAGGTTCATTCTCTCCCATTTTAAAGCTAGTATGGCTTGCAGGCGATTCCATTTCTGATACCATTTCTTTCTTTAAGCCATTATGATCCTCAATGTCATTCATTTCATTGTCTGCCGAGAGAATAACTTCAGAATCAGTGAGAGATGGAACATCTAACACCCTTGTGGCGGATGCTGGTGTTGCGGCCTTCTCCATTGAAGTTTTTTCTCGACTATTCATTGGAATCTCATTGAAGTTGCATTCTTCATTATCATCAAAACGGGGTGATTCAGGCTTCACAAATACAGGAAGATCATGGGTTCTCAATGATGAATTTCCTGCTCTAACTTCATGCTGTTTGTCAGCCGGTTTATGATCAGAGCCAACAGCCGGTTCATTAGTTGATTCCTCTTCATTGGCTGAGCTTCTTGGGCTACTTAATCTTCCATGGCATTGGTTACCACCCGCTCTGGTCAATGAACCCTGTGTCTGTGGCTGCACTTCCTTGGACCCACAACTAGTATCACATTTTTTTGAATGGTCAATCAAGTCTTCTACAGTACCGCTTTCCTGAAGAATAGATTCAACCACCACTGGCTCAACTTCTGTGATGTCAGTTTGGCTTAAACTTCTAGATTTTGGAATACTGCTTATTTCAGTTGATTCACCAGCATTATCTTCCTCCACTAATAAAGCTTCACCAGTAACAGTAACGGGCTTCAACAATACACTTTCATCGTCTGATTGCATTACTGAGTGTCTCAACCGCACTTCAACTGACGAGGACTCAACAAAGCCCAAAAGATCGGTCGTGGGTAAAGAGTCTTGGATTGCACCCGCAATTGTCGTCTCATCTGAAAATATGCCAGTTTGGCTGACCCTTCCAGCACTTGAACATCTGTTAGTGTCAACACATTCACCATTTTCTTTCGATTGATCGTCAACCACTAAACGTTCAACATCAATAGTCGAGGGAATCAGTGACTCTTTTACACCTTCAGCTACTAAATCTTCGCTGGATATGCCAGTTTGGCTGACCCTTCCAACACTTGAACATCTGTAAGTGTCAACACATTCACCTTTTTCTTTCGACTGATCGTCAACTACTAAACCTTCAATATCAATAGTCGAGGGAATCAGTGACTCTTTTACACCTTCAGCTACTAAATCTTCGCTGGATATGCCAGTTTGGCTGACCCTTCCAACACTTGAACATCTGTAAGTGTCAACACATTCACCTTTTTCTTTCGACTGATCGTCAACTACTAAACCTTCAACATCGATAGTCGAGGGAATCAGTGACCCTTTCACACCTTCAGCTACTAAATCTTCGCTGGATATGCCATTTTGGCTGACCCTTCCAGCACTTGAACATCTGTAAGTGTCAACACATTCACCTTTTTCTTTCGATTGATCATCAACTACTAAACCTTCAATATCAATAGTCGAGGGAATCAGTGACTCTTTTACACCTTCAGCTACTAAATCTTCGCTGGATCTGCCAGTTTGGCTGACCCTTCCAGCACTTGAACAACTGTAAGTGTCAACACATTCACCTTTTTCTTTCGATTGATCGTCAACTACTAAACCTTCAACATCAATAGTCGAGGGAATCAGTGACTCTTTTACATCTTCAGCTACTAAATCTTCGCTGGATATGCCAGTTTGGCTGACCCTTCCAGCACTTGAACATCTGTAAGTGTCAACACATTCACCTTTTTCTTTCGATTGATCGTCACTCGCATTATTTTCAACTACCAAATCTTCAACATCGATAGTCGAGGGAATCAGCGACTCCTTTACATCGCCACCTTTCAGTAATGAAATTGAATGTCTTGGCTCCACGCCAACTGAAGAAGACTCTTCAGAGCCTAAATGCTCGGTCTTGGATCTATTTCCTCGAGCATTACTGCCGGACCTTACAAAAGCAATCTCAAGGCCTATATTTCCGCCGGGAGAAGGTTTGAGCTCATTTCTACTGTTTGAACGACTTTTCGAAGCTTTGGCACTACTACGTATCTCCAAAGCTTTTTGACGTGACTTTGATCTCTGAATCTTAGCAAGTGGTAATCGAGAGTCAAGGTTTGGTTCAGTTTCATCTTGAAAATGTACAGGAGATGATGGTTTCCGCTCACAACCAGTAGTTGAGATACTTTTGGGAACCAATTTCCCTTGGCTACGTCCAGGAGATGTAGCTTCAAGATTATTTTCAGCTCTCTGATTCTGAGAGTGTTCGGGAGATGGAAAAATTTGATTGCTATGCCTTGATTGAGGATTTAGGAGTCCTGAGATAATCTCCTCCTTATTCAACTCTGAATGCATAAAAACAAATATCAAAATAAGAATATTGCAAAGAAACTCTTCTCTTTAATCGTAATGGAAACAGATATACAAGCGATGTAAGTTATAGCACTTGTCTTCACGGAATGCTAAAGTCGATAGTTTCAACAAGCTAGCCATTACTCATTTTCATGTAAGGGAGAAAATAGGAACAGCAAGACCGCCTAAAACCTATCACAGTAAAATCAGCATCAAATTACGCTTATGAAACCCTAACACATCAAATTATTATGCTTATGAAACCCTAACACCCTTTATAATCTTTCAATCCGTCCTATCACAATAATTCGACATCAAATTATGCGAATACGCCTTACAAACATCCAATCCCCTCCGCTTTAAGTATCAAACAACTTCGCAGCAACAATCCCACTAAATGCGTCGACGAGAAGGAGAAATCTAAGAATATTGATCCGTAAACCCAAAGACTGCTATTGATTTGCTCCAATTAGCGAAAAGGAAACAAAAAACAAGGAAATTAACCATCATGGACTATGCTTCGAGAATCAACAAGAAATTGAGCACTAGTCAGAAGATTGACCACTATATCAGAATCAATGAACTACCGGAAGTTTGGGAAGGTAGAAACGGAGACCGAAGCCACGACGGAGGAGACACTCCGGCAAGTAGGCACTTGCAGGCTAAATGCTGGTCAAAGAGATCTACTTTTTGCTTGACCATCTCGACGATTCGCCTCTTACTCCCAAAGATATGAGCGAAGAGATTCTCCATATTCACATTCGCCGTCCCCCTCGGATTCTCGCTGCCGGAAAACATCGCCGATGACCTGCTCTCGAGACTATTAGCGCGGATTTGAATTTCAAAATTTTGGGGAGAGAGATTTCATTTTCACTTTTTTTTTTTTTTTTAATCGGATGGGATCTTTCATTTTCCCTTTAAAAATTATTTGTAACCACTATGAAAAAAAAAAAAAAAAACCTCGCTTAATTGCAACACGGTGCGTTTTAATTCAAACCAAACGGCGTCGTAAATGTAACCCTTAACGCGACGACGCCGTCTCGATCTGTCTATGACTTATCTTATCCTTTATTCTTCGCCGTCGTCGTCTTTCTCTCTCTCTCCCTTATCATTCGCCGGAGTGATCGTTGCCGGCGCAGATCCGTTCATAAGTATCAATGGATGTCTCCTTACCAGTCGAGAAACTATCTATTCGAACAAAACCTGAGTAATTTCAAGGCTTATTCTTGATTTTGATTCCTTTCCCTTCAATTTTCTCTCGAGGAAAAATTTCGATTTTGTCAATTTGATCCAGCTGGTTACTTATGGTGATGAGACTCTCACGAGTTTCATTGTAAATTTCTGAGTGTTGACTGTAATTCGGTCGCTTGTCTGAATCAGGGACAAAACTTATGTAGTGCTTGTGGCAACTGGGAGTTTCAATCCTCCTACTTTCATGCATTTACGCATGTTTGGTGAGTTTTTACCAGATCAGCTATAGAATTCAATGTTCCTATGCTTATCAATGGGTTTCAGATTTGATGAATGCGAGAAATTCACACATTTTTTAGGCATTATGATCATTGTATGACTCGTTACAATGGGACACTGTTTAATTGTTTATAGCCTAAAGTAGCTTAGATTATGCCTTGTTCAGTGAAACAATCCTAAATTATCTGATTGTGTTTTTCGAAACCAGGATATGTTCAGAAAGAACAGGCTTCTTGATTATTCATGTTGATGCTTGTCTTGTCAAATGATCTTGCTGCGACCTTTTGTCCAAAATTTCCTTTGAACCGATGTGTTTTTGTTTTTTCCGTGTTTAGAGCTGGCGAGAGATGCATTACACTCAAAGGGGTTTCATGTTCTTGGAGGCTATATGTCCCCTGTAAATGATGCATACAAGAAGAAGGTATTGAGAACTTTAGTTTCTTTCAATAATCACTCTTGTTACCGATGCTAATGGACATGCTACGTGTGATGAAACTAACAGCTTCTTCTTCTTTTTTAGTTCCCAAGATTCTTCTGTTTACTGTTTAATTTCCTTTAGAAATAATATAATCATCGGATTCTGTGTAGGGCCTCTTATCTGCAGAGCATCGTTTAGAGATGTGTAATCTAGCCTGCAAAAGCTCCGACTTTATAATGGTTGATCCGTGGGAGGTACTCTCTCTCTCTCTCTCTCTCTCTCTCTCTCTCTCTCTCTCTCTCTCTCTCTCTCTCTCTCTCTCTCTCTCTCTCTCTCTCTCTCTCTCTCTCTCTCTCTCTCTCTCTCTCTCTCTCTCTCTCTCTCTCTCTCTCTCTCTCTCTCTCTCTCTCTCTCTCTCTCTCTCTCTCTCTCTCTCTCTCTCTCTCTCTCTCTCTCTCTCTCTCTCTCTCTCTCTCTCTCTCTCTCTCTCTCTCTCTCTCTCTCTCTCTCTCTCTCTCTCTCTCTCTCTCTCTCTCTCTCTCTCTCTCTCTCTCTCTCTCTCTCTCTCTCTCTCTCTCTCTCTCTCTCTCTCTCTCTCTCTCTCTCTCTCTCTCTCTCTCTCTCTCTCTCTCTCTCTCTCTCTCTCTCTCTCTCTCTCTCTCTCTCTCTCTCTCTCTCTCTCTCTCTCTCTCTCTCTCTCTCTCTCTCTCTCTCTCTCTCTCTCTCTCTCTCTCTCTCTCTCTCTCTCTCTCTCTCTCTCTCTCTCTCTCTCTCTCTCTCTCTCTCTCTCTCTCTCTCTCTCTCTCTCTCTCTCTCTCTCTCTCTCTCTCTCTCTCTCTCTCTCTCTCTCTCTCTCTCTCTCTCTCTCTCTCTCCCTCAAAAGCTTTTGATAAGCTCTCTTTAGAAGAACAAAGCGTTGTTTCCTTGCAATACTGTAAAAGCTGTTCCTACAGGCATCTCAAAACAGCTACCAACGAACTTTGGTGGTTTTATCAAGGGTCAAGACTTTCCTTAAAAACAATCGACTTGTACCCGAGGGTAAGATAACTGCAAACAAACTGTATTTTAGCATCTTTCATAGTATATCTCGCTTGCTGGATCATCTTGATGGGATTGCTATGTTTCATCATACTTACTACTACGCAAATGACAAACTTAAATTATTAGCATATTGTTTCTAATGCTAGAATCTCTCAAAGTCATGCTATTATGTGGCTCGGATTTACTGGAATCTTTCTGCACTCCCGGTGTATGGATCCCTGAACAGGTAAACCAAGGCATCGTCGTTGTATAAACCGAGATGTTTTTGATCAATTCTACCCACCATTATGCTCTTTTTCAATATTGGGTTTCTAAAGGTAAAGACTATTTGTAAAGACTATGGCATTGTGTGCATCCGTAGAGAAGGACAAGATGTTGAAAATATGATCTTTGGTGACAAAATCTTATACGAAACCCGTGTAAGCACATTATTACCGAGTTCCTTTTTTCGTGTGAGTCCGCTATATCAATCAATCAGGTCAAGTCAGTGTAAATACGGTTTCTTTTGTAGGATAACATCAGAATCGTCAACAATTTTGTTCCTAATCAGATCAGTTCGAGTAGATTAAGGTAGTGTGAGATCTCTCGTCCTCGAGAACATTTCATTTACAGTAAAAAAAAATGGCTTCTCTTGCTCATTCCTCTGCTTCTTTCAGGCAATGCATTTCGCGAGGATTATCGGTTAAGTACTTGACTGAAGATGGAGTAATAGATTATTTCAGACAACATCAACTTTACACTGAGCTCACATGACAAAAGCTGAGAGGATTATTATTACTTCTTCAGATCAAATAATCGTGTGATAATCAGATGTAATCATACCAAATAAATTTGCTGAAATCGGTATTTTTATATTATTATTTATCAAATTTCTAAACGATAAATTTGTTTCTTCCAGAATAAACTTGGGGAGAACGGTCGATTCCTGCCCAAACTAATTTAAATGGTGCGGATTAGTACTTGAAAAATTTAGTTGTCCAATTTCATACCTCAATTTTTGATAATTTGAATTTTCGTACCTGAACTATTTTTTTTTTTGGCCAAAACTAACTTTGACCCGAACTCTGTTAGTGAAACCCGTTTAATTATTAACAGAAAATCTAAGTTGACAAAATGACGTCGTTTTGATGAGTTTTTAAAATAAACAAGCAATGGGACTCGAACTCACAACCTTAAGACTACATATTTTTCACTCGACCAAATGTGCTGGATAGACTTTAGCATTATGAATAACAAATATAGTTAATATTAACCGCAGGAAATCGGGGATTTTTTGGAACCTCTGGTTATTCTTATTGCTTAAGAAATCAATTGTTTATTAAATCATTAAAGGAAATGAAACGGGTCTTCTTCATATTGTTTATTAAAGGAAACAAGACGATATGTGTTTATTTTATCATTAATGATAAAATAATTCACCCTTTCCTTTAATTATAATATGACATTAAAAAAAAAGGTTTTTTTTTCTCAATATGCTGAACATCAATATATCGCAGGACATAGGTAGTCCTTCCAATATGGTAAAACCTAAAAGATACTTTTTATGTCAATTATGATATTCACCATAACCACTGCAATATGCAATCCGGTCTGTATCAAATCTCTGTTATACTCAGCAGGTAGAGCATCACGAACAATTTTGTTTCTTCTGAATAACGTTTTATTTTGTTTGTATGGATGGTTCCGTGGCGATAACTTACTATATTAGGATCGGCGTGATAAACAGGTAAACATAAAATATTTAAACACTAAAATTGATAATATGCTTAATTATAACCAATATAATTAGATTTTACATATATGTTTTAATGTAACGATTCAGGTATGAATAACGAGAATAAAATATTTAAACATTTTAAACATGATTTTACATTTAAAAAAAAAAATTGAATATCGAAAACTTCTTCACCACCTAGAAAATGTAACCCACTGCCAGTTTGTATTCACAACTCAAGAAACCGGAAATTACTTGGATTGCTTCTCGATTGATTCCGGTCAGTATATTGCAGCTAATTAAGGATTGGGTCTCTCTTGCGAAAAAGGAATAGATCAAAGGCAAGTTAGATATCTCATTTCTAATCTCAACCCATCCACCTAATGATTAAATTATCTAGTGGAAAGGTAACTTTCTCTTACAGTTGGTTTCTTTTGCGATTTGTCTGCTTATAACTAAGTGCATTTCTATATCTTTTAAATCAATTAGATAGTACACCTGGTGAATTATTTTCATAAAGGGAAACTCATCTAAAGTTATTAATACTATGTAATATGTATGAGCGTTAATTATATCAATAATATATGATTAAACCTCGATCCCAAGATTACAGAGGTTTTAGACGATGATATAATTTGTGGCCACTCTTGTTTTATGATGATATTAAATCTATGCAAACAGTATAATCATATCAATCATTTTATAAAACATCAAATTACGTTTTAAATTGAAATTAATGATAATTTGTTTTTGTTAACAACTCTATCAATGAGTTATAGATAGTTTTTCTAAAATATGAAATAAGAAAAGAAAAAAACACAATTTGGGGAAAAAATTAATAACAAAATAAGCAAAACACAAGAAAAATGTAAGTACAAAAAAAAAAAGAGTTTACAAGAGTTTGGCTACCGAGGCTTTCACATGATTTCTCCGGACCACATGATTAGTTGGTGTTGGGGGATAACGCATAGGCCCTCGGTGCGATAGGGCTTGCCATCCTGCACCGGTGGAGTCGGCGGTCCCTAGTCCAGCTGGATCACCTGAGTTATCGAAAAAAAAAAAAATAGAAACTACAGAACTAAAAATGATGATTCTTAATTATCAGTTACAAAACAAAAATTGCAACAGTATTAGATCAAGCACAAGAACAAAAAAAGCCTAAATTGAGGTCAGTAAGCATGTTTCAGGTAGTATGCATGAATGATTATTCCTTGGTAGTATGCATGAATGATTGTTCCTTGCAGTCTTCTTTAGAAAGAGGAAGAGAAAGAAGAATTATATGAATTTGGTCATAACAAGATTTCAAACAAAGTTGAGAAAATGCAAACTTAATTATTACAATAAGGACTCTGGAAAAAATAGTTCAAGTAGTGTGCAGAAAGAGCACCAGCAACTATCTTTGAGCAGGGTTTGATCCAATCCTTAGGTATGATGTTTAAAAAAAGAAACGAAAGATTGATGTTTAAAAGGAGATCTACAGCGAGTGATCTGTAAAATATAATAAGCATGACTAACTAATGATTGTATCGGATGATTAATTGCTTTTTTTTCTTCCTTAATATTAGAACTTTGGAATAAAGGAAGAATATATTTAATCAAAACTGTTTTTTTGTTCCTTGTATAATTTCTTGTTTTATTCGAATTTAAAAGTAGTACATAATCATATATGAAATGTGCAACATCAATCCTAAAATTATGATGAAAAAAGTTGTGCATCCTAACATCATATAGACAATATTGTTATTTAGGGTTATTTATACCAAACTTCAACAAATCTCGTATTTATATATCATCTTAGTCTGATTAACTAAAGTTTTAAAAGCTCTTCTAAATAATAATAATAATAATAATAATATAGCTTTAGACACAAAAACTTAACATTTTTGGATCATCTTGTAACTTATATGGTATTTAACATCCGATCAATCGAATGCAAACCGAGCAAGTTAAAGTTACATTAGCTTCTACAAAAGTTTAACCGATACTGAACCTTGCCGAACCAATATTCTCCCTAAAATATTGGCTATCTTTGGTTTAAGAGAACCGAGTGTGGTAAAAAAACACAAAATTCACTCAGCCCTCAGAACGACAGTAAATTCCATATTCCCAATTTCCGGTTAGACTAGTATATACAAGAAGAGAGCTTCTTTGTTCTTCTTCCTATGCCCTCGATTTTCGCTTCCCGGTTCTAGAACGTTTACGGGACGTTCCAGAACCTTCCAGCTTCCATTTGAGGTCTCCATTAGCAGGCAGAGATTGTTGACAACTGAAAGTCCTGAGATTGGTCACAGTCGCATACACAATGGCTTCACTTCTCGGTTCAGAAACCGCTCTTCTCTCAACCACACCGCTTTGCCCCCAACTGGATTCTTCAACCGCTTTCTCTCTCAGGCTTTGTAGCACCGCCTCCTTGTAAATAATCTCTCCATGCTCTTTTGTTGAAACCTACATAAGTTTTTTGAACATGTTGTGAGAAAAATGCTCACAAGTCAAGATAACAAAGAGCTTTATCGATAGTATTAGTCTTAATCAACCTCGAATTCAAAGGGAATGTTAAGTTTGGTGGAGAGGCAATCACAACCGTCACTGTAGTTAACTGTCAAGAATATATCAAATGTTTCTGTTCGTGTTGTTCTCCTGTATGAAAGATAATAAAGAAATATTATAATGAGACATAAGACAAGAAATTGACTCTAAAGAAAGGTGTTTGTTACCTTTTCACCAAGAAGGGCTGCTTATCGAGAACTGTGTCTTTATACTTCTGGTTATCTGAGAAAGAAATCTGGTTTGCAAATGAAAAAGATTAGAAACTTCCACACAATCTGATTTCGGTATTTGGTTTAGGAGATATAGTAGATTTTCTAGATATTACCTCGATCGATTCGACGAACGGTAACTGAGAAGTCAACCCATGGACACTTGCAACACGCAATGTCCAGTTAATGTACCTCTGATCTGTAATAGAAATGAAAACATGCGAGTGAAAACTATGAAGCGAATTACAGTAAGATTCAGGAACAAATTTCATAGCTACTACCTCTGCTTAAGGATTGAGTTAGAATTATCTGGAAAAGATCTATTCTGACATATGGAGGGATCTGCATGTTGAGAGATTCCATGACCCCTGCAACCACCTGCACATGCACATCAGAAGAATAATGAAGGAAAAAAATCTATAAGACCGTAATTTGGGCACTGTCCTGAATGTAATCTGCTATACATCCTTCAGGTTTTGGCCACAATTTTAGAAACTAAATATATAAAATGGTGAAATCTTACCTTATCAACAAAACCGTGAATCACTACGTTTGCTTTTTTGTCCTTTGGGGTTTTCTGCAACGACAAATATAATCAGTGAACAATTTCCGATGAAAAACTACACAGTCCATAAAACACATTCTTCCATATACATTCCAAAGAAAATATCAAGCTTATAGTAAACACTGTCCAGAGAGAACCCATAAAATTCATATGATCATTGATTTATATGACGCGTATAAGAGCTCGTGCAGATGAACAACAGAGACGATTCACCTGAAGATTAACGATCACGATCTTGCCTCCACCCCTGAGACACTTGAGAGGCAAGTTGCAAGCAGGGGTTATTTGCAAACTGCAAAAAGGAGTTAGGGGGTCATGAAACAATCCAAACGCAAGATAATCCAGAATAGGGAGTTTAGTTACTCGGCTAAATGATCGAGAGTGTTAAAACGATAATAAACATGAGAGTTCTTATGAGTCATTAATTACCTGGTACCCAAACAGAGTACAAGATCAGCCATTTTGCAGTGTTTCTCTGCAGGATCAATCTCTTTTGGAGGCAAAGCATCCTGCCATAGAAAGAAAGACGCATAAGAGACACACACAGACTCATCTTTGCCTATTTAAAAGTCTTAACCTACATAATATTTATTAAAAAAAAAAACCCGGTGGACTATGATTCAAGGGCAACAGAACTCATTCCAAGATTGAGGACCATCGCCAAGGACAAAGATTTTGTATTATAACAGCAGAGAAAACTCACCTCCCAATCCAAAACCGTATCTTTAAGTTTAGCTCCACACTTTCCTTTAGAGCATTTTCTTGATGTCTCTTTCAATCCAATAGTTTCCACCTCGAAATCACGCAGGTACCTTCAAGAGTTCAGAAAGGCTGTTACCATCTATGGTCCAATGACCATAGGGATTAGATAATGGCAGCTCTGATCAAAAGGAATCACAGCGTAAGAGCAACGGAATAACATATGTTTCGGCCTTACTCTGCTCCACATGATGGGCACATCTCCATAAAAGAGTCTCCATGCAGCTCAGAAAGCTTCTCTCTTGGAATTCCAGATCGAAGATGTAAGCCATCCACATTCTAATAATATATGAAGGAGACAAGATCCTATCAGTAATTGAGTATGGTCATTAAGTAAGGCGAAAAATAATGTATAAGAGAAGAGGAAGAAGAATAGATGGCGAGGATTACCTGACTGATGACAAATTTCAAAATGCCGGCTCTTTCTAATTCAACCAAAGCCATATGGGTCATGCTCGGCATTGCACGATGAAATGGCAGAGATGCTTTAGGTAAATCTTTGCCCTCGCGCTGAAAATCAATAAACATGGATCACAAGTGTTTATTTAGTGAAGATGAACTTCGGAAAAAGACAGGTTTATAGCCAGAAAAATCCAAGGAAATTAAGTCAATTCAAGCAATGATGTTAACAAGCCAACAAAGAGGGCAATCAATGACAAAACTCAAAATCAAACCACTCGAGCCAGATAGTCAAAGAAAACAGAAATGACCTGTAACGTCCAAATTCCTTTGGGGCCTCGGAAATCAGGTATACCACAAGAAGTTGAGATGCCTGCACCTGTAAAGACCACTAGATGCTTACTCTGCAAACAGAAACCAGCTCATTGAACATACTGAAATAACAACAGGAAACAAAAACAATATATATATAAGAAATATGAAAGAATCGACAGAAACAAACCTTTTGAATCATCTTAGCAAGTTCTTCGATCTACAGTTACCAAAACAAAATCAGACAATCACCAAAGTTAGCACGACAGTGAGTGAAACAGACAATAAAACACCAAAGTTAAAGCAAGATCAAGCAAACAGATCATATAGTCAGATCTTATAATTTGGTCTATAATACAAATCAATCACATTTTAACCAAATTCCAATTCTTCAATTAACACAATGTTCCAAATAAACAGGTAATGTAAAACCTAAACTATATGATATGGATCAAAAGTACTCTTAAATAACCCTCACGACTAACTAAAACACGAAGATAAAGCGTAAAAGGCTTAAAACAATCCCAACCAAACACAAAGACAGAACACACGGAAGATAAACTGTTCCGAAACCAAAATCTAAGCTGCTATGCGATCAATCCCGAAAACAACAATCACGCAACGTGAAATTTACATAGAATCTGGAGGAGAAGAAAAAAAATCGATAAAACCCTCGAAAACCCAGGAGGAGGAAGGGAACAAGAATAGAAACCCGAGAGAGACCTTGCATTGTAGAACATGAGATGGGTCGAAGAATTCGGCCATGCCCACTTGACCAACATCTTCGATGAAGGATAATTTCTCTGCGTAACCTAAAGACATTTGATTTCTAGAAAGATTTTCTCTTTTCGCGACAAGAACACCTTCCCTGCCTCTCGATGTATATAAAAAGCAGAGGGATCTCTTAAAGACTTGGACAGTGAATTTAACAACAATAAATCATTCTTTTTAACAAATATGGAATTTTGTGGACAATTCTCAAAAATACCATGCTTTATTTTATTTTATTTTATTTTGTGGACAATTCTCAAAAATACCATTATTTTATTTTATTCTCAATAATATGGAATTTTTTATACAATTCTCAAAAATACCATAAAAGTTTAGGAAGAATTACTAATTTTTTGTTCTTTTTTTATCAGATATTAAACTTTTCTAAACCCTTCATAAAGTTTAAGTTTGTGATGTTTAAGAAGGAACAAAAGTTGTATATTTGGACTTAAAACTTATTTTTATAAGATGGGTTGTACAATACAATTTGTAAACCACGAAATCATTATAGGTTAATTGTCTGGATTAAATTGATCTATGTTGACGTTTTGATGTATGCTGACACCAGAGTTTATATTAGGCAGGCTATAATCTGGTTCTACCGAGCCGGTTTGAAACTCACCGGTCAAATCCAGTTTGAATTCAGTTTGGTACATACATTACAAGAGATGCAATATATAATCACTAATCAGTATATGTAAGACTATTGTATCCCTAATTGTTTAAAAAATGTCAATCTAGGTTGATGATAGATTGATCCAGTTTAACCCATTTATTGGTGGGGTCATTTTTCAATTCAACACATTCAGTAAATGATATGATGTGAATCTGTAAACATATTGACTTTCTGTTATTGATTTTTTTTTTCTTCGTCAAGTGCATGTTAAATGTTATGTTATTTTTAATGATTTAAATATATAAATTACAAATTTCAACAAATTAAAAATAAAAGTCTAGTAAGAATTTGTACAAATGGGGAAAAAATTATATATACCCAAATACCATGTTCATTAACAAATATATATTAAAACTTGATATTTTTAACATCAAATTTTACTTTTAAGAACTTTGTCAGAGAAAAATATTGCGATATGACACTTGTTTTTCAAGATCAAACTAACACAATAGGCGAAGTGGAACTTCTGTATCTCATCTTTTTTTTTTTAAGATTAGAAGAGTTCCGGATTCGTAAGCCCATACATTCTCCCTAGAACGGGTCCAAACTGTTTTTCTACATCTCATCTTCATGCATAAAAACAGCGGTGATGGGACAAATTATGCGCTCACCGAAGAAAGTTAGGAAGATATCATTACGCAAACTAACCAAATACGCTTTGATTTACTAGGATAACTAGCCGCACCGAACAAAGCACAAAAATGCGTAAATCAAACTATTGAATATAAAAATATTGTATTGTGTTGTGTTATTTTATATGATGAGAACTACAACGCTATATATAATAGCTACATAATCATATAATAAATGAGAGAATTATAGGGTATTTTATATTTCGTTTATAAAATTTGTATTTAAAATTATTATCGTTTTTTATTGAAATTTAGTAATTTTAAAACTTTGTATTTGTTTTCTTAAAATTTCATTACAACAATTTTCATTACAATTTTTTTTATAATTATTATCGTTTTTTAAGCTATTTATTAAAACTAATAAATAATTTTACATGAATACTTTATATTTCGTTTTTATTAAAGTTATTATAGAGATAATATTATTTTATTATAGTTGTATAAAAATGCCTCAATTTTGATCATGGTAAGTAGTCTTGGAAGACTCCGGTTAAGGCGGGTACTCGATAAACACTAACCTATTCATAGATGGTTAAACCCAAGTTTGTCTACAAAGGGTAAAAAAACATTAAGAGCTTAATTTCTTCAACGTAAAGTTAGGTTTTCTTTTATTGATTACTTGAACAATCAATAGTTCTTCATCTTTTCCATAACAAAAGATTCAAACTTTTCACACTCATCTTGAAGCTCATGTTACCAATAACACATCTTCTTCTTTAGATGAGTTTCGTATCGCTATATAAATTCCACACTAATAAAAATTCGTTTTCATTTGTCATTACATGACAACATTTTGTCTACATCCACTAAAAAGAGGCAAACGTTTTCTTCAGAAATACTGCAACACTTACGACATGTGGTATGCCATGCGGCAGATAATACGAAACACAGGAAAAAAAATTCATCTCTTTTTATTATAAGTCTCAATCATCTATTCTCATCTAGCAACCCAAAGACCAAACTCATCTTCTCTAAGTCATCATGTTGTCTCTTCAAGCCTCTTTCACTATTCCTCTTATTATCTTTTACTTCTCACTTCTCAATTTTGCCAATCTAAACTCAGCTTTAGATTCAAACACTGGTCTTTGCACTCCTTACCCATGTAACCAACCGCCTCAACCGCCTTCATCTACAGGCTACTCTCCATACGTCAATCCTCCTCCACCGCCTTCACCGTCTTCACCGTCTCCACCGCCACGTTCTCACTGCCCTCCTGTTCCGACGACAGGCTGTTGCAACCAACCACCACCTTCAACGTATTAT
Organism: Eutrema japonicum; assembly: GCA_030161315.1. Taxonomy (NCBI): domain Eukaryota; kingdom Viridiplantae; phylum Streptophyta; class Magnoliopsida; order Brassicales; family Brassicaceae; genus Eutrema; species Eutrema japonicum. Next base: position 42,276,096 of record BSQW01000005.1, read on the forward strand.
TCTCCACCGTATCCTTACTCTTTTACTCCTCCTTATCCTTACGGTACTCTCGGCGGAGGAGAAAGCGGTGGCGGCCAAGGAGGAGGAGGAGCTGTAGGCGGCCAAATCGGAGCAGCGGTGGCTTACTATTCTTCTCCTTCCGTGCCGGTTTATGTTTTGATGCTTGTGCTATCTTGTGCTATCTTGTGCTTTTGTTGCCTTCTAGGGCATGCATAGGTTTAGATAAATATTAGTTCCATATAAAGCCACCTTCTGTTATTATCTCAAAAATTTTGTTTGTACAATTTCAAAGTAAATTCGAATAAAAAATAAATATATTCTCTCATCTTTGGTTTTTTTTTTCGTTTGAATGGTTATTATGAAAACAATTACATGATAATTAATTTTACATGTACAAGGATTCACGATATATAATTTTACATGCACTATATGTTCGTGATGGATAGATTTTATCTTGACCGCTAGACTATAACGTACGGTTTTACTTGCATCTAACATGTAAAATTGCTTCCATTGATTTATTCTCTGAGAAATTTCTTATAAAATTGATTCCATTGATTTGTATTCTCCGGAAATCGAATTCTATCCTTCTTAATATAGAACTATTAATGAGTTCTTGGTCAACAGTTGGACTAAGGGCTTCCACCTTGTCTTTGCTATTCAAAAGAAATTTAATCAAGATACCCAATTCGGTTTAGTAAAATTTGATTTGTAAATCAAAACGAGAAAACCACACCATTTTGTTTTATACTTTTCTTACATCGAAGAAATTATAATCAAAACCAACAAAAATTGAAACCCATTTTTTTTGTTAAATGATCATGTAAAATCAAACTAAACCAAACGATAGGTAGTTTTACTATTTCATAGATCCAAGAATCTAAAAGCCAACCAAAAATTTAAACCGATATCAAAATTGGATTGTATGGTAACAGATCCCAACCGTCCACGTCATTATGAGTTTGACGAGGCGAAATCCAATCAACGGTGGTGATCCTTCACGGGATAAATCGAGGGATAATAAATAATTACTTACGTGGACTGTGAAATTAGAAGAGAAAGTCGAGAAAAAGAATCATCGTCACTCTATATACTCTGTTATCTTCAGTCTTCAGACGTTTATCATAGGCATGAATGGCTTCTCTTCCTTTCAACACCATCCCGATTAAACTTCCATACTCGGGATCAACAAAACTTTCTGAACATCACGATGATCAAGCTCGTAATCCTTCCTCCACATCTTACTTTCATCGCGTTTCGTCTCTGTGTAAGAACGGTGAGATCAGAGAAGCTCTGAGTTTGGTTACGGAGATGGATTTCAGAAACCTACGGATTGGCCCCGAGATATACGGTGAAATCCTCCAGGGATGCGTTTACGAGAGAGATTTTCACACCGGGCAGCAAATCCATGCTCGGATTTTGAAGAACGGCGATTACTACGCCAGGAACGAGTACATCGAGACCAAATTGGTGATATTCTACGCGAAATGCGATGCTCTGGAAGTTGCTGAGGTTCTTTTCTCGAGATTGAGGGTTCGGAATGTTTTCTCTTGGGCAGCCATTATTGGTGTGAAATGCAGGATTGGGCTTGTTGAAGGAGCCTTAATGGGTTTTGTTGAGATGCTGGAAAACGGGATTTTCCCAGACAATTTCGTTGTTCCGAATGTTTGTAAGGCGTGCGGTGCGTTGCAGTGGAGTCGATTTGGGAGAGGGGTTCATGGGTATGTGGCGAAAGCTGGTCTTCATGATTGTGTGTTTGTGGCTAGTAGTTTGGCTGATATGTACGGGAAATGCGGCGTTTTGGATGAAGCGAGGAAGGTGTTCGATGAAATTCCTGAGAGGAATGTGGTTGCTTGGAATGCATTGATGGTTGGTTATGTCCAAAATGGTATGAACGAGGAAGCGATTCGGCTTTTGTCTGATATGAGGAAAGAAGGTATTGAGCCAACCCGAGTCACTGTCTCAACTTGCTTATCTGCTTCCGCCAATATGGGTGGGATTGAAGAGGGGAAACAGTCTCATGCCATTGCCATTATAAATGGCTTAGAGCTGGATAATATCCTGGGAACATCAATCTTGAATTTCTATTGCAAAGTTGGTTTGATCGAGTACGCTGAGATGATTTTTGATCGAATGATCGAAAAAGATGTGGTGACATGGAATCTGCTTATTTCCGGGTATGTTCAACAAGGGCTAGTTGAAGATGCTATCCGCATGTGCCAATTGATGAGACTAGAAAATCTGAAATTCGACTGCGTCACTTTATCGACATTGATGTCGGCAGCTGCACGTACTCAGAACTTAAAACTCGGGAAAGAGGTGCACTGTTATTGCATCAGACACAGTCTTGAATCTGATATCGTTTTAGCCAGTACCGCGGTGGATATGTATGCCAAGTGTGGCAGCATTGTTGATGCTAAGAAAGTGTTTGATTCCACAGTACAAAAAGACTTGATACTGTGGAATACGTTACTTGCAGCCTATGCAGAGTCTGGTCTCAGCGGGGAGGCTTTGAGATTGTTTTATGAGATGCAGCTAGAAAGTGTACCACCAAATGTGATAACATGGAATCTGATCATTCTAAGTCTTCTCAGGAATGGTCAAGTAAATGAGGCCAAGGAAATGTTCCTGCAGATGCAATCCTCAGGCATATCTCCAAATCTAGTCTCCTGGACTACTATGATGAATGGTTTGGTACAAAATGGTTGCAGTGAGGAGGCAATTCATTTTCTCAGAAAGATGCAAGAATCCGGGCTGAGACCAAATGTCTTTAGCATCACTGTCGCACTCTCTGCTTGCGCAAATCTAGCATCATTGCATTTCGGAAGATCAATACACGGATACATCATAAGAAATCAACAACATTCCTCTTCAGTTTCGATTGAAACTTCTTTGGTTGACATGTATGCTAAATGTGGAGATATAAACAAAGCAGAGAGGGTATTTAGGAGTAAGTTATTCAGCGAGTTGCCTCTGTACAATGCCATGATCTCGGGGTATGCATTATATGGTAACGTGAAAGAAGCAATCACTCTATACAGAAGCTTGGAAGATACGGGCATTAAACCAGACGACATAACATTCACAAGCCTCTTAGCTGGTTGTAACCGCGCCGGGGATATTAACCAAGCTATCGAGATTTTCTCTGATATGATTTCAAAACATGGCATGAAACCATGCTTGGAACATTATGGACTAATGGTAGATCTTCTTGCATCAGCTGGAGAAACAGAGAAGGCCTTAAGGTTAATCGAGGAAATGCCATACAAGCCAGATGCAAGAATGATCCAATCTTTGTTTGCTACCTGCAGCAAGCAACGTAAGACTGAGCTTATGGACTACTTATCAAGAAATTTGTTAGAATCAGAACCTGATAACTCGGGGAACTATGTGACGATATCAAATGCGTATGCAGTTGAAGGAAGTTGGGATGAAGTTGTGAAGATGAGAGAGATGATGAGAGTTAAAGGATTGAAGAAAAAGCCTGGATGCAGTTGGATTCAGATCAAAGGAGAAGAAGAAGAAGAAGTCCATGTGTTTGTTGCCAATGATAAGACACATGTTAGGAACAATGAGATACGAAGGATCATAGCATTGGTAGTATATGATATGTGTTCCGACTCCAAATGATATTGTAGCTGTGTATGAAAAATATTATAAATTTGAACAATTCACAATTACAGCTGCTGCCGCTGAAATCGGCGTCGTTTTGATAACTCCGTTAGAGAGAGATACTCTCTGAAGACGACACTAATCTCATTATTCAAAGCGACCAAAAGGTCTCTCTATCTAATGGAAGTCAACGATGATGGAGAGCTACTTATGCCTATTATGGGGTTTCCATTTTCAGGTGCCCAAAACTAGAGCTACTTTGGATTAAGAGCTGCCCAAATGTTACAGATGCATCAATGGTAAACATAGCCTCAAAACTGTCTAAACCTTAGGGAACTCGATATGAGCTTAAAAATACACATTGAGTCAAATGTTTAGCACATTTAGTCAAGTAAATACACATTGAGGAAAAGTACTTATTCACAAAAGAATACAAATTCTTTGGCTTAAAACTATTTAGTGATTCGTTTTCATCGACCTTATAGCCTTTATAGCTTTCCGTCCAAGCAACCCCACCATCGTCTAATCAATGTCTTATTGGTACGACAACGTTTTAATCCAATCCCAGTTTGGTCCCGGATTTAATCCAATCATAACATGGATTTTGGTCTCCGGGTTTAAAATTGTTATCTGATATGTTTTTTTTTTTATTATTTGGATAATTCGGATATGAACTAGGATATATGCATGCAATTACTATATGAACTCTCACTAAAACATACACGACTCGGATTCAACTTTGGGTATTTGGGATAACTGAGGATAATTTTGAGCAATTTTATATAATTCTTTAACACTCAAATGAATAATTTGGATACACCAGATAATTATCCTATTCGTACATATTCGCTAGGATAAATAATCTTGTTCCAGACGAGGTACAAATTCTATTACGTTTGTCCGGAAAATATGAATAATTCGGATTATGTATGGGTAAGATCTGGCTATCCAAATCAAAATGTGTTTAAATCGGTTTTGTTTTGCTTTGTCCAAATTTAAACAATTTATCTTGAGATGTAAACGTAATCGCTTTGTCCTGTTAAAAGGTTTGTCCGTTAATGGTAAAAAATTGGAGTTGTGTGTTAATGTTTTGCCTCATACTAATTACTCTATTTTGGGGTTTCTTGAATGTTGATTAATCGATCTTAAGGTTTGGTTTGAGGTTTCTTGCCGGTATAATCGATCTGTTGTATCAATGTCTTAGTATTTTAAATTTGATGATTATTAATTCTCCTAGTTTATGTTCTATTTTTTTTAAAAAAAATTAAAAAAATGACCTTAAAGTTTATGGTATTGTAGACTTTTATTTTAAAAATGTGGTATTTTTTGTTAACGGAAATGTGGTGTTTTAGGAACAACAACATTGTTTCTTGTGGTATTTTGGAGTATTTTTCAGTATTTTATTTAACAAATTCAACTGAAAACCATTTCGTTATAAAGTATTATCAGATTGTTCATTAATTACTTTTACTAAAGGAAAGGACCTACTTTTTTTTCTTCTGACATCTTGTTACGGAAAGGGATATTCTCCTATTTAGTAGATAGTGTATCTCATGTATATCTTCATATATCCTTGACTATCAAGTCTCTTGTAATATATATACCCTTGAGGTTATCAATAATAAACACACATTCACACAGATTTACATGGTATCAGAGATAAGGGAAATTCTAAAACCCTAGCTCTCTAAAAAACCTAAATCGAAACTCTCTACTAAAATTCTCTACTACTACTAATCTTTTACCTCTCGATGGGTGATTAATCACGCACTATTGTTTCTACGGAGACCATCTCGTCTTCTCCTTATCATCTCTCTTCCTCGGACCATACCCATCACGTCTTGACTCCTATGCTTCTCACCGGTGAAAATTATGAGAAGTGAGCCAAGATTGCACGCAACAACCTTGTGGCGAAGCACAAGCTCGGTTTTATTGATGGATCCTTGTCCAAACCCGTCTCTACCTCTACAGATTACCAACGTTGGATCCAAACCAATTCGATGATTTGTGGATGGCTCTATGCAAGTCTTGACCCTAAAGTTCAGAAGGCAATATCGTTTGTCAATAATGCTAAGGCGATGTGGGATAACCTTAAGACCCGTTACTCTATTGGGAATGCTTCCCTAGTTCACCAATCAAAGCCTCGATTGTTGGATGCAGTCAAGACGGGCAAGATGTTGCGGACTACTTTGGAAAACTCAAAGTCATGTGGGATGATCTAGACGACTTTGAGCCTTTCATCGATTGCTGCTGCAACAATTCTACGTGTGCACAACAGCTGAAGCACGTGCAACGCCGGGATTTATAGCGAATACATCAATTTCTTATGGGACTCGATGCGTCTCATTTTGGCACTACTCGGACCAATATTCTTAGCCGTCTAAATCACGACACTGATATGTCACTGGATCAAATCTACTTTGAAGTCGTCTCCGAAGAACGACACCAAACCGTTACTCGAAGCAAAGAGGAACGGATCGAAGCTGTTGGTTTTGCGGTCAAAACTGGTGTCAATGCCATTGCCTCGGTCGCACGCTCCAACCAAGGACCGTGCACTCACTGCGGGAGAAGCAATCACTCCGTCGAAACTTGTTTTCAACTTCACGGTGTACCCGAATGGCATACTGAGAAGCATGGTGACTCTTGCGGTTACTCTCGATTTGATACTCCTAGAGGACGTGGCCAAGGATCTCAGCGAGGCAGAGGACGCGGTCGCTCTTCCTACCGAGCAAACAATGCTCAAGTTGGTCACGATGATGATGTACCTGATCTTCCTGGGGTATATAAAAAACGTGATCCGCGATTGTAAATTTACTCAAATCTGATCCCTCACAAAGTCACGACAAACTCTCCGGTAAGCGATCTTGTGTCGAAATTTTACTTGACTCTGGAGCATCTCACTATATGACTGGCGATGATGAGTTGTTGGTGGATGTACAAGAGATCCCTCAGAGCATTATTGTTCTTGCCAATGGGAAACATACCTTTGCTACTAAAGAGGGAACATTGCATCTTGGAGATCACTTTCGACTCACTCGTGTTCTATTTGTTCCCGATATTTCTTGCACTCTCATCTCCTTGGTCCGTTTACTACGTGAGATGTCTTCTTTTGCCATCTTCACTGACAAACTTTGTGTTATACAGGACCGCACTTCGAAGATGCTGATTGGAGCCGGTGACGAGAGAGAGGGGGTTTATCATTTTCGTGGTGTAGTCTCGGCTCAAGCTCATAGTGTTCAGCGATCAAGCAAGACTCTATGGCATCAACGGTTGGGACATCCATCTACTAAGATTCTATCTAGTTTTCTGTCTAGCTCATCGGATTTTGATGATTTTCGTAGCGATAGTAGTGATTTCTGCGAAGTTTGTATTCAAGCTAAACAAACAAGATCTGTTTTCCCAGAAAGCATTAATAAAGCAGAAGCATGTTTTTCTTTGATACATTGCGATGTTTGGGGACCTTATAAGCTTGCTTCTTCATGTGGAGCACATTACTTTCTCACTATCGTCGACGACCACTCTCGAGCCGTCTGGACGCATCTTCTTCTCGTCAAAAGTGATGTTGCTACAATCATTAAGCAATTTGTAGCAATGGCGTGGAAACAATTTGAAAAGCTAGTTAAAATCGTTATGAGCGATAATGGCAGCGAATTTCTTGCTCTCCGATCATTCTTTAAAGAACAAGGCATCGCACACCAAACATCTTGCATGTATACTCCACATCAAAATGGTCATGTAGAGCGTAAGCACCGTCATATCCTCAACATGGCACGCTCTATTCTCTTCCAAGCTAAGTTGCCTATTAAGTTTTGGGGATAAAGTATTCTTAATGTTGCCTACTTGATCAACCGAACCCCTACCCCTTTGTTGAATGGTCGCACTCCATATGAGATTCTTCATTCATCTCCTCCTCTATATGATCATCTCATAGTGTTTGGTTGTCTATGCTTTTCTAAGCGACACTCGGCTCAGCGCGATAAATTTCAAGAAAAGGGACGAAAATGTGTCTTTATGGGTTATCCTCATAACCAAAAAGGCTGGCGTGTTTATGACATTGAGAGACAAGATTTTTTTATCTCTCGCGATGTCGTCTTTCAAGAGAATATTTTCCCATACTCTAATTCTGAAATTTCAGCTTCAGCACCGGCGGTTACACCTCCCGTTATCATCCCGACCGATGAAATTGATCATGTTGTGTCCGCTATGCCGATTGTGGACAGGGGGAGTACCTCACATGAGTCTCCTACACCTATCTCCGTCTCGTCTCCCACGGACGAACCAAACTCGTTTGAGTCTCCTGTTGATACTTCTCCTACACTTGATCTCGGAACCGAGCCACTTGGACGTGGTCACCGGGAACGTAAACGTTCTGTTCTTCTTGAGCCTTACTACACTTACTCAACTCGCTATGATAAAACCCTCGTCTCTCTCAACACCGACTCCTCTCCAGCATCTTCAGGTACATGTTTCTATCCTATCTCACACTTTGTCTCCTGTGATAATTTTAGTTCTGCTCATCAACGTTTCCTAGCAGCTGTGACGTTGGTAGATGAACCAGTTACCTATAAACAAGCTGTTCAGATACTTGAATGGCGTGAGACAATGCGTAAGGAGATCGACGCTCTGGAACTCAACGAAACATGGACTCTTGCACGCTTACTACCGGGTGTTGAAGCTCTCGGTTCAAAATGGGTTTATCGGTTGAAATTAAAATCGGATGGCGCGTCTTGTTGCTCTCGGAAATCACCAACAAGAAGGTGTGGATTTTTCTGAAACATTTGCACATGTGGCCAAGATGCAAACGGTTCGTGTTCTTTTAAGTGTTGTTGCGGTCAAGAATTGGGAACTTCATCAAATGGATGTTAACAACGCTTTCTTACACGGAGACCTTGATGAAGATATCTACATGAAACCACCTCCGGGGTTTCTTCCCGACGATCCATCTCTTGTATGTAAGCTGAAGAAATCCATTTATGGTCTTCGTCAAGCTCCTAGATGTTGGTTTTCGAAACTATCTACTGCACTTCTTGACTGTGGATTTATTCGTTCTCACAAGGATAACTCTCTATTCGCCTATACTCGCGGTTCAGTTATACTTCATGTACTCGTCTACGTAGATGATTTGATCGTCTGTGGGAATGATTATGCGGTTATCTCCTCGTTCAAAGCTTACCTTAGTAGATGTTTCAAAATGAAAGACCTTGGCTTGTTAAAATACTTCCTCGGCATTGAGGTCGCACGAGGACCTGATGGTATACTTCTCTCTCAAAAAAAATATTGTCTTGATATTATTAATGAGTGCGGTCTCTCTGGTGCTCGTCCTGTTGACACGCCATTGGAACAACAACACAAGCTGTTATCATCTACTAGCGAACCGCACTCTGCTCCCGATCAGTATCGACGTCTCGTTGGTCGTCTTGTCTATCTTACTCATACTCGACCAGAACTGAGCTATGCAGTCAACATCCTTGCTCAGTTTATGCAGACTCCGCTTGACGATCATTGGAATGCAGCTCAACGGCTAGTTCGTTACTTGAAGAACGCACCAGGGCAGGGTATCGTTCTATCTTCTACTTCTCTGCTTCAGGTCAATGCCTACTGCGACTCTAATTTCAATGCTTGCCCGGCTACACATCGTTCACTCACCGGATATATGGTCATGCTCGGTGATTCACCTATCAATTGGAAGACTAAAAAACAAGCAAGAGTCTCTCTCTCCTCCGCGGAAGCGGAATATCGCGCAATGGCTATGACATGTAAGGAGCTGCTCTGGTTGAAGGAAGTTCTCACGTTTCTTGGTGTCTCTCATTCTCAGCCCATGCGGCTTTATTGCGACAGACAAGCTGCGCTTCACATTGCGGCAAACTCGGTCTTTCATGAACGGACTAAGCATATAGAAGGGGATTGTCACTTTATTCGAGATGAAATCACTATGGGGACTCTCGCTACATCCTACATCTCCACTACTGAGCAACCGGCGGACATCTTTACCAAGGCTCTTGGCCGTGATCAGTTCTGTTATCTGCGATCCAAGTTGGGCGTTCTTAACTTATACGCTCCACCTTAAAGGGGAGTGTTACGGAAAAGGATATTCTCCTATTTAGTAGATAGTGTATCTTATGTATATCTTCATATATCCTTGACTATCAAGTCTCTTGTAATATATATATACCCTTGAGGTTATCAATAATAAACACACATTCACAGAGATTTACACATCTCCAATCCTATTCTATTTTTCATTCCAAATGTTATTTTAGAATAAATTTATGTCTATTCCTACTCCATTTTTCACTCTAAAATAGAGTAATTCTATTTTTTCCTTCAAATATAGAATAAATTCATTTTTTCACTCCAAAATGGAGTTGAATTCTTTTTTTATATAATGGTCCTTCGAAATTTAAGTGATTTCACTTTAAAAATTATACATAATTATTTTGATGATATATTTTTTTTTTTGATCTTCTTTTTAATTAAAGATTTATGAGTTTATCAAATCACGACCGATCTAAATAGTATTCATTATATAATATATGAATATTACATAATAATCATATTATGTAATAATGTGTGGAGTTGTGACTTTGAGTTACGACTTTGCTTCTTAAATTAAAATCTATTTAGTTTTGTTATTTTTATGTTGTGTAATATGTTTTTTTATTATAATGTTTAAATTTAAAAATATTATAATTTATGAAAAAATTAAAGAATAAAATTAATGGATCAATTTGTAAATTTTATAGATAAAGTATATTATTAGCAATTAATAATAAAATAGAAAAAGAAGAACTTACTTAGAATATATTTTTTGAAATAAAAAATAGAGTAATACATTGAAAAGAAATCAGACTCCATTTTAGAATTACTCAATTTTGAAGTAAAAAATACAGTAATACATTGGAAATGCTCTTACAAACTCATATACTTAGTTTGACAAGTTTCGAGTCATTTTGTGTCGGTCAAACTGTTCACATAATATGTAGTAGTTTTTTTTGACAAAAAATAATATGTAATAGTTGATAAAAAAAAATCACGAAGTATGTTTACGTGAATGTTGTAAGTTGTAACATCGTCTCTAATCTTCTTTTGTGTTGTCTAATATCTTATCGTATCATGAAAAGAAGGAAACCAAGCAATTGTAATGGGGTGGTTTCCATTCGGGAAAAATTCGATCTTGTTGGTTTAGATAAGTGATCGAGTCTCCCCAGATACAAAATTATAAAACTAATTTTTGGTCACGTGGAGTGTAATTGAACGGCAAAAGATTAATATGAACATGTTAAGAACCTGACATTATTTTCGAATATAATCCAAAAAAAAAACTAAATACTACCGTCGTATTCGTATCACAAGTGACGAGGGACAACAAACCGTTGCGTCAGATTTTCAGATAACTATAGTTTACGATCAGGTTTTCAGCTAGTACACGGACCGACCGATTGTCGGTGGAGAATCTGAAAACAGATCTCAACCATCCACGTCGCATGTTTAATAAATTAGATACCTCTGGGTCCACCAGTTCCACGCATGGTTTAATTCCTCAAGTAGCCACCCATGAACCCACGAAATTGCCTCATCTCCGGTTTTCGCTGACCGTAACCGGTCACGCATTCCATATTTCCATTCATTCACGCTTTCAACTTTTGCTTTGTCACCGACACTGATGAGTGACCTGGCTGCACTCAAACACCCAGATTCCGTCTAATCAAAACTTTTAAGGAACAAATAAAAAATGTTTGTTTACAACATTGAGCTATACTCTCTTTCTTTCACAAATAAGATCATTTTAAAGTTTTATTGCCGTTTTATGTTTTTACGTATAACTTGGAATAAAAATCCAATTTTATTTTTATTATTTTAGTGAATTAATAACAAAAAATTGTTTAGTATATTAATAAATTGCAACAGTGTCGGCCCATATTTTTGTGTGGTTTAAAGCTAAAAAAAATTGTGGCTCTAATTATATTTGACGTATAAAATATTAACGTCAAACATTATTATAGTTACTAATAAAATTACACTATAATTATTATATTTTGTTCAAAAAATTGATTTAGATTTCAAATTTAAAAATAATAAATGAAAGGAAATAAAAAACACAAAATAGAGTATAAACCATGTTATTAACCGAATAGTAGGATGTAATGGAAGTGAAATTATTGCAAATACTTACAATACACTTACATGATCACATTTCTAAGTGTGGCCCCTAAATTACTAAATAAACTAGGATTTAACATGCACTAATTAAGCGCAGAATAATTTTTTTAAAGAATTTTTTTTGAAATTTAAGAAAATTATTTTTATCTAAATTTTATAATATAGCTAACTAATGATTATTGATTATAGATTATAGATAAAGTTATCAATTTGTAATAATTTGTTTATTTAACCCGTTTTGTAGTGAACTAAAATATTATTCGGGTTAACCCGCAAAAATTTATAATCTTAAAAACATAACTCTAATATGCATCGTTAAACGAATCTAGTTTTTGTGGTTAGTTTACGAACTCTTAAAAAAAGATAGTTTTCTTGTGTCTAACTTTTTTATAAAATTAATAAAATATTTTTCAATTTTTGTTTTGATATATATTCAAATAAAATATAATAAATTATAGTAAAAAATATATTAAGATTTTGAATAAATTTTGTTTTCTTTGAATATATATGAATTGATTATTATTTTTAAATATATATAGTATTAAAATAATTAAAAAATGAAATAATAAATAACCTCTTTAATGCAAAATATATAATTTCCATATTCTAATCACTAATTTTTAAAAACTATTATATAATTTCCTATTTCAATTATTTTTTGTTATTTGTAATGACATTTAATGTAATAACTTACAAAACAAAATTCATTTTTAAAAATGTCTCCTTAAATAATATTATAGAGATTTGTGGCTTAAATCACATGTTTTATGTGCTTTAAGGACTGGACATGCCGATAGGTAATATTAAACTTTTAATAATTTTTTAATATGTGTGAAATGTGTCAAAATGACACTCTTCTTTGTAAATAAAAGGAGAATAATATTTTAGGATTCTTACTATTATTAATAAATTAAACGAGGAAGAAGATTCTATGCTTGTAAAATGGGTTGAATATATTTATCAGTAATGAGTTTCTGATGCCTTAACTTATGAAGAAGAGATACTCTTCACACGTGCCATGTGTTTTATAGTCTGAAATGGTATTTCTATTTTCAGCAACACTTACAAGTAACAACATCTTAATTAATCACATGATAGTTGTGAAACACCTCAACAAAGGAGAACAAATCATAAAATATTGTTAGCCAAATTAAATGTGACATTTAAACACTACTCGTCTACTAGTATTAAAAAAGTTGGGGGAATGTCCCACCAATTAATTTTATTAAGACTGTTGTAATCTGCCAAGGATTCAAATGAATTTAATTTGCCAAGACTGTCTAATTTAACTCAAGAATTTTGTAAAAAAATATACTTTATTCGTTTCATAGATTTTTATATCTTATTAATATCATATATGCATTCCTACATCAAAAACAACATAAAAAATAGTCTCTAAAAAGTTTTCAATAATGTAATATTTTTAAAAAGAGTAGGTGACTGTGTGACATGGCCACGAACTTGCAAGCCCATAAGCTTAAATTCGCAATAAATATTAAAATGATGTCGAAATAAATACTCAATGGGTACAATCGTAATTTCAATTACAATCCAGGTCAATTTAATAACTAAACACTCTTCTTCGTTTTAGTTTAAGCTCAGAAGCTCACTCTCTCTCTCTCTCTCTATCAAAAATGGCGAAGAAGATGAGAGAAGTAATCATCTCCTACATTCTCCCTATCCTCCTCCTCCTCGCCGTCGAATCCCACGCGCACAACGTCACGCGCCTCCTAGCAAACCACCCCTCTCTCTCCTCCTTCAACCATTTCCTAACCCAAACTCACCTCGCCGACGAAATCAACCGTAGAACAACCGTGACCGTCTGCGCCGTCGACAACGCCGCCATGTCCGCCTTAACCTCTAAAGGCTACACGATCTCCACTCTCAAAAACATCCTCTCCCTCCATATCCTCCTCGATTACTTCGGCACCAAAAAACTCCACCAGATCCGCGACGGCTCCGCCCTCGCCGCCACTCTCTTCCAAGCCACCGGAGCTGCTCAAGGGATGACCGGATTCGTCAATATAACGGATCTGAGAGGCGGCAAGGTCGGATTCGGCCCCGACGGCGGAGATCTATCTTCCTTCTTCGTGAAATCAGTCGAAGAAGTTCCCTACAACATCTCCGTTATCCAGATCAGCAAAATATTACCGTCGGATAGTGCGTCGGCTCCGACTCCGGCTCCGGCGGAGATGAATATCACCGGGATAATGTCGGCTCATGGCTGTAAAGTTTTCGCCGAGACTCTTCTCTCTAACCCCGGAGCTTCCAAATCCTACCAGGTACTTACTAAAACCCTGATTAGTATTAATTAATCAAGAAATGGATGCATGTGACAGTATAAAGGTAGAAATTAAACCAAACAAAAAGACTCAGATACTTACACTAATTAAACCATGATTAGTAAGTAGTGGACTCCACTTAGAAACAATAATTATCTGCATGTGGTTGTTTTGTTGGTTTTGAAACAAAAACCCCAAAAAAGTCAAAAGATGTTGACAAGTGTGTATTAGCTTAACTAATGAGCAAATACATAGACTTTGATCACCTCAATTATCGGAACATTATTAATTAGTTTTTCAATTCAAACTCTAAAGCATACCAATCTAAATTCTTTAAATTCAAATTTTATATAAAGTATCAATAATTGAGTAGGTAAAAGATTTCAATTGTATTTGAAAAAATAGATCTCGAGAGAAACAAGAATTGTGTGTAACAGGAGAGTGTAGAAGGAGGCATGACAGTGTTCTGTCCAGGAGATGACGCCATGAAAGGATTCTTGCCCAAATACAAGAACTTGACAGCTCCGAAGAAAGAAGCTTTCCTCGATTTCTTCGCCGTCCCGACCTATTACTCAATGGCGATGCTAAAATCCAACAACGGTCCGATGAACACACTCGCCACCGATGGAGCCAACAAGTTCGAGCTCACTGTACAGAACGATGGAGAGAAAGTTACGCTCAAGACCAGGATCAACACTGTCCAGATCGTTGATACTCTAATCGACGAGCAGCCGTTGGCTATTTATGCGACCGATAAGGTTTTATTGCCTAAAGAGCTGTTTAAGGCTTCGGCTGTTGAAGCTCCGTCTCCTGCTCCGGCACCGGAGGACGGCGATGTAGCGGATTCTCCAAAACCGGCTAAAGGGAAAGCGAAAGGGAAGAAGAAGAAGGCTGCACCTTCCCCTGATTCTTTTGATGAGTCGGATTCGCCTGCGGAAGGGCCTGATGGAGAGGCGGATGATGCGACTGCTGATGATGCCGGTGCGGTTAGGATCATAGGAGGAACTAAGGCTGGTCTGGTGGTGAGCTTGCTCTGCTTTGCTTCTTGGCTTCTATAGTTCACTTCTGGTTTAAAAAAAAAATATTTATGGCTTCGAGGGAAAGTAAATGAGGTTTATTTAATTTCCCCTATTATCGAGGTTTATTTAATTTAAAATTTGGTTGTCGAGTTAATTAGTCGGTGGTTTATTTATTTTATTTGTGTGTTCTTGTTCACGTGTTTGTTTAGTTGATAATGTAATGAATGGTGTTGGGAACACAAGATACTAAATACTCCATATTTGAGCATCAGTTACTATCCGAGCATTGTAATGAATGGTTTTTGGGAACACAAGATAGGATTTGCCGTAACATTATATAAATACTCCATATTTGATCATCAGTTACTATCCGAGCATTAATCAAGTTGTTGTAGTGGGGTGGTTCTCATCCGAAAAAGATTCGATCATGTTTTTTCAAGCCGGGGATCGAGCTTCCCCGAGTACGAAATTATTAAACTAACTATTGACCACGTGGGGTGTAACTGGACGGCCTCATTAGTCTGGGCCTGAGATTACTTCCGAATCTAATAAAAAAAAAATATTATACTCCAAAAAAATCCTAAAAAACACATCAATAAATCTTTTTTTTTCACTTGAGATTTTAAAGTAATGTATCTTTTACCCATAAAAAAATTTACACTTTAAAACCATTTCAAGGCGGAAGGAAAATTGGAATTGTATATTTGTAATAGAAATATTCAGATTTAAAAAGATGGTCTATAAAGGCCCCTGTTTTCTTCACCATCCCTTGTGACTCCATGTCTAAGCTCTCCTCTCAGACTTCGTGTCTTGAGAGAACGATCTTCCTCTCTCTCTCACACAGTTCTTGGATGACGCAGAAATGGCTACAATTAGGGCTACACTTGTTCGTTATCTAATCGATCGCATACGTATTCTGTCGAGGGATCTGATCCCACATGATCATCAATTCCAGCCTACATTGCGCAAACCCATGCTATGATCGCAACTCTTCTGACCAGCCTTAGAAAGTCCACCAGTATCAAGAAGACAACTTCAACAGAGGGAAATTTCACTCTGACAAGAGAATCAACCTTCACTTGGGAAGAATACGTGGTAGCTACCTTGAGTTTGTTCTACGTATAGTTTTGTGGCTGTTGCAACTATAGCCAAACTCGGAGGTTTCCATGTGTTGCGGAGATAACTGCATCGTAAAGTTGCTTTGTCAAAGTTGCTTTGTCATCTTTGTTCTTGGAGGAGCTAGTAAAGCTGTTGAGTCGTGTTTGGTTGAGCTTTTGCCGACATCGGAATAGGATCTTGGAAGAATGAGTGACCACTTCAAGACTCATCTAGTGTGTAGTTCATGCTTGTTCTCGTAGTAATCTGGATGGACCTCGATTAACTGACAATGAGGACGGTTATTTGATTGTTGGTTTTTGAAAGTTTTTTAGAGTTGCGAGTCTGTTTTCGGGCTGCCTTTGAACATAATTTCGTTATGCAAAGCTAGCATCTACCTATATTTTTCTAGTGATTTCTCCGTCTTTGGCATTTACTCGGTAGATCACAGCATCTAGACACCGTTTGTGGATGTACTGAAATTTCAAAATTGTTTTTGTTTCCATGTTTTTTATTCTTTTTTTTTGTCATGGGACCAATATCATTTAGATAGGTTTTATAATATTGTAAAACCAGAACGTTTTCATTTTTAATGACATATTAATTTACATTCTTAGCAAAAAAAAAAAAAGAAGTTGATGTGTCTTGTGGAGTTGTTCATTATAATCACATTTGAATGATGTAATTGAATGCAATTGATTAATCATCATTTTATAATAGAAATAAATTATTAAAATATATGGCATTCCAACTCAAAATCAATTGGCAATGAGTGGATTGATCCATATATTTTATATATTCCAATGTGGGATATTACTCCATAAGATCCCTTCTAACTTCCGATGTGAGATATTACTCCCTAATACGTCAAACTTCCGATGTGGGATATTACTCCATATGACTCTTTGGCCATTGATCTCGGTATGTTTGGGCATGGATCAACGTGACCAATTTTGGGTAGGGTTGATTTCGATGGGACCAACTTTGGATCGAATCGATTATGAATCGGGTTGGACAGCATGGATCATAGTCATCAGACTATGATACCATATTAAAGTACATATGGATTGATTAATATCTTTTATATATTATTTAAGATTTTTTTCAATTTTCGATGTAGAATATTAGTCTCTAATATAAATCAAATATTTCTGATGATGATGTAACAAATGTCACACACACAAAAAAGCTTTATAAAAATTTAACGTTTTTCTTAATCATTTGCGTCTCCAAGTAAACGTGAATTTCAAGTAACTCAACCATGGCGTCTCTAAATCAATTTCTTCCACTTTTCTCCTATTGGTCCTTAATCTTATGTCCTTCCAAATCCAACCATTATTTATTTTCAATTTCTTAATCTCCTCTACTTCCACTATTCTATATCACTAGTCCATGCCATTACTGATACTCTTTTGTCAATGCTCAAGTGGGGAGGCATTTCGTCTGAGGAACATGATGAAGCTGTGATGCTCGAGGCAGCGCATGTTTGGTGGCATTCCTGAAACTGGATATAATCATCTTCCATTCTTACCTCCTCAGCAGAGAGCACCACCACGTCCACCCTCACCTTCATTGACAGCTCAGAGGTTGATACGAGAACAGCAGGTTTTAGGCAACAACACTTACTGGTTGCTTGAGTAAACCCCTTTATTTTATTGAGTGTTATTGGTGATAATAAAATTTCTTGTCAGGATGATGAGTATCTTGCATCCCTGCAAGCTGACCGAGATAAAGAACTGAAATTCATTCATCACATTCAGTACAGATCCTATATGCTCTAACAATAACCACAGCAAGAAGAGACACCAAGAAAAAAGGACAATACAAGATTTGGTCACAAGCTGATCATGTTTGTGTTTCTAACAAGGTTGATCAATTCGGCAACTAAGAACACCTACTGATGGGTGTGTGGTCTTGAGAAGTGAAGCTGGTCGAGCTACCATACTCGACATTTTCGCATAGCTCGGAGAATCCTCATTCCCTGACGGTGTAAAGAAAGCACCGTTAAGCATTTCATCTCCTTCTGACTTCCAATTCCATTCATTCCACTCATCGCCTCCATCTACACTCTCTCGCTTTGTAACCTGTACGTTTAGAGCATGTGAGCTTTAGAGTTAGGTGTAAAGCATTTCGGTCTAGAATCTAATCATGTGTTTGTTTGGATTTAAGTTTGGCTTGAGAAGCTCTATTATTGTGGACACGTCACTAACATACCTCCTTTGTGAATTGATTATCCGAAGCTATGAAAACATTTCCTTGACTAAAGATGGTTGGATTAGCACTTCCACCAATAGCATACATCTCCCACTCTCTATAAATGTTATTCACTATGTGAAAAAATCCATGCCTGCACCTACACATATAATTGCATTGATAATTTGCAATTAGTATTTACATATAAATAATCACACAATCGTATTTTGATCAAACTAGTTACGTACCTAGGCATTCTCTGGACAAGCCCTTGACCAAAATAGTTGAACGCGATCGTAACCCTCATATCTCGATCACCGGAAAACTCATCACTATGACCCAAAAGCATGACTTCATTATGGTTCAACATGTAATTATTCGAAATCGTTATATCCGTGGATCCACTCACCGCATCAATTAGCCCATCGTAACATTTCTCTAACGTACAATGATCAATCCAAACATCTCTCGACTCGAATATCGAGATCCCATCTCCATCCGAGTAACCTCCCAACGAGCGTTTCGCGGGAACGCAATCGTGGATATAAATATTGTTTATGATTATATTACTTACTTTGTATAAAGTTAAACACGGCCCATAAGCTATTTGCACGTTGTTTCCTCTTCCGTCTATTGTTTTATATGACGTGACTTGAACATCTTCTTTTAGTTTTATTACCATGTCACGATCGAATATGATCCATAGAGGTTGATCTTGTGTTGCGGCGTACCGTAGTGTACCTGGTGATGGGTTTATAGGATCGTCGTCTCCTGAATCGGTCACGGTGTAGTACTCGCCGGCTCTACCGCCGATTGAGTCGCGTCCGAATCCAACCGCGCAATCCGCGAGGCTTTTGCGGTTTGACTTCCAATTTTGGTCGCATCTCCAGCAATCGTCGATTGGATTTCCAGTTGCTGAGCAAGAAGAATTTGATAGTTGCCTTGCGATTGGCGGTTTGGGAAACGCAGACGCAGAGGAAGCGTTTAAGAGAAACAAGAAAATCGTACATACAATTGACATTATTTGTCTTAACATATATTTTCACTATGATGAACATATGCTATTTTTATTCAATATATATATATGCAAGAAACAATTTTTTATTTAATTGCGCTAAAAAAATCATAAATACGAAGGTAATTAAATTAGGTGAAAATTGAAAGAATTGGGTCCAACTCCAACGCAGGACGTTACGCCGTTTTATACTGGTGGTGGGTTTGATATGGAAAACAAAAAAAGAAGAACAAAACAATAACAGAGGCTATTTAATTGTTAGTTTGTATTACTTCACTTCAAAGAACTACGTGCCGTTTTGAAGGGTGTTTAACACACGTCGTGTAGTTTAGTCTCACTATCCTTGAACAGCACCGATTTTGTTGTTCTACCATTTAAGGAATGCATGCCGTTAGAAAGATAGGGAGACGACACAATGTTTTTATTTGAAATTCTCAGACAGCGTGGAGTTTAGTTTATTATCCTCTCATACACTCTCTTTCGTTTCTGTGAAGTGAAAACAACACAGGCACAACAGAGCCATGGCAATATCTCATCTTCTTTCTCCATTACCATCTCTCACTTTCTTCCAAACCGGAACCCTAACCCTAACCCTAACCCTAACCGGACGTTCTTCTCTCCCTCTAAACCCTAATCCCCAGTTCCCGAAATCTAGACTTCTCAGGGAAAGAGCCGCCACACTCGTCCTCCAATCCAAGGGCGACGATTCCGTCGACGCATCCGATCGGATAATCTCAGCCGTCTGTTACTTCTACCCATTCTTCGATGGGATTCAGTACGGTAAATTCATCATAACGCAATACCCACCTTTCCAGATTCTCATCCAACCTTTGTTTCCCGCCATCAAGGCCTTCAAGAGCTTCCCTTTCAATGGCTTTCTCATCTTCCTCACTCTCTACTTCGTCGTCGTCAGGAACCCCAATTTCAGCAGGTACGTTAGGTTCAACACGATGCAGGCGATTGTGCTCGACGTGCTCTTGATTTTCCCGGATTTGCTTGAGAGGAGCTTCAATCCCAGAGATGGGTTTGGTTTAGATGTGGTGATGAGTTTGGACAGCACTGTGTTCCTCTTCTTGCTTGTCTCTTTAATCTATGGATTCTCTGCTTGCTTGTTTGGTCAGATCCCTAGGTTGCCCATTGTTGCTGATGCTGCTGATAGGCAAGTCCTTTAATTTTATCATCTGTTAAAGAACAATAATATATGTATGTACGTACACACATGTGCTGTGATTGGATTTTCTCTCTACTGGATCTGTTTCTGATAATCGAAACATAATGTAACTTTTTGATAGATTCAAAGGTTTTAAGCAGACTTATTCTCTTGCATGGAACTAGAACTTAAAAGAACAAATGAAGAAGAAAAAAGAGAGAGATATCAAATAACATTTTTGATTTGATTATTTATCCTCATCACATATCTGAAAAAGCAATATGGTGAGGAAAGATCAATTCTGTAACGAAAGAAAATACACACCAAATGGGAAATGGCTGCTGTTTTACACATCTGCACTCATCTGCCTAATGAAAGGGACAAAGTTGTTCCAGTTCTCGACCCTAAAGATCTTCTCATTCATTCGGAAAAATGTAAAAGATCTTACAGTGTCCCCATTCGGTTGCACACAGTTCTCTCGCATTTGCCTTAGTCCCATCTGTTGCAGATTTCATATATAAACTGTTAAAAACCACAACTTTGACCACATCGTATAGGATTATAAAATGTGCAAATCTCTCACCTCATCAAATCTTTCGCTTGTGTTTCTACCAGTCACTTGTATTGTCCTCTTCTTCGAAACATCGTGTATCTAGCAGAAAAAAAGGGACAACGTTGATTTGCTCATGTTCTTAAGGCATGCTTCATTGTCTCAATGGGAAGAAACTAGTGTTGCAGCGCAGTAACAAAACATAGACTAGACCAGTTTCAAGAGTGTCTCAAAGACAATAATAAACAATGCGCTGACATTGACTGGTCTAAATACAAGCAACTTACATAAATTTTCATATGAACATAATTGAATTCTAGATCAAAACATTAGGAAAGAAAGTACCTGTCTACGCAATCCTTCAGGGCTACAAAGATACTTCTCAGGTGTTTCACTGTCTGCCATATCCAAACAGCTGGAAAAGATATGAAAGATTCATCTCGTTAGTAACAATTGTTGCAGCTTCTATGAATTATGTACACAGTAAAAGAAAACTTCAGGAGAAGGCTCGTACGGAATATGCAGAGCAGCACCATGGCGAGACAAGACAGAAGCAACAGGATCATAACCATCCCTAAGGGCGGTATTGTAATAACCTGCAGTTAGTTCAGCGGGGTGTGAAGATGTCTTATACCACCAATAGATTCCACCAATTTTTGCAACCAACATTACAGAGTTTCTCTCCTCTTCCTGACGTCTCCGTAAAACATCGGCTGCCTTTGCAAGAATAGCATCAGCATGACAAATCAACTTCCCACTGTACCATTCCTACAATGAAAAGCAGCTCACTGTGTTATTTATAATCCAACCCTACTAGCCACTTTTGCTGAACACTACTCAAGATCATACAAATGCGGATATTGTAATAGTGTTGCCAAAGATGATATGATACGAGAACATACTAGAAAGAAACGACCATAGTCAGAGAGAAAACTATCATGGCCCTCCTCAAAAAACGGAACCCCAGATGGAAAGCTATTATAGCAGCCGACATTTGGAGGATCTCTGCTTCCCCACTGAGGTTTGCCTTCTTGGGATGCCACTGCCATCAAGTCTTCCATCCTAAACCAAGTAGTATAGCTCACACTCTGTAAATGTGATTCGCACATGGAAATAATTTTTTGAATAAATAATCACTCACATGTACTTGTCATGACATTGGAATTCACCAATTCCAGGGAAGTTCCATCTCCCATCTCCAGAAGGATGAGCAGGATATCTGCAAGGGATCTCATGTTCATGTAAGAAACTTCTATTGTAGCTATTGTGACTTTATGATTGGTAGTCTACATCAGAAGTACCTAAGCTCCCCTGAAGGACCAAGACCGATACTTATTTCTTCAATCACGTTCCCAAAATATGGTTCAAAGTTTGTAGAAAAACTGAGCATAAAATCCCCATAGCATTGGACAGCAGTGCGACCACCGAACAAAGGAAGTTGATCGACTCCAAGTGTCAGATAGTCATTATTGGAGAAACCGCTTTTATCTCGATAGTATATATCCTTATTGACGTCTCCAATCTGGAAAGTGTAAAAGAAAAAGCCGCTGACTGAAACTATTTATTTACTGGAGCAACAAGCAGATGTACAAGTACAGAACAAAGGATAGCACTCCCAAAGACGTTAAATAATACAGTAAGCATCCATGAGGATAAATCTAAATTCTCCAAGGTTTTGACAAGAAAAACACGAGCTATCAGATTTTCTCAACTTTGAAAAAAAAATATTCAAAGGAAGAAGCAATATCCAAATTACCAAAGCCTTTGCTAAGTCTAGAACGTACAGATAACTAAATACCTGTAAGTATAACAATACAAACCTCTCGGATCCAGAGTGGAAGACTGATGCCTCCTTTTCCACCAAACAAGTGCATATTTGAATGAAAACAAAGAGAAACATGTAACTTCAACCCTGCCTCAGAAATCAGTCTGAAGAGCTCTTCATACAGTGACCATTTAAACTCAAGAGGACAAAAACGCTCTACAATCCCCCACCAAACCTCAACTGCGACTCCATGAACACCTGCTAACTTGAGTGCCTTAAGAGAAACAGTTAAAGCCTTGAGCCTGAAACAAGAACAGATAGAAACATCATTACCTGAATGAAAAATTAAGGAACCAGAAGAAGAAGCTACACTTGAAAAGTAGTGTGGCTTTTCCCATATTTCATACCAAGTAAGGTAGTATAAATCGGGTACATTTTCAGAAAGCTTAAACCTTTTAATGATTGGGCACCCAGAAGCATCGATTCCAAATGTATCAATTGGCATCATCACATATACAGGGACTTTCTTGTGCCTTGATGATACCAACACAAATGATCGCGATTTCTCCCAAGCATCCATGCTGTATCATGTTCATCAACAAAAACATCGATTAGCGAATTGCCTTCCCCAAAATTGATTCCAACGTCCACGAACTAACGAAATGTTCCCATTTTTCCTTGAATTAAGCAGCGAGCGAGAAAGTAATACCTAAAGATTCGGCTGTTACCGGCGTCGGAACGCCACTTTGTGATGAAGCGGCCGCGTTTGAAAGGAGGAATCATAGAAACGTTTCGGAAAAAGTTCCGATTCCGCCTCGTTCTCTGCTCGAGGAAACAAGATTTCAAAGAAAATCCCCCGGGATGGAAGAAATTACCACCGGAAACTCCGCGACAGCCACAACCAATTCCTCCAATCTCCGCCATTTTCGTGCCCCTCTCTTCTCCTTCGTCGGAGATATTTCTCTGATGGTTTAGATGCGGAGGAAAAGAGACGGAGATGGAGTCCTTGAAACGCAAAAATATTATTTCCTTTTCTTTTTTAACGACGCAAATTTTATTCCCCTTTTTATTTATTTATTGAATTTAATCAAGTAAATTATCAACTTTATAATTCCTCTTTTCTAGTTTTTGCCCATATATGTTTCAAAGCTTCTATAACTGACCCCTTTAGTATTTTACTTTCCATTTATAGTCCTCTATTATACCTCGTGCCAAAAATGAGTATAGTTGGATTTGATTGTATGAAATAAATCAGTGAGATTACCACCATAAGTAAAATAACGTTTTTCTTATTAAAATTTTAGTTTAAGGCGATGATTGATGTAGCAGGATTAATTTTTCAAACTCTCGAACAATGAATGTTTTGTATCCAATGTGTAACATGAGATGAAACTAGTAGTGTAAATTCTATTGTTATTTTTATAAAAATAAAAAATACGAGGACTTGAGTAGCATATACTGAAACTATTGTACTTTAGATGGAAAAGTGTTATATAATATATTAAATATCCAATGAATTTACTATTTTGCTGACGTGGGAACATCTCGTCCCTTGGTGGATAAGCATTGAGAAACAGATACCATGCTACTTCGCCATCATCAACTCTGCTTACCAATTTTAGTGTGTTTTGGTACAATAAATCATCACATATATTTATGTAAACCTATTATTTTCGTATTCATTGTCATA
Organism: Eutrema japonicum; assembly: GCA_030161315.1. Classification (NCBI taxonomy): domain Eukaryota; kingdom Viridiplantae; phylum Streptophyta; class Magnoliopsida; order Brassicales; family Brassicaceae; genus Eutrema; species Eutrema japonicum. The sequence goes on from BSQW01000005.1 coordinate 42,300,627, forward strand.
AGGTCGATCAAATTAAATCATGGGTCGACGATATGTCACGTTTCAGTCTCCTACTCATCAAGTGTGGCAAAACTCTACTTGGTTTATTCTAGTGTAATTTTTTTTGGTAAACATGTTAGAATTTATTATCGATTTTTGATTTTTGACAGACGATTACAGAGATAACAAGAAGCATAAAAGACCAAAAAATAAAATTTACAACTAACTACGACTAGAAACTCAGACCGAAAAACGAATTAAACGACAGAAACAAACAACGATGGAAAAGACAACAAATAACAAACTTCAAAAAAGAAAACTGAACGATTCGAAAGTCACAAACGAGCTAACGGGACTTGTAAACAAAGTTATCCTAAGCTACCCTCATTCTAGTGTAAAATTTGTTGAACTAAATTTTTCTTGTTTGACATACTAGCAATATATTAGGTGTTTGCTTTTCACTTATGGCGTCTATGCAATGCCATATATTTCTCTTAAGAAGTTGTAAATAAATAATGTATAGTAGAAACTATAATAAAAGCAAAAACAAAATCTAAATTAGTAAAAAAAAAAATTGTTACAATGGTGGCCATATTGGGTGTGTGGTTTTACAATTAATAACGATTCTATACACTACAAGTAATAGAAATCCTTTTTTTTGGACAAATAGAAGTCCTTTTTTATTTCATTTTTGGAAAAGAAAAAAACATCGTCAAACAACAAAAAAAGTGACAATGCCCACAATCTCTATAATATTATTTAAGAAGGCATTCTTAAAAATGAACTTTGTTTGTAAACTATTACATGAAATACCATTACAAATAACAAAGAATAATTAAAATAGGAAATGATATAATAATTTTTTTAAATTATTGATTAGAATATAGAGAGTATATATTTTGCATTAAAGAGGTTATTTATTATTTAATTTCTTAATTATTTTTAATACTATATATTTTAAAATAATAATCAATTCATATATATTCAAAGAAAAAAAATCTATTCAAAATCTTGCTATATTTTTCACTATAATTTATTATATTTTATTTGAATATATATCAAAACAAAAGTTGAAAATATTTTATTAAAAGTTAGATACGGTTTTTTTTTTAAGAGTTCGTAAACTAATCACAAAAACTATAATTATTTAACGGTGCATGTTTTAAAGATTATAAGTTTTTGCGGATGAACCCAAATAATATTTTAATTGACTGTAAAACGGGTTAAATAGATAAATTATTATAAATTGACTGTTTTAACTATAATCATTAGTTAGTTATATTGTAAAATTCAGATAAAAACAATTTAATTAAATTTTAAAATAATTTCTTTAAAATAAAAATTATTTCGCACTATAATTAGTGCGAATTAAATCCTAGTTGAAGTAATAAAAGAAGAAACGTAAAAACGAGGAATGACACATATCGAATAAAATGAAGAGACTGTTACGATTTGATAAAGAAAGATACGCATATAGATGGAAAGTAGAATTGTGAATTTGTCCCACATTCATATCCAGCAGAGAAAATATTGATTTGTTTGAAAAATAGCGAAATCAATTAATATGGGCTTTTGTAACTTCAAAGCCCTCAAATGATTAGATCCACCGGTTCAACCAATGGTTAGTAAATTTTAATTGGTATGGGATACCGGCCAGGCGGCAACAGAAGTAGTAATTTACACAAATTTGTTTTATGAACCCGATACAGATATATAAGATGCATTTTTTTTTGGTTTTGGCTATAATGAAGAAACTCGAACTAAAACCCATACAAATATTAGAATTCGGCCAAAAAAAAAATTGGAATCCCCTATACACTAATTTATAAGTGATTTTGAAAAAAATGATGACGTACCATGCACAAAGATAATTTTGAGTAGATGAAGTGATTAATTAATCATTTACTATTACGTAATAACTAGATGGTTTTTTCGCACCATACACAAATGCTTTTTGTGCAACTTTTGTGCACAAATATAATTTTGAGTAGATGAAATAATCTTCTCCTCCGTCACTGCAACGGGAATTAAACCCATATTCCTCGTCTCCGTCGGTTTGATGTCATTCGCATAATAAAACATATGTTCTATCAAAGCACCATTTGCATGATCTGTTTCCTTTTTTATAGGGAGTACATGGAAAACGAAAAAAACAAAAAATAGACAATCTAAGAAAAACAACATATAAAATTAAAAAAGAAATAAAAGAGTATTACTATAGAGGACAGACTTTACCTTTATCACTCGGCTGGAAATGATCTCTAATACAAGAGTCTTCCGTACAACGAATATCTACTCTTGGAATATTTATGAGCGAAATCCAATGAGAGTTCTCGATGATGTCACAGTAATGGTTATGATCGAAATGGCTCAAACTCCTGAATACAACACCACCACACAGATAATACTATTTTTCAAGTGTCTTTATTCCGCGCTCAATATTAGCAATCAATGTCGTACAATCGACTGGGGCCTAATGTTTTTATGTCCCACACCATGAAAACGGGATGGTCATTGTCATTGGGCGTGAGAGTAGGAAGAAGAATATGTCGGAATTGCCTCATTTTTATGGATTTGTCTCAGAGGCACTTTGATACCGTTGTTCTACTGGAATCGTGCTCATTTGACGTATATGACATCCGGATGACGAAGCCATGATTTCTGAGAATACCTGAAAATAGTTAGGGTACCAATGCTGAGCCCCAATAGCAAATTACGCCCAGATCAAATCCAAAAACCGAACGTAATTCATCAAAACACTAAACAAAAGCCTTTAAAATAGCATCATACGAGTGCAAAACCAATTCTAGAATTAATTTAAAAAATTGATGACAATCCTAGTATTGATACAAAGCTCGCCATCGTTTTAAACAGCATCATCCTCGCTGGACGATCCTAGTTTCAAACAAAGATCAAATCAATTTATTCTTTATCATTTGAAGACAATTTCTCTAATATAATATTGATAAAAAAAATTCTCTAAACTAATTATACAATTAAATGAAGAGAATCCTTTATTCTTCATCCTTTTTAATTTTCACCTATTTCATAAGCAAGAAATCATTTAATCTCCAAAATCATTTAATCTACAACTCACAGATTTGAAATCAATTACACTATTATTTATGTATGGAGTTTAATTATATAAATAAACTAAAGTGTGATCCGCTCTACCGTGTTAAACAATTTTTATTGTCTAATGTTATTTTGTTTTTTCTTATTCTCGTAGTTAATTAATAAATTGTCTCTGACAGCTTAAGATATGTGTATTTTTTTTTAATTTTTAAATTTATGAACATCTATGTGTGTTTAGTGGATGATACACAATTTTACATGTTTTTCCTTTGATAGTAAATTTATGTAATTATTTATTTTTATTTTAAAAAAAGAATATATTAACATTTTAAAAATTTCGTTACATAATATATTTTTCATGTAAAGTTATAAAAATTAACCTATAATAACGATTCTATATACACTACAAGTAATAGAAATCCTTTTTTTTTTGGAAAAATAGAAATCCCTTTTTGTAATATGTTTTTTCCCCTTAAATATACAAGGGAATGAGGGATGTGTTTTTTGATATTTTTTATAAAAAAAAACGTGACTTGCTCCGTTTGAATGATGAGTGACTTATTCCGTTTGAATGATGATAGGTTAATATTTAATTATCTAACAATTGTAAATAAACCTGCCATTTACAATTCTCTTAAACTTGTATCATGGTTCTTATCTTTATCACCTTTTGGATGCTTATACCTTTTTGGTTTTGACTTGTCATATGAACGTTAGGATAAAATGGGCTCAATCAAGCGTGATAAAGATCAAAGATTGCATATTGATGTATCCGAAAACTTACTTTAC
>BSQW01000005.1:42304969-42375773 GCA_030161315.1 Eutrema japonicum
AAAAACAAAAAAAAGTCAAAAGATGTTGACAAGTGTGTATTAGCTTAACTAATGAGCAAATACAGAGACTTTGATCACCTCAATTATCGGAACATTATTAATTAGTTTTTCAATTCAAACTCTGAAACATTCCAATCTAAATTCTTTAAATTCAAATTTAAAAAAAAAGTATCAATAATTGAGTGGGTAAAAGATTTCAATTGTATTTGAAAAAATAGATGTCGAGAGAAACAAGAATTGAATTGTGTAACAGGAGAGTGTAGAAGGAGGCATGACAGTGTTCTGTCCAGGAGATGACGCCATGAAAGGATTCTTGCCCAAATACAAGAACTTGACAGCTCCGAAGAAAGAAGCTTTCCTCGATTTCTTCGCCGTCCCGACCTATTACTCAATGGCGATGCTAAAATCCAACAACGGTCCGATGAACACACTCGCCACCGATGGAGCCAACAAGTTCGAGCTCACTGTACAGAACGATGGAGAGAAAGTTACGCTCAAGACAAGGATCAACACTGTCCAGATCGTTGATACTCTAATCGACGAGCAGCCGTTGGCTATTTATGCGACCGATAAGGTTTTATTGCCTAAAGAGCTGTTTAAGGCTTCCGCTGTTGAAGCTCCGTCTCCTGCTCCGGCACCGAGGACGGCGATGTAGCGGATTCTCCAAAACCGGCTAAAGGGAAATCGAAAGGGAAGAAGAAGAAGGCTGCACCTTCCCCTGATTCTTTTGATGAGTCGGATTCGCCTGCGGAAGGGCCTGATGGAGAGGCGGATGATGCGACTGCTGATGATGCCGGTGCGGTTAGGATCATAGGAGGAACTAAGGCTGGTCTGGTGGTGAGCTTGCTCTGCTTTGCTTCTTGGCTTCTATAGTTCACTTCTGGTTTAAAAAAAAAATATTTATGGCTTCGAGGGAAAGTAAATGAGGTTTATTTAATTTCCCCTATTATCGAGGTTTATTTAATTTAAAATTTGGTTGTCGAGTTAATTAGTCGGTGGTTTATTTATTTTATTTGTGTGTTCTTGTTCACGTGTTTGTTTAGTTGATAATGTAATGAATGGTGTTGGGAACACAAGATACTAAATACTCCATATTTGAGCATCAGTTACTATCCGAGCATTGTAATGAATGGCTTTTGGGAACACAAGATAGTATTTGCCGTAACATTACTACTAAATACTCCATATTTGATCATCAGTTACTATCTGAGCATTAATCAAATTGTTGTAATGGGGTGGTTCTCATCCGGAAAAGATTCGATCATGTTTTTCCAGGTCCGGGGATCGAGCTTCCCGAATACGAAATTATTAAACTAACTATTGACCACGTGGGGTGTAACTGGACGGCCTCATTAGTCTGGGCCTGGGATTACTTCCGAATCCAATAAAAAAAATATATTATACCCAAAAAAATCCTAAAAAACACATCAATAAATCTTTTTTTTTTCACTTGAGATTTTAAAGTAATGTATCTTTTACCCATAAAAAAATTTACACTTTAAAACCATTTCAAGGCGGAAGCAAAATTGGAATTGTATATTTGTAATAGAAATATTCAGTTTTAAAAAGATGGTCTATAAAGGCCCTGTTTTCTTCACCATCCCTTGTGACTCCATGTCTAAGCTCTCCTCTCAGACTTCGTGTCTTGAGAGAACGATCTTCCTCTCTCTCTCACACAGTTCTTGGATGACGCAGAAATGGCTACAATTAGGGCTACACTTGTTCGTTATCTAATCGATCGCATACGTATTCTGTCGAGGGATCTGATCCCACATGATCATCAATTCCAGCCTACATTGCGCAAACCCATGCTATGATCGCAACTCTTCTGACCAGCCTTAGAAAGTCCACCAGTATCAAGAAGACAACTTCAACAGAGGGAAATTTCACTCTGACAAGAGAATCAACCTTCACTTGGGAAGAATACGTGGTAGCTACCTTGAGTTTGTTCTACGTATAGTTTTGTGGCTGTTGCAACTATAGCCAAACTCGGAGGTTTCCATGTGTTGCGGAGATAACTGCATCGTAAAGTTGCTTTGTCAATTTGTCATCTTTGTTCTTGGAGGAGCTAGTAAAGCTGTTGAGTCGTGTTTGGTTGAGCTTTTGCCGACATCGGAATAGGATCTTGGAAGAGTGAGTGACCACTTCAAGACTCATCTAGTGTGTAGTTCATGCTTGTTCTCGTAGTAATTTGGATGGACCTCGATTAACTGACAATGAGGACGGTTATTTGATTGTTGGTTTTTGAAAGTTTTTTAGAGTTGCGAGTCTGTTTTCGAGCTGTCTTTGAAAATAATTTCGTTATGCGAAGCTAGCATCTACTTATATTTTTCTAGTGATTTCTCCGTCTTTGGCTTTTACTCGGTAGATCACAGCATCTAGACACCGTTTGTGGATGTACTGAAATTTCAAAATTGTTTTTGTTTTCATTTTTTTTATTTTTTTTTTTTTGTCATGGGACCAATATCATTTAGATAGGTTTTATAATATTGTAAAACCAGAACGTTTTCATTTTTAATGACATATTAATTTACATTCTTAGCAAAAAAAAAAAAGAAGTTGATGTGTCTTGTGGAGTTGTTCATTATAATCACATTTGAATGATGTAATTGAATGCAATTGATTAATCATCATTTTATAATAGAAATAAATTATTAAAATATATGGCATTCCAACTCAAAATCAATTGGCAATGAGTGGATTGATCCATATCTTTTATATATTCCAATGTGGGATATTACTCCATAAGATCCCTTCAACTTCCGATGTGAGATATTACTCCCTAATACGTCCAACTTCCGATGTGGGATATTACTCATATGACTTTTTGGCCATTGATCTCGGTATGTTTGGGCATGGATCAACGTGACTAATTTTGGGTAGGGTTGATTTCGATGGGATCAATTTTGGGTCGAATCGATTATGAATCGGGTTGGACAGCGTGGATCAGAGTCATCAGACTATGATACCATATTAAAGTACATATGGATTGATTAATATCTTTTATATATTATTTAAGATTTTTTTCAATTTTCGATGTAGAATATTAGTCTCTAATATAAATCAAATATTTCTGATGATGATGTAACAAATGTCACACACACAAAAAAGCTTTATAAAAATTTAAAGTTTTTCTTAATCATTTGCGTCTCCAAGTAAACGTGAATTTCAAGTAACTCAACCATGGCGTCTCTAAATCAATTTCTTCCACTTTTCTCCTATTGGTCCTTAATCTTATGTCCTTCCAAATCCAACCATTATTTATTTTCCATTTCTTAATCTCCTCTACTTCCACTATTCTATATCACTAGTCCATGCCATTACTGATACTCTTTTGTCAATGCTCAAGTGGGGAGGCATTTCGTCTGAGGAACATGATGAAGCTGTGATGCTCGAGGCAGCGCATGTTTGGTGGCATTCCTGAAATGGATATAATCATCTTCCATTCTTACCTCCTCAGCAGAGAGCACCACCACGTCCACCCTCACCTTCATTGACAGCTCAGAGGTTGATACGAGAACAGCAGGTTTTAGGCAACAACACTTACTGGTTGCTTGAGTAAACCCCTTTATTTTATTGAGTGTTATTGGTGATAATAAAATTTCTTGTCAGGATGATGAGTATCTTGCATCCCTGCAAGCTGACCGAGATAAAGAACTGAAATTCATTCATCACATTCAGTACAGATCCTATATGCTCTAACAATAACCACAGCAAGAAGAGACACCAAGAAAAAAGGACAATACAAGATTTGGTCACAAGCTGATCATGTTTGTGTTTCTAACAAGGTTGATCAATTCGGCAACTAAGAACACCTACTGATGGGTGTGTGGTCTTGAGAAGTGAAGCTGGTCGAGCTACCATACTCGACATTTTCGCATAGCTCGGAGAATCCTCATTCCCTGACGGTGTAAAGAAAGCACCGTTAAGCATTTCATCTCCTTCTGACTTCCAATTCCATTCATTCCACTCATCGCCTCCATCTACACTCTCTCGCTTTGTAACCTGTACGTTTAGAGCATGTGAGCTTTAGAGTTAGGTGTAAAGCATTTCGGTCTAGAATCTAATCATGTGTTTGTTTGGATTTAAGTTTGGCTTGAGAAGCTCTATTATTGTGGACACGTCACTAACATACCTCCTTTGTGAATTGATTATCCGAAGCTATGAAAACATTTCCTTGACTAAAGATGGTTGGATTAGCACTTCCACCAATAGCATACATCTCCCACTCTCTATAAATGTTATTCACTATGTGAAAAAATCCATGCCTGCACCTACACATATAATTGCATTGATAATTTGCAATTAGTATTTACATATAAATAATCACACAATCGTATTTTGATCAAACTAGTTACGTACCTAGGCATTCTCTGGACAAGCCCTTGACCAAAATAGTTGAACGCGATCGTAACCCTCATATCTCGATCACCGGAAAACTCATCACTATGACCCAAAAGCATGACTTCATTATGGTTCAACATGTAATTATTCGAAATCGTTATATCCGTGGATCCACTCACCGCATCAATTAGCCCATCGTAACATTTCTCTAACGTACAATGATCAATCCAAACATCTCTCGACTCGAATATCGAGATCCCATCTCCATCCGAGTAACCTCCCAACGAGCGTTTCGCGGGAACGCAATCGTGGATATAAATATTGTTTATGATTATATTACTTACTTTGTATAAAGTTAAACACGGCCCATAAGCTATTTGCACGTTGTTTCCTCTTCCGTCTATTGTTTTATATGACGTGACTTGAACATCTTCTTTTAGTTTTATTACCATGTCACGATCGAATATGATCCATAGAGGTTGATCTTGTGTTGCGGCGTACCGTAGTGTACCTGGTGATGGGTTTATAGGATCGTCGTCTCCTGAATCGGTCACGGTGTAGTACTCGCCGGCTCTACCGCCGATTGAGTCGCGTCCGAATCCAACCGCGCAATCCGCGAGGCTTTTGCGGTTTGACTTCCAATTTTGGTCGCATCTCCAGCAATCGTCGATTGGATTTCCAGTTGCTGAGCAAGAAGAATTTGATAGTTGCCTTGCGATTGGCGGTTTGGGAAACGCAGACGCAGAGGAAGCGTTTAAGAGAAACAAGAAAATCGTACATACAATTGACATTATTTGTCTTAACATATATTTTCACTATGATGAACATATGCTATTTTTATTCAATATATATATATGCAAGAAACAATTTTTTATTTAATTGCGCTAAAAAAATCATAAATACGAAGGTAATTAAATTAGGTGAAAATTGAAAGAATTGGGTCCAACTCCAACGCAGGACGTTACGCCGTTTTATACTGGTGGTGGGTTTGATATGGAAAAAAAAAAAGAAGAACAAAACAATAACAGAGGCTATTTAATTGTTAGTTTGTATTACTTCACTTCAAAGAACTACGTGCCGTTTTGAAGGGTGTTTAACACACGTCGTGTAGTTTAGTCTCACTATCCTTGAACAGCACCGATTTTGTTGTTCTACCATTTAAGGAATGCATGCCGTTAGAAAGATAGGGAGACGACACAATGTTTTTATTTGAAATTCTCAGACAGCGTGGAGTTTAGTTTATTATCCTCTCATACACTCTCTTTCGTTTCTGTGAAGTGAAAACAACACAGGCACAACAGAGCCATGGCAATATCTCATCTTCTTTCTCCATTACCATCTCTCACTTTCTTCCAAACCGGAACCCTAACCCTAACCCTAACCCTAACCGGACGTTCTTCTCTCCCTCTAAACCCTAATCCCCAGTTCCCGAAATCTAGACTTCTCAGGGAAAGAGCCGCCACACTCGTCCTCCAATCCAAGGGCGACGATTCCGTCGACGCATCCGATCGGATAATCTCAGCCGTCTGTTACTTCTACCCATTCTTCGATGGGATTCAGTACGGTAAATTCATCATAACGCAATACCCACCTTTCCAGATTCTCATCCAACCTTTGTTTCCCGCCATCAAGGCCTTCAAGAGCTTCCCTTTCAATGGCTTTCTCATCTTCCTCACTCTCTACTTCGTCGTCGTCAGGAACCCCAATTTCAGCAGGTACGTTAGGTTCAACACGATGCAGGCGATTGTGCTCGACGTGCTCTTGATTTTCCCGGATTTGCTTGAGAGGAGCTTCAATCCCAGAGATGGGTTTGGTTTAGATGTGGTGATGAGTTTGGACAGCACTGTGTTCCTCTTCTTGCTTGTCTCTTTAATCTATGGATTCTCTGCTTGCTTGTTTGGTCAGATCCCTAGGTTGCCCATTGTTGCTGATGCTGCTGATAGGCAAGTCCTTTGATTTTATCATCTGTTAAAGAACAATAATATATGTATGTACGTACACACATGTGCTGTGATTGGATTTTCTCTCTACTGGATCTGTTTCTGATAATCGAAACATAATGTAACTTTTTGATAGATTCAAAGGTTTTAAGCAGACTTATTCTCTTGCATGGAACTAGAACTTAAAAGAACAAATGAAGAAGAAAAAAGAGAGAGATATCAAATAACATTTTTGATTTGATTATTTATCCTCATCACATATCTGAAAAAGCAATATGGTGAGGAAAGATCAATTCTGTAACGAAAGAAAATACACACCAAATGGGAAATGGCTGCTGTTTTACACATCTGCACTCATCTGCCTAATGAAAGGGACAAAGTTGTTCCAGTTCTCGACCCTAAAGATCTTCTCATTCATTCGGAAAAATGTAAAAGATCTTACAGTGTCCCCATTCGGTTGCACACAGTTCTCTCGCATTTGCCTTAGTCCCATCTGTTGCAGATTTCATATATAAACAGTTAAAAACCACAACTTTTACCACATCGTATAGGATTATAAAATGTGCAAATCTCTCACCTCATCAAATCTTTCGCTTGTGTTTCTACCAGTCACTTGTATTGTCCTCTTCTTCGAAACATCGTGTATCTAGCAGAAAAAAAGGGACAACGTTGATTTGCTCATGTTCTTAAGGCATGCTTCATTGTCTCAATGGGAAGAAACTAGTGTTGCAGCGCAGTAACAAAACATAGACTAGACCAGTTTCAAGAGTGTCTCAAAGACAATAATAAACAATGCGCTGACATTGACTGGTCTAAATACAAGCAACTTACATAAATTTTCATATGAACATAATTGAATTCTAGATCAAAACATTAGGAAAGAAAGTACCTGTCTACGCAATCCTTCAGGGCTACAAAGATACTTCTCAGGTGTTTCACTGTCTGCCATATCCAAACAGCTGGAAAAGATATGAAAGATTCATCTCGTTAGTAACAATTGTTGCAGCTTCTATGAATTATGTACACAGTAAAAGAAAACTTCAGGAGAAGGCTCGTACGGAATATGCAGAGCAGCACCATGGCGAGACAAGACAGAAGCAACAGGATCATAACCATCCCTAAGGGCGGTATTGTAATAACCTGCAGTTAGTTCAGCGGGGTGTGAAGATGTCTTATACCACCAATAGATTCCACCAATTTTTGCAACCAACATTACAGAGTTTCTCTCCTCTTCCTGACGTCTCCGTAAAACATCGGCTGCCTTTGCAAGAATAGCATCAGCATGACAAATCAACTTCCCACTGTACCATTCCTACAATGAAAAGCAGCTCACTGTGTTATTTATAATCCAACCCTACTAGCCACTTTTGCTGAACACTACTCAAGATCATACAAATGCGGATATTGTAATAGTGTTGCCAAAGATGATATGATACGAGAACATACTAGAAAGAAACGACCATAGTCAGAGAGAAAACTATCATGGCCCTCCTCAAAAAACGGAACCCCAGATGGAAAGCTATTATAGCAGCCGACATTTGGAGGATCTCTGCTTCCCCACTGAGGTTTGCCTTCTTGGGATGCCACTGCCATCAAGTCTTCCATCCTAAACCAAGTAGTATAGCTCACACTCTGTAAATGTGATTCGCACATGGAAATAATTTTTTGAATAAATAATCACTCACATGTACTTGTCATGACATTGGAATTCACCAATTCCAGGGAAGTTCCATCTCCCATCTCCAGAAGGATGAGCAGGATATCTGCAAGGGATCTCATGTTCATGTAAGAAACTTCTATTGTAGCTATTGTGACTTTATGATTGGTAGTCTACATCAGAAGTACCTAAGCTCCCCTGAAGGACCAAGACCGATACTTATTTCTTCAATCACGTTCCCAAAATATGGTTCAAAGTTTGTAGAAAAACTGAGCATAAAATCCCCATAGCATTGGACAGCAGTGCGACCACCGAACAAAGGAAGTTGATCGACTCCAAGTGTCAGATAGTCATTATTGGAGAAACCGCTTTTATCTCGATAGTATATATCCTTATTGACGTCTCCAATCTGGAAAGTGTAAAAGAAAAAGCCGCTGAGTGAAACTATTTATTTACTGGAGCAACAAGCAGATGTACAAATACAGAACAAAGGATAGCACTCCCAAAGACGTTAAATAATACAGTAAGCATCCATGAGGATAAATCTAAATTCTCCAAGGTTTTGACAAGAAAAACACGAGCTATCAGATTTTCTCAACTTTGAAAAAAAAATATTCAAAGGAAGAAGCAATATCCAAATTACCAAAGCCTTTGCTAAGTCTAGAACGTACAGATAACTAAATACCTGTAAGTATAACAATACAAACCTCTCGGATCCAGAGTGGAAGACTGATGCCTCCTTTTCCACCAAACAAGTGCATATTTGAATGAAAACAAAGAGAAACATGTAACTTCAACCCTGCCTCAGAAATCAGTCTGAAGAGCTCTTCATACAGTGACCATTTAAACTCAAGAGGACAAAAACGCTCTACAATCCCCCACCAAACCTCAACTGCGACTCCATGAACACCTGCTAACTTGAGTGCCTTAAGAGAAACAGTTAAAGCCTTGAGCCTGAAACAAGAACAGATAGAAACATCATTACCTGAATGAAAAATTAAGGAACCAGAAGAAGAAGCTACACTTGAAAAGTAGTGTGGCTTTTCCCATATTTCATACCAAGTAAGGTAGTATAAATCGGGTACATTTTCAGAAAGCTTAAACCTTTTAATGATTGGGCACCCAGAAGCATCGATTCCAAATGTATCAATTGGCATCATCACATATACAGGGACTTTCTTGTGCCTTGATGATACCAACACAAATGATCGCGATTTCTCCCAAGCATCCATGCTGTATCATGTTCATCAACAAAAACATCGATTAGCGAATTGCCTTCCCCAAAATTGATTCCAACGTCCACGAACTAACGAAATGTTCCCATTTTTCCTTGAATTAAGCAGCGAGCGAGAAAGTAATACCTAAAGATTCGGCTGTTCCCGGCGTCGGAACGCCACTTTGTGATGAAGCGGCCGCGTTTGAAAGGAGGAATCATAGAAACGTTTCGGAAAAAGTTCCGATTCCGCCTCGTTCTCTGCTCGAGGAAACAAGATTTCAAAGAAAATCCCCCGGGATGGAAGAAATTACCACCGGAAACTCCGCGACAGCCACAACCAATTCCTCCAATCTCCGCCATTTTCGTGCCCCTCTCTTCTCCTTCGTCGGAGATATTTCTCTGATGGTTTAGATGCGGAGGAAAAGAGACGGAGATGGAGTCCTTGAAACGCAAAAATATTATTTCCTTTTCTTTTTTAACGACGCAAATTTTATTCCCCTTTTTATTTATTTATTGAATTTAATCAAGTAAATTATCAACTTTATAATTCCTCTTTTCTAGTTTTTGCCCATATATGTTTCAAAGCTTCTATAACTGACCCCTTTAGTATTTTACTTTCCATTTATAGTCCTCTATTATACCTCGTGCCAAAAATGAGTATAGTTGGATTTGATTGTATGAAATAAATCAGTGAGATTACCACCATAAGTAAAATAACGTTTTTCTTATTAAAATTTTAGTTTAAGGCGATGATTGATGTAGCAGGATTAATTTTTCAAACTCTCGAACAATGAATGTTTTGTATCCAATGTGTAACATGAGATGAAACTAGTAGTGTAAATTCTATTGTTATTTTTATAAAAATAAAAAATACGAGGACTTGAGTAGCATATACTGAAACTATTGTACTTTAGATGGAAAAGTGTTATATAATATATTAAATATCCAATGAATTTACTATTTTGCTGACGTGGGAACATCTCGTCCCTTGGTGGATAAGCATTGAGAAACAGATACCATGCTACTTCGCCATCATCAACTCTGCTTACCAATTTTAGTGTGTTTTGGTACAATAAATCATCACATATATTTATGTAAACCTATTATTTTCGTATTCATTGTCATAAGGTCGATCAAATTAAATCATGGGTCGACGATATGTCACGTTTCAGTCTCCTACTCATCAAGTGTGGCAAAACTCTACTTGGTTTATTCTAGTGTAATTTTTTTTGGTAAACATGTTAGAATTTATTATCGATTTTTGATTTTTGACAGACGATTACAGAGATAACAAGAAGCATAAAAGACCAAAAAATAAAATTTACAACTAACTACGACTAGAAACTCAGACCGAAAAACGAATTAAACGACAGAAACAAACAACGATGGAAAAGACAACAAATAACAAACTTCAAAAAAGAAAACTGAACGATTCGAAAGTCACAAACGAGCTAACGGGACTTGTAAACAAAGTTATCCTAAGCTACCCTCATTCTAGTGTAAAATTTGTTGAACTAAATTTTTCTTGTTTGACATACTAGCAATATATTAGGTGTTTGCTTTTCACTTATGGCGTCTATGCAATGCCATATATTTCTCTTAAGAAGTTGTAAATAAATAATGTATAGTAGAAACTATAATAAAAGCAAAAACAAAATCTAAATTAGTAAAAAAAAAAATTGTTACAATGGTGGCCATATTGGGTGTGTGGTTTTACAATTAATAACGATTCTATACACTACAAGTAATAGAAATCCTTTTTTTTGGACAAATAGAAGTCCTTTTTTATTTCATTTTTGGAAAAGAAAAAAACATCGTCAAACAACAAAAAAAGTGACAATGCCCACAATCTCTATAATATTATTTAAGAAGGCATTATTAAAAATGAACTTTGTTTGTAAACTATTACATGAAATACCATTACAAATAACAAAGAATAATTAAAATAGGAAATGATATAATAATTTTTTTAAATTATTGATTAGAATATAGAGAGTATATATTTTGCATTAAAGAGGTTATTTATTATTTAATTTCTTAATTATTTTTAATACTATATATTTTAAAATAATAATCAATTCATATATATTCAAAGAAAAAAAATCTATTCAAAATCTTGCTATATTTTTCACTATAATTTATTATATTTTATTTGAATATATATCAAAACAAAAGTTGAAAATATTTTATTAAAAGTTAGATACGGTTTTTTTTTTAAGAGTTCGTAAACTAATCACAAAAACTATAATTATTTAACGGTGCATGTTTTAAAGATTATAAGTTTTTGCGGATGAACCCAAATAATATTTTAATTGACTGTAAAACGGGTTAAATAGATAAATTATTATAAATTGACTGTTTTAACTATAATCATTAGTTAGTTATATTGTAAAATTCAGATAAAAACAATTTAATTAAATTTTAAAATAATTTCTTTAAAATAAAAATTATTTCGCACTATAATTAGTGCGAATTAAATCCTAGTTGAAGTAATAAAAGAAGAAACGTAAAAACGAGGAATGACACATATCGAATAAAATGAAGAGACTGTTACGATTTGATAAAGAAAGATACGCATATAGATGGAAAGTAGAATTGTGAATTTGTCCCACATTCATATCCAGCAGAGAAAATATTGATTTGTTTGAAAAATAGCGAAATCAATTAATATGGGCTTTTGTAACTTCAAAGCCCTCAAATGATTAGATCCACCGGTTCAACCAATGGTTAGTAAATTTTAATTGGTATGGGATACCGGCCAGGCGGCAACAGAAGTAGTAATTTACACAAATTTGTTTTATGAACCCGATACAGATATATAAGATGCATTTTTTTTTGGTTTTGGCTATAATGAAGAAACTCGAACTAAAACCCATACAAATATTAGAATTCGGCCAAAAAAAAAATTGGAATCCCCTATACACTAATTTATAAGTGATTTTGAAAAAAATGATGACGTACCATGCACAAAGATAATTTTGAGTAGATGAAGTGATTAATTAATCATTTACTATTACGTAATAACTAGATGGTTTTTTCGCACCATACACAAATGCTTTTTGTGCAACTTTTGTGCACAAATATAATTTTGAGTAGATGAAATAATCTTCTCCTCCGTCACTGCAACGGGAATTAAACCCATATTCCTCGTCTCCGTCGGTTTGATGTCATTCGCATAATAAAACATATGTTCTATCAAAGCACCATTTGCATGATCTGTTTCGTTTTTATAGGGAGTACATGGAAAATGAAAAAACAAAAAATAGACAATCTAAGAAAAACAACATATAAAATTAAAAAAGAAATAAAAGAGTATTACTATAGAGGACAGACTTTACCTTTATCACTGGGCTGGAAATGATCTCTAATACAAGAGTCTTCCGTACAACAAATATCTACTCTTGGAATATTTATGAGCGAAATCCAAGGAGAGTTCTCGATGATGTCACAATAATGGTTATGATCGAAATGGCTCAAACTCCTGAATACAACACCACCACACAGATAATACTATTTTTCAAGTGTCTTTATTCCGCGCTCAATATTAGCAATCAATGTCGTACAATCGACTGGGGCCTGATGTTTTTATGGTCCCACACCATGAAAACGGGACGGTCATTGTTATTGGGCGTGAGAGCAGGAAGAAGAATATGTCGGAATTGCCTCATTTTTATGGATTTGTTTCAGAGGCGCTTTGATACCGTTGTTCTACTGGAATCGTGCTCATTTGACGTATATGACATCCGGATGACGAAGCCATGATTTCTGAGAATACCTGAAAGTAGTTGGGGTACCAATTCTGAGCCCCAATAGCAAATTACGCCCAGGTCAAATCCAAAAACCAACGTAATTCATCAAAACACTAAACAAAAGCCTTTAAAACAGCATCATACGAGTGCAAAACCAATTCTAGAATTAATTTAAAAATTGATGACAATCCTAGTATTGATACAAAGCTCGTCATCATTTTAAACAGCATCATCCTCGCTGGACGATCCTAGTTTCA
Source organism: Eutrema japonicum (assembly GCA_030161315.1). Lineage (NCBI taxonomy): Eukaryota > Viridiplantae > Streptophyta > Magnoliopsida > Brassicales > Brassicaceae > Eutrema > Eutrema japonicum. The sequence goes on from BSQW01000005.1 coordinate 42,318,133, forward strand.
AACAAAGATCAAATCAATTTATTCTTTATCATTTGAAGACAATTTCTCTAATATAATATTGATAAAAAAATTCTCTAAACTAATTATACAATTAAATGAAGAGAATCATTTATTCTTCATCCTTTTTAATTTTCACCTATTTCATAAGCAAGAAATCATTTAATCTCCAAAATCATTTAATCTACAACTCACAGATTTGAAATCAATTACACTATTATTTATGTATGGAGTTTAATTATATAAATAAACTAGATTGTGATCCGCTCTACCGTGTTAAACAATTTTTATTGTCTAATGTTATTTTGTTTTTTCTTGTTCTCGTAGTTAATTAATAAATTGTCTCTGACATCTTAAGATATGTGTATTTTTTTTTAATTTTTAAATTTATGAACATCTATGTGTGTTTAGTGGATGATACATAATTTTACATGTTTTTCCTTTGATAGTAAATTTATGTAATTATTTATTTTTATTTTAAAAAAAGAATATATTAACATTTTAAAGATTTCGTTACATAATATTTTTTTTCATGTAAAGTTATACAAATTAACCTATAATAACGATTCTATACACTACAAGTAATAGAAATCCTTTTTTTTGGAAAAATAGAAATCCCTTTTTGTAATATGTTTTTTCCCCTTAAATATACAAGGGAATGAGGGATGTGTTTTTTGATATTTTTTATAAAAAAAACGTGACTTGCTCCGTTTGAATGATGAGTGACTTATTCCGTTTGAATGATGATAGGTTAATATTTAACCATCTAACAATTGTAAATAAACCTGCCATTTACAATTCTCTTAAACTTGTATCATGGTTCTTATCTTTATCACCTTTTGGATGCTTATACCTTTTTGGTTTTGACTTGTCATATGAACGTTAGGATAAAATGGGCTCAATCAAGCGTGTAAAGATCAAAGATTGCATATTGATGTATCCGAAAACTTACTTTACGTATATATGTGGCTGATTTCACGGTTAAATGATTTCATACTTCGTCTAATTAATAACAAGTGGGATATTTTCAGTTGCTAGCCAATTTAATTTTTGTTGTTGTGTTCTTGAATATAATGTACATTTTTCAGTATGAGCACAAGTGTCACTAGGGATCGCTCAGGACGGTCCAATTTGACTCGGGCAATTATTCTTGTCGGAAGCAAGAAACCAGTAAGTAACAAATGATGCAAAATCGATTCGATCGCCTGGTTTTCTGATATATATTTTCGTTATGGACCTTAACTGTGGGCTCTGCATCTGGACCTTTTTGATTTTGGGGTTTGTTTTTGATATCGCGGGTTAAATCTAATTGTAGCGCGGATTAAATCCTAGTGTCTTGTAAATTTCTAAGTTGCATAATTGTTATATGATCCCATTAATAAAGTATTTATAAAAAAATGAATTACGTACGTAAGATAATGAAGAGGAAAGACGTCAGAAATGGAAAATTTGGGAAAATCAATTGGCACAAATCACCAACGAATCTTTTTATCTTGATCACGCCTTACTAATTTATAAGGTTTTCCCTGATTTACTGGCTTAATACTATAATTAAGTCATTAAACTCAACTTCCTCTTTAATACTAAACTTGGAAATGAATAAAAATATCAGCATTGTTTCCATATTAGAGGAGTAGATAATATTCGAGAATAAACCATGTATATTTTCTTGCGCGTGTAATATATAAACACAGAAAGAGGAACTCCATTGTTAAATCAAGAAACTTCAGAAAGTGGAGCTATCAAGGTATTTTTACCTTCTTTTTATATCCGCTTTGATTTATATAAATATATGTAGTTTTCCATATAATTCCATTTCATTATATGTCGTTTGGCGTAGTTGGATTTGAAATTATGCACAGAAAGTTTTTAGGGTTCTGATTATATATATATGCTGTTATTTTATTAGGACTTTAATCTCGTTGACTTGGCTCCACCATTGTCTATTCTTATGAAGCATATCATTCAATTTGTGTGTTGAAGATGATAATTATGGAGGAAGAAAACAACTCCCTTCTATCTATCCAAACCTATAAATGTTGTTGAAACATTTGTGAACACAAATAATGATTGTGTACGTATAGAAACGTTTGTGATCACAAACTTTTTGTCCACTTGTAGATTTTTATCATTAGTTTCTATTCAGGATAATTAATTGGTCAAAACTTTAGTGTGCAAAATAATTTGTTCCCGGGTCTTCAACAGTAAGATTTTCTCCACAAACGCCTTAAGTTACAAGTTTAGATTTTTGTTTTGTTTATAAATTTTTGTTTTCCAGTATTTGGATGGGTCGGAAGATGGTTAAGATGGCGAGGATAACGAACGAGAAGACGAGGATAACGACTTACAAGAAGAGGAAATTATGTTTGTATAAGAAAGCCAATGAGTTCTCAACACTTTGCGGCGTGAACACGTGTCTCATTGTGTATGGCCCGAGCAGAGCAGGGGACGAGGTGGTCGTGGAGCCCGAGTTATGGCCTAGTGAGAGCAAAGTCCGAGAGATCATAAGCAAGTACAGAGACACTTCGTCGAGCAGCTGCACCAAAACTTACTCTGTACAAGAATGCTTGGAGAAAAGTAAAATTAAGGTGGAGAAAGTGAAGTATTGTCCATGGGACAAAAAGCTAGACAAGTGTTCTTTAAGTGAGCTCTATGCGGTTTTCGTGGCAGTAGGAAATAAGATTCAGGAGGCTGCGAATAGGAGTCAGACATTTTCAGACATTCCTTGGTCTACTGACCAACTTGGTTTATTCGGTTACAACCAGCAATGTCTCGAGCAGCATCAGTTGTTTCCTATGTCGTCTATGGAGCACAACGGGTTCACTTTAATCCCTTTTCTTAACCAAATGACCTTAAATTCAGCGGAAGTGGCTTCATTCTCAAATGTGACGGCAGAGCAGGAGATGGCAGCTCAAGCCATGTTTTACGCGAGTTGTTCGGATGGTCAATATGCTCCGATGGTACAGAGGACAGCTTATATCGAGCCAATGCAATGGGGTTTAGGGAGCAGTATGTTCAACAACGTCAAGCCGTTCACGTTCACAGACTATCCCTTGAGGTTTGGACAAAGTGACTTGGAGAATTCTGGTAAAACTTCTATGTGAAAAAATGTCATTTGTTACTTTCCTTTTAATGTTGGTTGGATTTCAAGAGTTTTAAGTTTTTATTTTTAAAACTGCATGTTTTAAACACTTCTTTCTATCATGTTTCTATTAGTTTTTGGAATGGTCAATAAGTATTTGATGAAATAAAAAGTTGACTTTTTTATGACTAGAAGATTCATGAATTTGTTCGACTAAATATTCATATCTAATTATAAATTTTGAGCATTCCTAATTTAAGTTCGAGTTGTTAACTTGTCCTATGCTACTGTTATTACATCTGACAAGTTGAAATTCCTATCGGTAAATTTTTTGAGGTATATATATATATATTTTTTTTCACAGCTATATGGATAAAAAGTCATACCTTTATGGTATGTGTTGTTATTACATGGATGTATATAAATATTTTTTTGTCAACTTATGGAATGTGATACGTATATCCAAACCTATGAATGAGATTTCGTTTCAGAAGAACGACAGGAAAATTCATGAAGCAGATCCAAAAGAAAAAAAAGAATTGTCATATCTCCTATTAACATAACAAAAAACTATTGGGTGATGATACAAATAATTAACGTAAAAACATGAAAAAATTACATATCATAAAGAAGAATTTTTAGTAATCGACAAAACGTTAAAAAAGTTTCTATAGAACAAAAGTGGCCCCTAAGATCAGCAATGCGCATAAAACTTCATATTGAACGGATTTGGAAGCCGACTTATCTCCAGCAGGAACCTCAGCAGTCGCCGGCGCCAAACTTGCCGTCGCCGGTGCAGAACTACTTATCGGACCTCGTCCGTAAGGAAATATATCCGGCGCATTAGCTGGAGCGGAGGGACTTGATGGAATACCAGGGAGTGTTACCGGAGACGTTGCTCCGATATCCGGTGCATCGCCTGGGACAGGTGGTTGGTTCGTTGACGCAGTGGAAGGAGGGGGAACAGGGGTTTCCGCCGGACTCGTCGGAGTGGAGATAGGAGACTTCATTGTAATCGTCGTCGGAGGGGAAGCAGGGGTTTTCGCCGGAGAAAATGCAGGAGTCATGGTGGTAGTGGGCGAGGAAGCAGGGGAAGTAGCGGGAGAAAAAACAGGGGATTTCACAGGAATCGCAATGGTTCGAGAGGAAACAGGGGAAGTCGCCGGAGTAAAACCAGGGGGTTTCGAAGGAGTAGCCATAGTCGGAACAGGGGAAGTCCCCGGAGTAAAAACAGGGGATATCAATGGAGTCGCAATGGTCCGAGAGGTAACAGGAGAAGTCGCGGGCGTAATAATAGGATATTTCAGTGGAGACGCAATGGTCGGAGAGGAAACAGGCGTTTTGGCCGGAGACATAGCAGGGATTTGTGCCGGTGGGGGGTTATGGATAGCCGGAGGATGTAAAATAGGGATTCGAGGAAACGTCGGTGACTTAGACGGAGAAGAACCGCGATGTGATTTCGCAGGGGAGTGTATGGGAGGAATGATAACCGGAGGGTGTTCAATCTCGTAGAATATCGGCGATAGGACGGGTACATTGTCGGCGGCTTGTACATTACCAGAAATAAATATTAAGAAGACAAAAGAAGAAAGTAGAATAAACCGCTGCATCGTTTTTTATTTGTCTCTGGTAAAATAACAAAATCCGAAAATGTTGAGTTACTAATAAATGATTCTATAACGCGAAACGTTGTGAGATATATGACCGGTTGTAGGAAGTCAGGTAGCCGTTAACCGAGAGAGAGAAACCGGTTACTATTAGACAACGTGACGGTTTGGTTTAAATATTTCGAAAGTAAGCCCATTAAAATGATTTATAGAGTCTTGCTCGTAGCCCATGAACCACATGGATTGTTTTAGTTGTTTCTCGTGTCTTCTTCACTTGGAAAGGCTTTATAATGCGCTTTGCGCACGGTGTACGTTAGCGATATTAGTTGGATTCCATTTTTTTAAGCTTTCGCGAGATGAAAAAAATAAATCAATTAGAAAATCCTAGAAATTTAACAAATCTCCCGGATTAGGGTTTCTAGCCACAAGAGTTCTGCAATCTCTTGTGTTCTTGAAGATTGTTCATGCTCGAGTGGGCATGAGCTTGCCAGTATTCTGATTGGAGAATACGATTGAAAGAAAGAAGCTTTTTATTTTTTTATTTTTAACCAGGGAGAGTTTACGATGGATCAGGGAGATGAGAGAGATCAATTCCATCAAAACGAGGCGATCTCTGCCGTCGCCGATGACGGTTTTATGGCGGAGGAAGAAGACGACGATTATGATGATCTTTATAACGACGTTAATGTCGGAGAAGGATTTCTTCAGTCTATGAGAAGGAGCGACGAAGCGGGATCAATAAACGAGGAGAAGGAGAAGGAGAAGGTCAAAACCGACGACGAAGATAGTGTTGAGCCTGTTTTAGGTACATCGGAAGCTGAGGTCTCGATACCTGGTTTGGTGGGTGAGAGCGTCGCTATAAAAGCAGAAGCAGAAGCACTAGGAGGAGGAGCAAGTGGTACTGACGTGGTAGTGGCTTCTACTGGATATGGAGCTCAAGAGCTTAAGCTAAGCGATGTTAGTCAGCAGATTCCTGGTGGAGTTGTTGCTGCAACTGGAGGCGGGCTTAGGGTTGAGCTAGGGCAAGCTCCTAATCGGGAAAATGATGTTGAGGCTCCTAGAGGAAATCACATTTCTCAGGGTCTCTTGCCACCACCGCCTATCTTAGGAAATAACGAGAATTTGGTGAGACCTGTGATAGGTAATGTTAATGGCGTGACCCCTCCTGGACCTGGTACTAGCATGGTCGGGAACGGAGGTACTATCCATATGCCTGGTGTTCTTACTGGCGGGGGAACCGGTGGTGGGGGTGGTGGAGGAGGAGGAGGCGGAGGCGGCGGAGCTTTTCTTTTCGTTGGGGATTTGCATTGGTGGACAACTGATGCTGAACTTGAGGCAGAGTTGTGCAAGTATGGTGCAGTTAAGGAGGTTAAGTTCTTCGATGAGAAAGCTAGTGGGAAGTCGAAAGGGTATTGTCAAGTGGAGTTCTATGATCCTATGGCAGCTACGGCTTGCAAAGAGGGGATGAATGGGTATGAATTCAATGGGAGGCCTTGTGTTGCTGAGTATGCCTCTCCGTATTCGGTTAAGAGAATGGGAGAGGCACAGGTGAATAGGAGCCAACAGGCGCAATCTGTACTAGCACAAGCTAAGAGAGGAGGGCCTGCTGATCCTCCGAGTAAACCTGTCGTGACCAACAACAACAACAACGCCATTGGCGGGAATTTCCAAGGCGGGGAAAATAGAGGATTTGGTAGGGGTAATTGGGGTAGAGGCAATGCACAAGGAATGGGTGGTAGAGGACCAGGTGGTCAAATGAGGAATAGGCCTGGTGGGATGGGTGGAAGAGGTTTGATGGGTAATGGTGGAGGTGGGTTTGGTCAGGGAATGGGTACAGGGCCTCCTATGAATATGATGCATCCTCAATCAATGATGGGGCAAGGGTTTGAACAAGCTTTTGGTGGACCGATGGCGAGAATGGGAGGCTATGGAGGATTCCCTGGGGTTCCAGGTCCACCGTTTCCTGGACTTTTGTCCTCATTCCCTCCTGTAGGTGGAGTTGGTTTACCTGGAGTGGCACCTCACGTGAATCCAGCGTTTTTTGGAAGAGGGATGCCGATGAATGGAATGGGAATGATGCCTAATGCTGGTGTTGATGCAGGGCATAACATGGGAATGTGGGATCCTAATAGTGGAGGATGGGGTGGTGGTGAAGATTTGGGTGGTGGGAGAGCTGCGGAATCGAGTTATGGGGAGGAAGCTGCATCTGATCATCAGTATGGAGAGGTTAATCACGACAGAGGGGCGCGTCCGAATCCTGTGAAGGAAAAAGAAAGAGCTTTAGAAAGGGAATGGTCTGGCTCGTCTGATAGAAGGAATCGTGAGGATAAAGATGCTGGGTATGAAAGGGACATACCGAGGGAGAAAGATATTGGTCATGGTTATGATTTGCCAGAGAGAAGGAATCGTGATGATAGAGAAACCGGTCGTGAGCGTGAGAGGGAACATCATCATAAGGAGCGTGAACGCTCTAGGGATCGTGACAGAGAAAGGGACAGGGAGAGGGATCGTCATAGAGAAGAACGAGAAAGATATGGTGGTGATCATCGTAGTAGACACAGGGACGAACCTGAGCATGATGATGAATGGAACAGAGGCCGATCATCCAGAGGACACAGCAAATCACGGTTGTCTCGGGAGGATAACCATCGCTCAAGATCAAGGGATGCTGATTATGGGAAAAGAAGGCGGCTTACTACTGAATAAATATCGGATGAAAGTAAGTAGTTGAATCTAATGGTATCTTAAATTCTTTTTCATGCTTAAGACTCGGCTAATTATTGTTGGTCTGGTTCGTTTTTTCTGACTAAAAGTCATCTGTCTGCAAGGACATGTTATTGTCTCATTGTCTAAAACTGTGCTCTCTTAGAACAACGAATTTTCAAGTTGATAGTAACATTGTGGAGTATACTTTCACCGTTTTTTAATTTTTTTGCTGACTAAGGTTTCTGTTGTCTTCTTAAATTCATAGCGTTATGGGGTAGATTGACTTTGAGAACTCCTGCTAAACTTTAAAGCCTTATGGAAGAAGAAGATGAAGAAAGAAGACCTCAGAGGAAGTCAGACTCTTGTCAGCGAAAGAAGTCTCTCAGTGAAAACTCTTCTTCAACTCAGCTTAGTTACGTAAAAGTGGAAAGAAACTTGGCAAACGTTTGCCTTTTTAAGTTCTTAGAAACCTTGCCTTTTGCCATTTTTATGTGAAACTTCTAAGACCAGTGTGTTGTGCTGATGTTATGGCCTTTCGGGTTTCCATCCATTTGTGTTTAGATGTTTTTGTTTTAACTGTTTCTGGATTTGTTGTTGTGTAGTTGTATTAGTTGCAGCCAAATAGTTAGCCTGGCAAGTGTTCCTGATCTTGTTTCTCCATGTTTTAGCCATTTGGGTTGTATTGTATGTATGTATGTATTCATTGTATTGTATAAGTCCTTCATCTGCCGTACGATCTTCAGAGGTCATGACAAATGTAAGAGCATGTGCATCCTTTGGGGATTGTGTTTTTTATGATTTCCAAAAGTGATGTAGTAGATCATTTTTTATTTGGGGTTGTAGAGGATCTGATAGCTTCTTGTTCATGTGTACATAATAGAAAGTCACATTTCTCAACGTTCACGGTGTTTGTATAGTTTTTGTAGCTATGAACACATCCTCATCAATGGCATACAGATACTTTTTTCTTTCATTAGCACTGGCCAAGTTAATTCTTCCTTGTTCTGTTGTTCACACGAGACATTGCTTGATTTATTAGAATAGGTTTCTTTTGGTTTGCTTTCTTTATGTTTGTTTGGATGAATCCTTTTCTTGCGCATTGATGTCAACATCAACGGTCTCCCTTACTCCTAAACCAAAATAAGATAGGCAAGGTAATAAAATGCAGCGTGAAATAAGCAAAAGACGTTTGAAGCAATGTCTTAAAAAGGAGAACCCAAAAACCGAAAAGGGTGTTTTAAGAGGGGAATGAATCCTAAAGGCGCTTATGTTAAATCGTATACACAAACAAAGCTGCTTATATTGAAAACTACTACTACTCATCAGCTTCTCTCTCTCTGTGACTACCAAAAGTAAAAACAAAAAACCTGCTTGTAGCATAATTCCAGACCGAAAACAACCAACAAATTACATTCTCTAATAATATATTTGCCTAATGACTGACGAACGATAGGCAAATGGAGGAGAGAGACCACTTGATTTAAATAGTAGCTAGACTAGATTTATGTTCTTTGTAATCAATGCTTTAACCTTCTCTCCACCACCAGATCCTCCAGCTTTCTCTTCTTCTTCCTCTTTCGCAGCATCCTCTTCTTCTTCTCCTTCCTCATCATCGGCTTCATCTGCTAGCTTAGTGAGCTCATCTTGGATCATCAGCTTTATAGATGATTTTTTTGAGGTGAGATCGAGATCAAACTTCGTAACTGAAAGACATGTGCAAAAACAAATGCATGTTACCCAAAAAAAAACAGAAACCATATGCAGGACAATCAGTGAAGAAAAGAACTGCTATGAAACAATCTCATCTGCTCCTACCTAGTCGTTTGAGGATGTCGGTAAATGTGGCCTGTCAGAAATTGATAAAGCATTTGTTAGACATCTATCTTCTAAGCTCAATTAGAGTAATGTCAAGACACAGATGTTTCATGGTTCAAATCCTCACCGTGTTAAAGTCCACCTCTCTCAAGATATCAACAATTGCAATTTTCAACTCTTCATCGCTAGGCTCCTTGGTTCTGTCTTTCCCTTTTCCGCCCCTTTTTCCTATTAGTAGATAAACAAGAGAAGCAAATACAAATAAAACAGTGTCATAAAAAAACAAGAGGCTGCAACATAAGATCAGGGATTAAAATTTCCCAAGCTTCTGACAAAGCATGTACTCACATGTGCTTCATACTTAATAAAAGATTTTTTTTTTCAAGTAAGATATGACCAAACCTGGTTTCTCTTTTGATGCAGATTTTGAAGGAACCAAGGACTCCTCCTTGGCCGGTTTTTCAGTCTTCTTCCTCTTAGAGGATGCCTTTGGACTTGCATCATTGTCGTCATCACTCTTCTTTCGTTTTCCTGCTGAGCGCTTTTGAGTATCTTTCTTTGGTGGACTGGATTTCGTAGAGACTGCAGCTTTCTTGCTTCTGGATCTCCCTGCTGATTCTTTCTTTCCAGATGATATTCTAGAACCACGTTTCTTCTTTTTGGTTTCTTCCTCTGACTCCTCCTCAGATTCAACTTTCTCCTCGCTTTCAGAAGGCTGAGGCGCCTCGTCCTCAGATTTATCAGGAATCCCATTTTCATTCTCCTCCTCTGCCTCCTGCTCTTTCTCTTCTTCCTCCTGCTCTTTCTCTTCTTCTTCTTCCTCTTTCTCTTCTTCAGACTCATCATCAGAATGATGTAAACTCTTTTTGTCAGTCCTTGTTGCTTCCTCGGTCTTTTTTTTATTCTGCAAAGAACACACAAAAAAATTATTCAGATTTCAGGTACACCTAGACCAGACACAAGGACAAAGAGGCCATAAACAACAGCTACAAATGCATTAAACCGCCACACACATTCTTTTCACAGTTTCTAATACAAGAGTTCAAACCTCCAGTTCCAAGCTATTGAATAGTACCTTTGCTGATCGTTTTGAAGATGAACTTCCAGCTGCAGGTGAACTTTTCTTAGGAGTTCTTTTGCGCTTTGCTCCCTTTCAAGAAAATTAAAAAAAAATTGTTATATGCACAAAAACATTTCAAGCTCAACAGCAGAACAAAAAGCGTTTGCAACACCAAAATTACCTTCTCTTTCTCATGAACTGGAACATCAGTTGTCGCATGAGGTTTTTCCAGAAACTCAAACAGCTTTGCAACAATATCTTCCTGTATTTGAGGAAAACTACCACACAGTCAGTTCCCAAGTTGATTACATTGGAAAGAATACAGTGACATTAACCCCTAACAGGATGCCCATTCATTCATGACAAAAAGAAAACTTTTGAGGAACGAGAACTTCGAAACGAATAACCACAATAACCTTCTTTTTTGTAGTCTTGGCAATTGATATGTCAAAGATATCGCAAAACTCCAGCAACTTTTCTTTGTTGCATTTGTCAAGCTTTTCTTTTACTTTATCTTTCGCCTTTTCCTGCCAAATATCATTTGGGAAAAATTATGTAAGGCTATTGAGACGAGAATATGTAGATCAATCTTAATGCATTATGTCGCCCACCTCATTTCCTTGCCATTTGTAACCAGAAAAGCGCAATATGTTTGTCTTGATCTGAGCAGCCTGTCCAAGCAAGAAAATCGAGTCACATATAAACATGATTAGCAGACACTCTGCAATCTTAAGGATAGCAATGGATGCAACTCCTAAGAATTTCAAACGACATTATAATCCCTACAAGAACATGCATTGTCTAAAGGGGTGGCAGAATACGAAAGGGTACAAAGAGATGCTCACTTTCCCTCTTTTCCCACCAAATAGAATTGTGTGTAGCAGCTTGAAAACTTCATCAGACTTCCTCCTTGCTATCTTATAAGCAACTGCAGAGAAACATACAACTTATCAACTTCATATCAAGTGCACATACACTATTGAGTAGATGGATCCAATAAAGTATTTAGAAAATATGGTCATGACAATCAACTTCAAATCCATGGGAATTCTTGCCTTTAAACCAGCTCTAATCACTAAACGCAAAAGAAAAACATCTCGCAAAAAGTGCACACAAAGCCAGAAAGCAACAAAAAAAATCAACCCTACACAATTTAAATCTAAATTAGAAATCAATGCCACCCAGTACTTCAGCTTGCAGAAACTTTATAAGAAAAAGAGATTCACACAGGGAAATCCGGTATTAGGAAAGGAATATGTGCTCTAGCAATAATCCTGAGAAAAGCTAAGCCAAAACACTGTTCAACACAGCGACAGATTAGACTGAGAGGAACTTTAAACATGGCTATTTAGAATACGAACATACCATTGGGGATATCTTTGAGAGGTGTTCCTTTTCCCTGCAATATCCAAAAGTAAATCATAAACAGATCTAACAAATGAAACACTATAAAGACCAAACACATGAAACTATTGGCAAACCTTTTCAATATGGAGTTCCCTTGAAGAATCTTTATCAACCACCGCGACAAGCCTTTCAACAGATTTTCGCTCACGGACAGGGCGATCAGAGTAAGGAGTCCTAGGTTCAGTATCCTTCTTTTCTTCCTCACTCTTTGTCTTCCCGCGAGCCTTCTCAGTCTTCCCTTTCCCTCGCTTGCTAGACTTCTTGCTACCTTCATTTTCATCTTCCTTATCATCATTGCTCTCTTCTTTTTCATCTTCCTTATCATCCATGCGCTCTTCTTTTTCATCTTCCTTCTCGTGCTTTGTCTCCTCCTCTTCATCTTCATTCGCATCCTTGCTGTGATCTATATCATTTTCGTTCTCGTCCTCACTCTCTATTTTTTCGTCTTCCACTTTCGGATCATCAACCTCAGCGTCTGCCTCCACTACTTCTTTGCTTGTATCCTCTCCTTTCCCATCTTCAGACAGTTCGCCCTCATTCTTTTCCTTTGGTGCCTCTTCTTTGTTATTTTTATCCACATTCTCCACCTTTTCATCCTCATCGACATTGTCCCCCTTGTCTCCACCGACCAACTTCTCTTCGTCTTTGATGTCTTCCTTATTCCCTTCTTCGTTTCCATTTACTTTCGCTCCTTCTAGTTTCTCCTTCTCTGGTTCTTTCTCAGTTTCCTCTTGGCCTCCTCCTTCCATAGTATCTATCTCGTTCACCCCTTGATTTTCGGCACCTTTTATGTCTTTATTGTCATCAGACTCCACAGTTTCCTTCATTACAGTATCTTCCTCTGTAGCACCTCCAGAAACACCATCATCAGCTTCCAACTTCTTGCCATGTGTGTCTTCATCTATTTTAGCAGCTTCTGGTTGTCCCTTGTCTTCGTCCATTTTAGCAGTCTCTGCTTGCTCCTTGTCTTCGTTGACATCTTTCTCTTCTGTTTTCTCAGTCTCAGCTTTCTTTTCTTTTTCTGTAACCTCCGCCACTATATCTTCCATCTCTTTTTTTCCTTCATGTTGCTTGATCTCATCATCTATCTCCATTTTCTCAGGTCCAGTATCCTCATTTTTCTTGTTTTCCTGTGTTTCCTTGCCACCAGCATTCTCCTCCGCTTGTTTTCCAGTGATTGCATCTGATGGCTTTTGAAGAGAACTAGTCCCATTTGCTGTTGGCTCCACAGTGACTTTTGTATCTTCTTCTCCCATCGTCAACCCAGTTTTCGATAGATCTTCAAGACCAGAAGCACGAAAAGGCTGTGGAAAAGATAAGTTCAGCATTAAAGACTTTCACAAATAGGGTTGGATAGTAATATTTCTCGACACGATTTATGAAATCAAGCCATGCCAAATAAGGGTTACATAACCCTAAACAGGTGTCATCAGATTAATTCCAAATCCGACAAAGCAACTGAATAAATAATTCAGAGAAGGAACAAAAAACTCGCAGCAACATGTAAACTTTATTGCATTCCATCTTTCTACATACAACTAAGTAAAACTCCAATAGGCTCTAACACGAGGAATCGAAAAAAAAAACAAAAAAAAGTTCCAATTTTGAGAGATAACAGCATCCACATAAGTTGTTAACGATTCAGTCCAAATCTAAAAACAAGGGTAACCAAAATTATCATAAATTTGAATACTTTGTGGAATAAAAAACATAGATTTAGATCCAAATCACAAACACGGTGTAACTCAGATAAAATCCAAGAGCTCATACCAAAATCCAGGTTACTCTCTCTCTCACACACACCTCAAATTCGTACGATTCTCAGCTAAAAACTAACACAAATTCGCAAATCAGAGTGAACGCAAACACAAACCCTAAACGCGACTTGAAGAAGCAAGACAATATTGAAAACAAAAAAACCCACATGCGAATTCAGACGAAGCTCGAAAGATTCAAAGACTAAAAATCAAACGAAACAAGCTCACAGTGTTCAAAAGAGGCTCGAAAAGGAGAAGACTTTGGAATCTCACCTCGCTATCCCAAAAAAAACCTCAAAGCAATTTCCGTTCGAATCAGAATAAATACCAACGCTCCGATTTCTATAAGGATTCGGACGCAAAAACGAATTTTAAATATAGTTAATTGCCACGTCAGATGTGTGAGTTTAATGGACGGTTGAGATTTCGTGTTCGATACTCTCGTGGATCGGTGACGGTACACAAACCCAGTGGTAATCATCGAGGAAACAAAAACAACTTTATTTTAAGATTATCCTCAATAGATACATTTAAATAATTTTCAATGAAGTCAGATGGATATTTAGTACTGTAAACAATTTTTAGTCCTATCTTTATTATCTGAATGTCGATACTACATTACCCATATAATTATTATGTTGTAAAATGATGGAAACTTAACCCCTACACCCTAAAACCTAAAGTCTAAACCCTAAACCATAAACATTAAACTCTAACCCCTCAACCATTAAATCCTATAGTTTTCATTAAACATAAACCCTACATCCTAAAGCCTAAACCCTAAACAATAAAGCATAAACCTTAAACCCTAAACACTAAACTATAACCCCTCAACCATTAAACCCTATAGTTTTCATTAAATCTCATGTGTTCTTCAATTGAAAACTAACTAGTTATCTGAATGTCAGTACTATATATTACCTATATAATTCATATGGGGATAATTATATGACATAGAAAGATATGCATATAATATTTTTATGTCGATGATATGCAGATAACAATTTTATATAGGAGAATGCAATGAGTATATGTGAGATTAAAAACATAGGGATTAAATGGACTTTTTATATGGCAACAATGAAGAGAAACAATTACAATTTTAGAAAACTAATTTTTGGGTTATTGAATGCATTGCAGTGGTATTACCCTTTCTAAAAATTATTATCTTATCAAAATTTGTTGTTTTTTACACTGCCCCGATTCGGGATGACAAAATTACTATTTTATCGTGTTTATTAATTTATAGATGTTTTATTTTATTAGAAATAGTTTGCTCAAAAAAAATTACTAGCAATAGTTGAAAAGGAAAAAACTATTTTATTTTTTAATACATATTTAACTAAAAACAAATTTAACTAAAAGAATTAAATATTTGGTAACTAACAACCTTAATACCATAAACAAAGTGAAAAGAATGTGATAAAAATGATATTTTCATAAGAATATTAATATTATTGTAGTGTTATGAATATTATGCGGATGTCTATTATAGGTCCATTAGAATTTTTCTAGAATTTTCTAGGTTTACTTATTCCCAAAATATTTATATACCTATATATATAACTTTCATTATTTATGGAATAAAATATACAATAATTTGCTCTCTTTTTTATTTACAACATGTGAGAAATAATAATCTTTATTTAAGATTATTCTCATATAAAAAGCTCATAGTATAAAGTTAGAGATCAAAACCCTAATTTAGAAGTGTTTAATTTTGTGATATCTGTAAAAACCATATCTTCCTTGACCATCGACTTCGGCGAAGCTGAGAAATTCGTGTTGTGGGACATGGAGGAATGCAAAATCCCTAATAGTCTCGATCCTCATTCGATTTATGAGAATATCAAATCAGCTTTTCACACGAGGGTTATCATGGTAAGGTGTCGGCTTTAGGCTTGGGCATAATTACTCGTTACTCGGCTTCTACTTACTACTTGTCTCGTACTCGGTTTGAAAAATGAAGTATTTGCTGTTGGCAAGCCGGGTAACAAGTCAGCAAATTAGATTACTTGAAAATCCAAGTCAAGTCACAAGCCAAAAAATAAATCTACTACTTGGTCTGTTACTTGTTACTCGCTTAAAAATTGTTTGATACTCGTGACTTGGTACATGTTACTAAAATACTAATGCCTAAGATTAGTAATCTTTTAATTATTATGAGTTTTATAATTTGGAGTTGGCCCATAAAGGCTAAAAGCCTAATACTCACCCACGATAAAACTGAAAAGTGATTCCAGCAATTATTTGATTTTGGCAAGTAACAAGCCGAGTCAAGTTACTTGCAAGTAATCAGATTTTGGACGAGTGCTTGATAGAGCAAGTACTTGTTTCAGACGAGTCAATTATCAAATCTAAAATTCAGATACTTGAACGAGACAAACCGGGTCGCAAGTACTTGAAAATTAGCAAGTACTTGGCTTGTGCCCAGACCTAGTCGCCTTTTAAAAATAGAGAAGTTAAAATAGTTTAGGCCCGTTCTATTTAGTTTAAAACTGTTTAAAGTTTGTTTACATACCGGATCTGTTTAAACCAATCCGTTTAGACTCCATTAAAATTAGTGTGACATGTTTAGAAGAGTACATGTTGACAGAATATCCAAAATGGATGTCTGGTAAAAGTGGACGTGGTGCAAGCAGAGGGGGTACACGTTCTGATTATGGATAGAGGTCGAGGGAACAACTAGAGTCGATTTTTTTTTTTAAACTGAAAACTTATACTTTTTATGTTCTCTTACGTACCTAATACTAGATGAGTACTCGCGCTATGCGCGGATTACTCTTTTATAAATTTCTATCTCTCTCCGTTTCTACAACTACCACATTGTTGAAAACATTTGGTCGCTGCATTTGGAGGAATCTGCCTAGATGGAGCGACTCAGCGACAACGAATGATGGTAAATGGTTTGGGTTGGGGTTATGTAATAATTCTGTTTGGGTTGTTTGATTCTAATATTAGACTCTTAATTAGTTGCTATAACGAGACGTTATGTTAGTTCATCCTAATTCTTACATAACCATATCATTGCATCAAACTGCTGCTAGTAAATAACCAAGGCAAGTACTTGTTGACCTAGACACTCTTTGGATGGAAGATGCAAGTGTTGTAGACCCTAGTCACCAATTATCAAAAATTCCATATATTAAAATGTTGGATTCCTTATGTACATTTGAAACGAAAACTAAATATCGAAAACTTAATTTTCATCTTTTAATAGATCCAATGGAAATATCAATCTCAATAAGATTATCTTCTTCCATATTCACGTCATCAATCTCTTCTTCTTCTTCTTCATCTTCACCAATCCTATTTATCTGTCGACTTCTCATTGCCTCTATAGTCTCCGCTTCTTCACTCACAAGAGTAATCTCAATGAGACCATCCTCATCATCATCATCATCATCATCATCATCATCATCATCATAGCCTTCTTCTTGGGATCTTTCATCCAAATAGAGTCTTGTCTTTTTCTTGAAGAATCTTATATAGAAAACAGAAGTGGAGATGGACAAGATTGCGATGGTTACTAGTAGAGAAGATAATCCATAAGAGCTTAAGAAACAGAGGAAAGCTACAGATAGAACTAGGGCTACAAGGAAAAACAGCAATGGCGGATATAAATGAAAACAGCACCAAGAAAAATGCTTTTCTTCATCAGATTTGTCCACCAATTTCATCACTCCACGGAAATTTGATTTAAGACCAACAAAACAAAACAGAGCTAAAGAGAAGTTGAGAATGCTTCGTTATCCATTGATGCTAATGGATTTTTTGAGTTATATCTGATTTAACTCTTTAAACCGAGTTTCGCTCTGTTTGGATCTAGATTAAAGAAGAGAGGTTTTAAAAAAAAGACGAATCTGAGCTCTTGAAAAGTTTCAGAAAAGTCTCAGAAGAGAGAGACAGAAAGATCTGGGAAAAGTCAGAGGAACCAAACAAGAAAGCACTGGTTTTTTTTTCTCACTCTATATAATTACACCTGCAACTAATTTTCTCGAGAAAAGGAAGAGCATTGGTTTTTGCATGTATTTGAATTGTTTTTTCTTGAAAAATCTATAAAAAGCGTTGGAATGGTAAATACATGTGAACCCCATTAGTTAAGGATGATTAGTTTTAAAAAGAAAGTGATTATATAAAAAAAAAACTTATAAGAAAAATTCTTAACCTATCAATCCAAAAGAGATAAACCAATGAGTTGATGAGTTAAATTATTTATGTTCTATTTTTGTTTATTTTGATATTTCTTTTATTTTCGTGTTTTTAATGTTTATGTCGATTGTCTTGCAAAAGAGATTTGAGCTTTAGGTATTATATTTTTCATGTATACTCTTTGGGGGTGTATTGAACTGAGTATTTAGAGTGATTTGAGTTTTAATAAGATTTCAGATGATTTTGATGGTTTTGGCTGATTTTAAAAAAGTTGTTATGATTTTGTATTAAAATCTCCTACAATCCAACCTAAAACCATGAGATTTATATCTTTGTATTTTTAACTAAAAAAATCTACTAAAATCATCTGAAATCCCCTGCAGTCATTAAAATCCTAATACTTAAAACATTTTCAATAACAGTGGATTTGATATGATTTTAACAAATTCGTGTTTGAATAACAGAGGATTGTAGATGATTTTGAGTGACTTTACATAAATCTTATGTTCAATAACACTGGATTTGGGAAGATATTTTAAAATACTTAGTTGAATAACAAGAGATTTTAAGAAAAACTCAAAATCTCTTAAAATCCACAGTTCAATACACTTCCTTTTGATTCCGAGTTAGATGACTTCTGAAATCATCATATTCGAATCATCGTAATAATATATTAAGTTTTTGCCTTTAAAGAAAAAAAATCAAATCCAACAGCATAGCAACAATACGTGGTTAAACCCAGTTTATACAGAGAACTGAACCGGTCGAGTATGTGAGAACTTATGTGTTAGTTTGGATGTTCGGTTTATTTGATTTTGATAACGAGTAATTTTTATTTTATTTTTACAAATTTTTAATTTTAAAATCAGTTGACTTGGCAGTAAATAAACTAACGCCTTTTCTTGTATATTACTTTTTTTTTTTGTTTATAAAAAAAACAGATGTGAAATTCCTGTAGAAGAAACCGTGCGAGAAGAAAATAGCGGTTGAGGAGCGTCCAACCTCGATTCTGTAATCTTTGTCAGCCGGTGTCAATTCCGGTCGGCCATACTCCTTTTTTTTTTTTTTTTTTTTTTCTGTATCAATTTTCAACCTCTCATAAATTCCTAATAGTTTTTCTATTCTGTGTTCATATATACATTCTTTCGGTAATGGTTTTCCAGGATCTTCTCTCGAAGTGGTTACTATGTGTTATCTTATTATCTTTTATTGGGAAGATGATAAGATTTACTTGCGTCGAATTGGGTATCAATTCTTATTCCATCTATTTTGACGTTGCAATCTCCGGCGTGGTCATGTCCACGATCGATGATACAACGCTCAATCAATAGTGGCTTTCATGGATCTATGGATATCAAAGTAGAAAAGGATCTTTTCTCTCCCAAATACTCAATCTAACTTTATTTTATCCAGATTCGAGTGGTGAGGAACAAATCCTAACTGTTTTACTTTGGAGAAAGCCACTATGGAAACCACCATGGAGATGGTGTGTCGAAGTCGGAGAGAGAGAAGATGATGGACAATCCCAATTTTGTTTTCAATTAGAAGAATAAATATATTGAATTCTTTCTCGAACAATGTTTCAAAGTATAATTTGGGATTTTAGTTTGTATTTTTTTCGTTGTTTTTACGTTGTTGAAAATGGCGGTTCTATGGAATCATCTACCATGGAAACCGTTATGGAAGGGACGAGGTTTTGGAGCGGAAGATGCAATCTTCTTGTGGTATGCCGACATTCGTACAGTCGTTGAAAATTGGCAATCTCAAGGTATTTTTCTATCGAAAAAATCAATAAATTGGGTTTTTTTCGAAGAATATTTTTAGCTCTTACTTAGAAATGTGTTAATGACATACAACAAGAGAATGGATGGATCATAGCCAAAGAAAATCGCAATCGATCAAATGCGATTATGAGAAAAGAAAATGTAGACACTTAAGCGAGGAAAACTCAAAGAAAAGAATTGTTAAAACCTATTTTTTTTGTTTTATTGTTTTGCATGTTTATTTTTATGTCTTGTTATTTTTTATGTAATTTGATTTTTATATTAATAAAGATAGATGTAAAAAAAAAAAAAAACAGATGTGAGATATCTAAAACATGTAGAGGAGAGAATACGAAACCAGGAGGTTTGATTGAAATATTGATTAAAAACATTGTCTAGAAGTTACATCTTCATAAGTTTGTCGATTTTGTGGTTGTCAACTAGGATTTGTCGATTGGATTCACCTAGATGGCTAAAAACATTTCACCACATGAAATGATTACTAAGTATTTGTTTGAACTTTAAGAAATTAAGGAGTTGTCACTTTTATCTTTTCCGAACTTACCTTTGTCTCATACAATCATTTATTGCAGTTGTTTTCAATGGTAATCATACAAACATCCCATCACTTATCTTTATCTTTGTCTTAATTATTTCACAACTATTAATTTAATCAAGATTTTTAGCAAACAAAAAATAAATTAATCAAGATTTGCATTGTGTTGAATTTATTTGATATATGGATAAATTAGGAAACAAAACATTGGAATTTTACATTAAAAATTAAATCCATTCATCACTGTGAAACAATTTAGGAAATCTATTATATAATAAGAGAGTTTTCTCTCAATCTAGAGTGTCCACATCAGCAACAAAAAAAGAAAAAAAAAATTAAAACTAAAGAAAACTAAAACTAAAGTTAATGACTCAATTAATTCACACTTTGTAATAATTATTATTTTTCATTAAAAAAAGATAGAAAACACTTACACTAAAGTTGATGACTCAATTAATTAACACACTTTTTATAATTATCGTTTTTCATCAAAATTTTTTTTATAAAAAACGAGAAAAATACAACACAATAAAAAAATTGAATAGAGATTGGATAAATATAAAATTATATATTAACATATAGTTAATGGAGCAGTTATTACTTTTTAAGAAATATGAAAAACAATTATCACGTTAAAATATATTAAATGGATCAAAAAGCATTTTTCTAATAGTTACAAATTATTTAGGATAATAAAAAATTATTAGTTAATTGTAATAGTAAATACAAATTTTAAACTGTTTTTACTCAAAATAAGAATAATTATTTTTCAAGAAAAATTTAGACTTTTTAATGAGTTTTTAAGTTACATTTTTTGCAACAAATTACACATTTTAAGAAAATCAAAATCAAAAATTATGTTTTTAGCTAAAATCATAATATAATATAGATGAAAAAATATATCATAAGAGAATTTTTGTTTTAAAAAAAAAATAGTAAGGTTAGAGTGCAAGGTGTGTCAATAATATATGATGTCCGGTAGATAGAAACGGGTTCAAAGATAAGAATCAATATTTAATAAGCAGATTTGACGTGCATCACAATAGGTGGGAACATCCTCGCCACGACAAATGTGTATCACCAGTAAGATTTTTTGACGCTCAAATCAGCAAAAAGTTCATGCAACTGATAAGAGAAAGCATAGTGTATGAAGATGAAAAGGAGAAAATAGTTCTACAATGAGTTGAAAATCAAATCACTTTCCAATCTTTTATATGTGAGTGAAGAGAAAGTGAAAAGAAATAACTCCCGGAAAAGGAACGAGTGCAAGATAACAAAAGAATTGGCAGTAAAAAGTGTGAAAAATTGACTAAAGTTCAAAAATATCAGATATGTATGCACAAAACTAAAATAAAAAAAAAAATTTATATTTTTTAGCAAGTGAAATTAATGAGTTTTTTAATATAAAAATATTAAATTGTTTGACCATGCAACGTAATTGGTGATATTAGATAGGAACGTTTATGACTTGGTCGACAATTTCTATATATATGGCACAATGCATTTGCTTCGGTGGGTAAAACATGCTTACCAAACCTATTGTAACGTCATGAGTCTTATGTTTACACATTTGCATTTACTGATATTTAAACTTGGCCTATTTACATTAATTTTGGGGTGGTGGTAAGTTCTCATTGGTATTTAATCATATGTATGATTAGGTTAATAGTGAACATTAAAGCTTCTAAGAAGATATCTTCACGTGACCTGAATCTGGAAGAAATTTTCTCTAGGATAAAAGGTCATAAGATGGTAGTCGATGCCATTTCTTCCTCTTAGGAAGTTTTCACCTGAAGGATTTATTGTATTTTCAAGGAAAAAGTTATATTTGGCAATATCTATGTTTTATATCATTTGGTAAAATAAGTTTGTTGTTTCTAAAAATGTTAACATAAATTAAAAACTTCAAATGATTATATTTATATTTAACGATTCGTATTGATAGCTGTTTAAAAATGTTATCTCGCGCAACGCGCGAGACATAGAATTACTCTATTATATAATGGGAGAATTTTATTTCAATTTTAGCTATCCACGTCATCACTACAATATTCTATATAGTAAATGTAATAAAATGCACAATATCATTAAGTCAGATTAACAAAAAATATAATCTATTTCTACGATTAATTAGCTAAAGTGTAACGAACACTTTTTATAGCATTAAGTCAGTAAACTAATTATATATGTCACAAACAATTGGTAAAGTATATATATTTGGATAAAAGATACATACATAGACATGCTCCATGCATACATTTCTGGGAGTGTGATTGGTTGGATTTTTAGAAGCTAGAGAGGATATGTTTTTTCGGATTTGGGGAACAAGGAAAAAATCACAGATATTTTGTCAGCGGTCTTTCACGAATAAAGCGATACTTGGGCCAAAATATATATAAGCATAAATGCTCAAACATTAGAAAAGATTCCCTATTAGAGGGTATAATTCTAAACATCCTAAAACTATACGTACATAATGATATAATTTTAAATACTCAAATATGTATATGTACTTAAATCATTTATCATCAAATGTAAGTGGTTTGTTTAGTTAATATGTAGACGGGCTGATGAAGTTATAATTGGCCTCAGTATGAACTATAGATTCCAGAATAACAATGTAATATTATACGTTCAACTAAATATGTAACTTATGAGAGATTTGAAATGATATTAAATAAAAATAAATATAAAATTGTAATTAGAATCACACAGTAGTCATATACAATATATAAACACATAAAAAACAATATTTCAACATAAGTTAACAACATAATTAAGAGAAAACCGTTGTTATATACAAACACTAATGAGGAGAAAATATTAAAATATATACGCGTACACATAATGCAACTATAAACATAATCCGAATATTAAACTAAAATTCGAAATTAAAAAAAAAATTCTTAAAAAATAGCATATAAAAAAATTTATAAAACACAAATATAAAGTAAGTCTGCGCAAAACGCGGAGATCGATCTCTAGTAAGAAAATAATGGTGCAGAAACTTTTTTTTCCCAGGATTAATTAGAAGACTAGACGATAAAGAAAATCATTTCAATTTTTTTTTTATCAAATTGCAATGATGTTTAAAGGGTTTGGTATTGTGTGACGCATCCTTTTCGACAACTTTAATTGCAGTTATGGTGGATATCCAAAAAAAATTCAATACGAGTGACGATTTTGTTTACTTATGTTTTGTAACAAAAAAAAAAAACCCATATTTTGTAACAAAATTTCCACGAACATCCATAAGGAAAAGACACGTGGCTAAATATCATCCATCGATGTAGATTGCCAAAAAAAAAAACATCTTATTCTCAATAATCGAATCCGATTCACCTCCATCAACAGTTTTCATTTCCCCCAACAAAAAAAAAAGCTGTTGCATTGCTCATTTAGTTTAGGGTTTCTCGAAATTCCATCATGTGTGAAATATAATCGAATTATTGATAAAATTCACATTCAAAATCCCATTGTTGTTGGTTGTTCGGATAATCCATTGAACTTCGGTGGTCGATGGATACTTCTGTAACGATGCAGACGACGGAAGAAGACGATGAGTGGGGTAATAAGTTGTATCTCTCTCCCCTGTTTTTTTTTTATTTTTTATTATTCAATCTTCAAGCAATCAAACCCTAAATTCCATGATTGGATTGTTCTTGATCTTCAGAATTCGCTCTATTATCTGCCTTCCCTGTGATTACTACTTATTTGATTGCGAGTCTTGTTCATTTGGGTTGTTCTTTCTGTTGCCCAGATACTGATGGGTTTGTGATTCCAAGCTTCGAGATTGTTGATGATTCAGAAGTTCAAACATCAAAACCTTCTTCTCCCAAGGTCAGTCATTGATTTCTTCTGTTTATAAAATCAACAGAGGAGCTTCAAATTTTGTTACACATCTCTTTCTATATTTGTAGATTAAAGCTGAAGAAAACATCTACCTAGGACCACATGGAGCTCCTCCCTCTCAGCTACAAGATGGTAACACAACAAGCCGCAAGCAGCGGTTTAAGCAGAAGCTCAAGGAAGCAGACCAAAAAATGAATGTCATGTCTGGTCGAGAAAACAAAGTGGCCAACTTAAGAGAGCTTGTAGGCGGCCTAGAGAAAGGAGCTAGCATGGCAAAAGGTGTTTCAAGAGACTGGCTTGACCCGCATTGCCATGAATCTCAGTTCGAGAAACGCCATCATTGAAAACGTTTTGTATCAATCAAAATACCAGAAATTTCAAAGCAATAAAACAGTCATCATCACCTGTTCTTTTAGAGAAATCCAAGTGAAACTATTTTTGGGGTTTGGTCGTGGAGCATATTGCATAACACCATTAATGTTAAAACCATAGCTTCATATCAGATCAATAGCAAGATTCAGCTTGCTAAGACAAAGTATTCGTGTGAATCAGTATGTAAATTATTACACTCAGGCATCAAGAAACAATCAACGCGTGGGAATGTGGCATTTACATTTCACAAACACACAGACAAAAACAAACAAACAAAAACTCCAAAACTGTTCACTTTCCTTGCTACTCTGGTCGTGGCAGGTATAACTTAAGAAAGATTCTGGCTCGTCTTCGAAAGATGATGATGATCATGATTCTTACCTTTGGATCTGAGACGTCGTCTGAGCTAGAATGATGTCAGAAGTTGTTAGAGTTCCCGATTCATCGTAGTCGAGCTGCTCAAATTCTTCCATTATCCCAGCAACATCGTTCTCATCAATCTTCCCCATTTCTTTCAGTTTATATAATATAAACTCTGCAGCTCTGCAACACACAAAAGACAAAGATAAGAAGAAGAAGAAACAGAAAACAGTAGAGAGAATTTGTCTCATGTCTCACCCGACGACTCTATCTTCATCGAGATCAGCTGCTTCGAGATCATTGTTTGTGATTCTCCGTGTTAAAACCCATTTCACTAACTCCCTCTGTTTGGTTTCTGCATTTAGCTCAGCTACATAGAGGAAAAACTGAGCCAAGCATACAGTGCTTGTCAAGATCCAAAACACAGCAAAAAGGCGCCCGGTTTCCGAGTTAAAGCTCTTATCGCCATAACCCAATGTTGTAACCGTGGAACAAACGCAGTAGAAAGCTTCGATAACCGGCATTTTCTCATACTTTACAAGGAAAATCGTACCGGCAAGGAAGAGGACTACAAGGACAAGAAATGTCACATAGCATTTGTATCTCAACTTGCTAGTATGCAACTCCTTGAGAATGTCTGATGGACCGGAGGTTTGACGTAAATGGAAAGCCCTAACAAGTAAAGTCTCTTGCTTCTCCACAAGATAATCCGCTGCTCGACTTAAAAGGTGACCCACAAGGACCATTCCCGAGAAGACAAATGCGCAAGCAAGTAACCTTGAGGCAGAACTGCTAGGGACAAGGTCACCGTATCCAACTGTTGTCATCGTTACTATACAGAAATAGACAGCATCTAACACACCATTGGTCTTGTGACCGGAGATCTGGTTTCTCACGAGGTAGAAACAGAGAGTACCAATGCTTAGATAGAAAACCAAGAAAATGATCACTCGCCTGAGATTCGGGTTTAGATCTCTGAACATTGGGATATAATTTGGATGAGGAGGTGGTACGTCGATTTTGACATCATCATCATTGTACATACAATCACCGCGAGGAGCGCTTCTAGAGCGACGCAATCTTCTTTTTCTTGAAGAAGTTCTTGAGTTTTGGTTGAAGTCTTGAGCCATGGGATCAAACTGCTCCTTAGGCAACAATGGCTTATGAGCTGAATCGTTCGACATTCTATAACCAAACTGGGATACAAAAAACAAAACAAAAATCGAACATGTCAATTTCTCAAGTGGATACAAAACTTACGCCAAAATCGACATCGTTTGTTCTAAAATCCTGTTCTGAGAAATCAACATACCGAGTTCAAAATCAGACCAGAAGTTGAGAATTTCCAGCAGAATTTTCTCAAGAATCTGGGTTACAGCTACAGATTAAGACCATCAACAATGAGAAGAGAAGTTGTTTGGCTGGGAAGAGACAAGACAGTAAATAGAAGACTGGACAAGAATATTCAGACCCAGAATCCGAAACTCAGAGGGAAGATGAAGAATTTGAGAGTTACCCAGAATTAAGATCGATTGAAAAACCAAAATCGCAATAAGCGGTTTGCTCGGATCTCGCAATTTTTCTTCACTGATCTTCTCACAGTTGGCCAATTCTCTTCGGTGCTTACTTATAGTTTTTTTTTTTTCTGTTTTTTATTTTCCCTCTTCTATTTAATTAATTTAAATTATCCTCTTCTACTTTTACCTTTTCTTCAAACGCAGTCTCCTAATTATAAAACTCTTCACATATTTTTGAATAATTTGTATCCATTTTTTAAGGAAATTTGATTTAATACTCTAAATTTTTTATATATTTTAAAAACTAACCCTTGATTTAAAAAGTTTGAAAACTAACATTTTTATTAGGTACAAAAACAATAATACCATCATGAATTTTTAGAATTTACAATTACAAAAATTATTTATTTTGGCTTTTTAATTTTCAAAATAAATGATTTCTTGTAAAATAAAAATTTAATATATATTTTAATTTTAGATATATTTTATAGAACAAAAATAAATTTATTTTAATTATAGAACAAAAAAACATTTAGATATATCAAAAGAGTGAGGAATTTATGAAAAATAATTAGGCGTTTACTTTTTTTTCAATCTCGCATATTCCCATCGCAAACAACACAAAAAGCTTTAAGGCGTACAAACTAGCATGAAGTGCTCGAATCTACCTGCATGATACTGTTTATGTAAATTCGGTACCCCAATTTAGATTTTCGAACCGTTCTAGATATTATGGTGTGGACAAAAAAAATATACATCACCCTAATTATGTATATCACACTTTTATAAGGAACACATTTGGCTAATAGTTAATATTTGACAATCTGATAGAATAAACCGAAAGGTAAAAAGAAACAACGATAGGCGATTAGGATACCCAAAACCCTAGCCGTCGCCGCCGGTGAGCCTCACGCTCGGCGGTGAGAATTTCTTCCTCTTTCTCCCTCCTCTTCCTTTCTGATGATGGCTCCTCTTCCTGTTCGCGTTTCGACAAGGGTCTCTCCAGATCTGGCTGGTTCGTTGTTTTCTGCAGAGCCGCTGTCGGTTACCGTGCTTCCAGATCTGCTCGCGGTGACCTCTTCTCTCGACCCTCTCGAACCTCCTGACTCTCCCGACCCGCCGGATCTAGCTTGTTTCCTCGTCTGATCTTTACTTGTCGTCACTTCCTCCATCTCCCTTCATCTCCCGCTATGCTGTTCGGGTCTTTTGGAGTCACGAATTGGCTTGACTCGCCTCTGTCCGACCACCTCCATGACTGCCTCATTCAGAGTTTTGTGCTCATTTCCCGTTGTTTCCATCTCCCCTCCTCTCCCGGTCCTCCAGGTTTGCCTCTGCCCACTCTCCGTTTCTTTTTCGTTTGGAAGATATTGGTTGATTGTTGAGTGGATGCATATGGTTTTGTGGTATCCGGATGTAGTTAGTTTTGTCCCGATGGTTTCCATCGGTTACACCTTTGTTCCCTCTAGTGGCAACCATATCGCTTTGGTTGAATGCCAGGAGGGTATTATGAGTAAATCCAAGGCAAAGTTGTTTGTGGTGTCCATATCCTTCTATGAAACCCTCACTGTTGTTAAACGTCAATCCGAGGGTCACATGAGTAAATCCAAGGCTTCTTTGTCTGTGGTGTCAATTCGTGTAGTTTTTTTATCAAACTACCTCTGAAGAAATAAGGACTTTCTCGGTAGAATCCGATTCCTTACAATTGGTTAGAGCCATCACCTCATGCTCTTGTGTTCCTGAACTTCTTGGTATCCTCGAGGACATCACAATCCTCACCAGAAGTTTAGCTTCCACTACTCTCAAGTTTATCTTATTGACGCATTCGAGTCTAGTCTTGAATTCGCTGTCTCCTGATCACACTCTATATGCTTCAAGCTTTATTGTTTTTAATTTGTATTGTCATTATTAAAGAGGATGGATAATTCCCCCTAGTTGTATTATGGAAGCTTAAGTAATGAGAAGAATTTTTTTGACAAAAAAAAAGTTAATATTTGACAATCTTAGGTAATTTGTATTTGAAATATTTTTTTTGTTTTCCATGGCCCAATTCTAATTTTCCATATTAACATCTATGTTATTCTTGATTCCAACAAAGGATTGTCTACAATGAAGAAAAACATCTTCTCTTGAGTTTTTCAGAACCCAAATTGTCCCATTAGTACATTTTTTTTTGTCCCAAAAGGATCCTAAATTACATTTTACCCAAAACTGAGACGCATCCATTTTTTTCCGAGGATCAGACTAATTTGCTTAAAACCATTACAATTGTAAAAAACCTTTTTTCACATATATATTTCTTTTTTTCTAGCCAAATTTGTTCTTCTTACTCTAGTTGTACAATTACAACCACAAGTTAGAAGTCAATACGTTTTCTACGAGCATATCCCACGATAGTAATATATTGCTGTAGTTGGGATTTTGTTAGGTGATTCCCATTTATTGAAATATCTCTACTTTTCAGTATGGGAGGTTTGTATCTATTCCTTGGGTTTGTTGATACCCACTTCCCGAATTTATCATTTGTGTGAGTTTACCCTTGCAGAGGTTTTTATCCGCTGCTATGTGAAATGTTTGTATTACTTGATAGTGTATTTCCGATAATTAACATGAATGAGTTGCCGGGAAAAAAGAAGAAGCCAATACGTCCATATACTTCCTTCACGTCGTGCGTAATAGCATAGTATAATTATAATACTCAGTGTCTTTTTCATTCTCTCGTAATCAATTATTAATTTATCATTTAATTATGCTGTACCACAACTTGTCCAACTCAATTATGTCGATGTCAAAATGTATAATCTGATATATTTTCAAATCGAAGACTTCAAAAAAAAAAAAAAATCTTATATTCCTCCAAGGTTAAGTGAAACAAGAGATTACGGGTAGAGTATATTTTTGGGTGATTTATATATGATAGTAAATTCGGTAAGTAGTAATAATAATTTGTAAATTAGGTAAGTAAAAAAGTGAAAAAATGATTAAATCCAAAATATTTTTTGTTTTTAAAATAATTATAAAAATATCATTGGTCTGAAAAACTCATTTTCTGACAGAGGAAGCCGACAATACAATTTATCAACGGTCGAAGTTACTGTTCATCAAAACTCGACGATCACTATTCATCACCAGAAAAACATATTTCCGATAAAGCTAACAACACTTTTTTTGTTGAACACTTTTTAATGATCAAGCTAACAACACTTTATCACTAAACTTTACTATTATGTATGTTAATGTAGCCAATTCTCGAACGACTCTGTTTTTGTTAACGAATTCCTCCCATTCGGATGAATAATCTATCTACTTATAAAATAAACGTCTGTAATGATGAATGTGCTCTAACAGATAGGGGTGGGACGAATCCGGATATCCAAAATTTTTATGATATCCGGATCCGCCGGAGCCGAGTTTTAATTATATAATATTTTGTAAAAAATAAAATCTGTTATTATAAAACATATTTTAATTTGTGTTAATTATTTTTATATAGAAATCTCATTATACTAAAAATTATTAGTAAAATATAAAATTTAATATATTTACAGGATCCGGATCCGGTTTTGACGGATTCAAGATTTTACTATCCGGATCTGACCCTCTTGGATATCCGAATTTTTGTAGTGAATCGAAGCGGGTTCCAGATCGGATCTCGGATCCCAGATAATAGTTTCACACCTACTAATATATATATCGAATTTTTTTACATTCACATTTGTCGATTGCACTATTCATGTAATAGTTGTAGTCCATGAAATTAAGGGGGGGATTATTGGGAATTGGATTTATATAGAGTTTGTTGATTTTAAAAGTTAAGTGATTTGTCAAATTTGCATAGAGTTTTGTTGAATTGTAGAAGTCTTTTAAACTTGTGAAGAATTTTGTGTATTTAAACAATTCATAAAATAATTCTATTATAACAAACTTTGAGAATCCAAGGGATATACATAATATTTTGAAAGTTACGTCTTATGAGTTAAATTGTTAAGAATCCATATTCCAATAACACTAGATTTTAACAGAATCATGGAATCATTAAAATCCAAACTTTTTGAATAACAATAGATTTTGAAAAGAATTTAAAAGTCATCAAACTAATAACAATGGATTTATAAAGAATGTTATAAGCCTTAAACGAATAACAGTGAAATCTATCAAGAATATAAAAATCCACAAACCAATAACTGTAAAATCTTAAACTCTAAAATTTTTGGGAAATCAACCTCAAGAACCCCTCCTGATATTATTAGACCGATTAAGAAAAGAGATATATAAATTATTATAAGTCGATAGATCAATGTTTAGAATGTACATATATCAAAGATGTTATTAATGCACTCATGGTTAGGGGTGTCAAAATGAATTATGGGTCGATCCGACTCGACTCGATCTATCAACCCTATTGAATCAAAATTTTTGACTATAATGAGTTGATGGGTCAAATGGATGACCCATTTGACCCATTTAATTTTATTTTTCCAAAACCAAAACAAATCAACCCTTGTCGATCTCTCTCTCGATCAAATATTATTATTTTTTTGTTAAACCTCTCTCTCACTCTCTGAGATTGATAATTTGCTTTGTTTGTTTTTATTAAATATCTATTAATATTTTTTTTTTCTTTTGAACTGTAGAGAAGAATGATGAGATGGTTATTATTCGAGCGGATCCAAATTCTTTGGAAAAAAACATGAATGACGTGTGTTATTCACTTCTCGGTTAGTCTTTCTTTTCTGATTCAGTTTTGAGATTTTAGGTTCAAATCAGTACATATGTTTATTGTTAACATTATCAAATCTGTTTTGGATTGTAGAGAGAGGAGATTTTGAATTTTGAAGTTTGCTTAGATTTTGAAGTTTGCCGATTGAACGCATAGATTATGTTCTTTTGATTTTTGAAATTGGTTTAAGATACTATTATAATATTAACATAAATTATGGATGTTATTTTCAATTAAGGATTAAGGAGATACTTATTATAACACAAAATAGTATTAGCATTTGAGTAAATTAGATGGATCATGGGTGACTTATTTGACTCATTTTGACACCCTTACTCATGTGATATGTGTAAATTGCATGCTCCAGAACATCTCGATACACATATATACACACACAAACTTGATTACTAATGGTGATTTGACATAATTCTAAATCATTTCATTATCTTATATATTGGTGAAGACAGATAATGAGGTAATCAAGTTAAATGGACTGAGCTTTCATATATCAAAGATGTTATCAATGCATTCATGGTGATACTGATACATATGTGAAAATTGCATGCTTCAGAACTTCTTGATACACATATACACATAACACACAAACCTGATTACTAGGTGATTGATGCATATGGCGATTCGATATAATTCTAAAACATTTCATTATCTTAATATATAGGGGTCGCTGATAGAATATATTGGTGAAGAGAGAAGAGAGAAAACGAGATCATTTAAACGCTTACATAAAACCTAAAGCTGATCGGGCCAGAGAAAGGATTCAATTGCAAAGACCCTCTTGTCATCAAGAGATCCTTCAAAGGAGAATCCATATTGTTTGAGGAGCAAGTCAAGGCTGAGATCATCCATGGCCTCATAAGCAGACTTGGAGTATTTAGGGTAGTGAAGAGGAACTTGGAATCCACTTGGGAATTCTTCTTTCTTCATCATCTTTATTTTGTTGTGGCTGCTTTCGCAGTTGCTGGTTTGATCCATATGGTTTGAGTAGCCGAACATTTGAGTGAAAGCCGAGGTAAATAGCCATTTCATTTTCATTGTCTATGGTTGATTTTAAGAGCTTACAAAAAACGAAAATAGAGTAGAGATGAAGAGTAAGAATCAAGCTTCAGACAAAAAAACAAAAAAAGAAAGAAAGTTTATGACAAGCTTGGAGTTTGTTTATAAGTAAAGGCGGCCAAAGACGTATTTATATTGAGTGAGGCAGGTAAGACAAATATATTTATTTTCCAAAAGATAAATTTAAATATTTTTTAGACATAATTATCACAATTGTCATTTGAATTTTGTTTTATCATCAAAATTAGTACGTAATTTTCTCAAATATATAATATGTTTAAACACTTGATTATATATAATGAGTATTTTGTTGGTAAAATAATGGTTTTTTATTAAGATTATGACGAGTATTGTTTTTGGTAACACTAAATTTAACAAGATCAAATCATTTACTTGCTTGTAAAACTCACTGCGATGGTTTTCCCGTATAAACGTTACTCCTTATGTTTCATAAAAAGTGTCATTTTAATATAATTTACGCAGATAAAGAAACTTTTAAAATATATAATTATAATTATATTTAATACACCAATAATTAAATATAAATAATTTAAATACAAATATTATTTTTTTAAAATAAAGACCAAAATAAAAATTGTGTATAAAAAGTCACATTGAAAACATAAAATAATATTATTTTTGAAACAAAACAATAACTCTAAAACGACCTTATTTATGTAACAGAAAGAGTATTATATTATGCAGCTTATGCTAATCAAAGAAGGTGTTGGAGGTCAATGATGGTTAATGCACTGATTTTTCTATGTGGGACCAAAAATAAAACGGTTGGGAGTATATTGTGGCTTGGTGTGCAAGGAGGAAGAAGAAGTAGATGAAAGTATTTAATATCTATATTAAAGAGGGAGGCCCCTTTGTTAATTAAGACGATCGAATTATTTGGAGCCATTCATATGAGTTTCGTGTTTGTGTGGTGGTAGTGATGATGTGTCTCTCTTTGCAGTCTCTATACATTACAATTGATAATATCTCTCCTTTGTGCAATGATCATGGGTTTTTAGCTGTAAATTGATTCCGCAGGTATTTACTTTATAAAAATGGTAAGTAAAAACAACAATATATCGAGTTTATTATAAGCAACTTTGTGATCAGAATGATTTTAAGACGAATTTTTTCATTCGGTCACTAATTAGTGATATGGTAGGGATCAAACATTTTTGTAGTTAAATTTAGTGAAAGTTTAGCTATCAAATATATTTTGGTATACTACAAAAGAAAATCGTTTATTACATGATCGACTACACCAAATAATATAATTAGCTATATAAAATAAAAGTTGATTTTTTTTTTTTTATGGTCTACCAATTTTTAATTTATGACGAAAAATAGGTAAAATTTGAGAAATCGTAGTTTTAGGGTTTTGTTCGCTGCTTCATAACTCTATCTCGGCGCTGAAAGAATGCGACAATGTCTCTTGAGTTTAAGATTGCAATTTAAATCTTTCTCTATTTTAATCATCGAAATTCTTTGTATCTCATTACATTTTCTGAACCTACAAATGAAAGATAATATATCTATATCAAGATTTTCAGATTAAAATTTCTGGAATGGTTCAAGATTATTAAGGATCTTAGAGCATCTCCATCGGTGAGAACCCCTTAAGAGTATCTCACAAATAAAATATTAATTATTTGTTTTTGTTTTTAATTAAATAATTAATACTTTTTAAAAAATATCTGAGCCAATCAAAAATTGATACATAAGCATTTGGCTATCTAAACTTTTGTGGTGGGTATCTCAAAACAGAACCGATTCTAGCTAGTTTTTAAGAAAAAAACAATTTTTTTTTATTAATTGTTTAATGAGAGTATCTCACTGAAATACCTCAATGTGGGTGTTCTTAGGGTACTTTTTTGTTTTTGTTTTTCCTTTTAATAAAACTATTATTAAATCTTGAACTTTTGTACAAACTATTCTCCGTATAAGAGTTTCTTGTAGGTTTGGTTATGGAAACAAAAAAACATAATATCTATAAGAAAAATTATTCAAAAAGAAAAAATGTGTTGGGACACTAGCCCTGGGCATCAATACTCGTTACCCGCCCGACCCGCTCGACCCGTCCCGTACTCGGCCAGTAAAACCGGGTACCCGACTCGTTCAAGTCAAGTATCAAGCCGAGTTAACCAACTACTTGCAAGTAACGGGACAAGTCCAAGGCGAAAAATTTTTTTGACTACTTGTCCCGTTACCCGGCTTGTTCCCGTTACCCGGCTTGTTCCCCGTTACCCGGTTTGCTACTTGTACCCAAGACAAGACAAGTAATAGAAAAAACAAGGCAAGTAATGGAAAACAAGACAAGTAATGGAAAAAGCAAGGCAAGTAATGGAAAAAACAAGACAAGTAATGGAAAAAACAAGGCAAGTAATGGAAAACAAGGCAAGTAATGGAAAAAACAAGGCAAGTAATGTAATTACTTGTTGAGCGGGGACCCGTACTTGCAAGTACGGGTACGGGTCAAGGTACCCGCAAGTATCAAAAATCTGGGCGGGTACCTTGATTCAGCGGGTACCCGTTTTAGCGGGTCCAAGTACGGGTCAATATTTTCATTACCCGTACGGGGCGGGTCAAATAGCAAGTCGGCCAAAATAAGCGGGTACCCGCCCCGTGCCCAGGCCTATGGGACACTCTTCATCCATCTGAGTGAGCAGCCCAGCGAAAGCTCCAAAAGCTCCATTCCATACTTTATGTAGTCTTCTAAATTCCAAAGCCACATTTAGGGTGTTATTCGTTTATCTATTTTAATTGATTTAGAAATTTGTATAAGATTTATAAATTATTAGGTGAATCCCCACGCTAACGTGCATGTATTTTTATTTAGAAGTTTTTAGTGCTTTAAAAAAAAAATCTTCGTAACAAATGCAAATCTAGAAACATCATGTCAGCTGATATTCCGATTACTACCACAAAGTCGTAATCCATTATATCTATCCATTAAACCAAATACATACGCTCATACTATGAATCATGCAACATATGCTTATTTAAATATATTTAAACCACAATATGAGCACATGATTTGCTATAAAACACAAGAGGTTACAACGAGAGCGTACCATTAATAATTTGAGTAGCCATGAAACGAGCCGCCAGCATCCGAATCCTTACCATTCCCTCATTTCCCGGTATTCGAATCAGAAAAAGTATTAGGTAGGCTCTAGCCTCTAAAGTAAGATCCCAGAACTGATAGACCAGCACCAACGCATGGCTCACCAATACTACCCATCTAGCTCGACTGCAACAAATCATGGCTCAACCCACCATGGGTTAGAGCACTCGCCAACATCATATACATGTAACCTCCTCTGGTTGCTGCTACTAAAGCTGGATTCCCCAACATTCCGGTGACATAAACCGGATGGTATTGGTTCCCTAGCATAAACGGCGATGCAGCCATTCCACCACCGGTAAATACATGTTGCACTTGCGCTTGCTGTTGATGGGGCTGACCCTGATTAGCCATCAAACCTAAACTCATCTTTACCGGACCCGCCTGGTGATGCCATTTTCCCGACGCCGCATGCCCCATTAAAGCAAGATGGCATGTCGCCGTTCGATTAAGAATCCTCTTCTTCGAGTCCTTAAGCACATCTATTACTCCTTTTCTCGTCGTCCGAACCCTTTAGCCTTGCCTCTTGTAATTTAAGAGATTGAATCCGTTACTATTCCAAAATGAATCATCGCTGGAAGATCGTCGGAGATCTCGTCTTCGTTAGGTTGATGAATCACCATACTCCCAACTCGCGTCATCCTCGGAGACAGAGATGGATGAGGTTGCATCTACGGCGGGGGTGATCATGGCCTCTTCCTGGACTGATTGTCGCCATAGCAGATCGATTACCAATACCTCTTCTTCGACGACACTACTCGAGGAATCAATGAACCTTCAATATTATCTTGTATCTTTTTTATAATGACTTTAGTAATCTCTTCCATTTGTTTTTTCTGAATATTTACTTGTTCTTCATAATATTAAACTTTATCAATTTACCATTTTGAATTTTTATTCTCACATACATTTAACTATTCCATTTCTCTTTTCTACGCTTTTAAATTATTGTATTTATCTGAGTTTCCGCCTTTTATGTTTTTTATTTGTTTTCTTTTTCTCTTATTTCTTGATAACTTGTTATCTCTTCAATTCTTTTATTGAATATTTTTTTGTCTTATGGTTTTTATTATAATTTTTATTTTAATTGTTTAAAACAATCTTAATCTATAGTCATATTTTCCATAATTTATTATTTTTCAGTTATATTTTTTTTGTTGAAATGTTAAATTTATTGCTAAAAAAAATAGTTTGAGTATTGGCGCTGTTGCGGAAACTATTTTTTCCATAATTTATTATATATTGTTCTTCGATAAATGTTGTAACTATTTCTCTTACTAATTTATGTAGATATACATCATGTAATAGTAAATATTAATGTTTGATGAAAAAAGAAGAATAATTATAAGGTATTATTAATTAATTAAAAAACAAATGACCAATAAGGGGGGACAAGTGTCAAAGCTGGAGAGATCCCCTTCACTCTTTATAAGTTAGATTATAAAATCTATTGATTTTTAAATCTAAAATGTGGATTTTAATTAATATTTGTAAATCACTAGGTTTCCTTGAGTCTTTGTATTTTTAACATAGAAATCTTTCCAAATCCACTAAAATTCATTATACAATCAAATCCATAACATTGAATAACACGTGATTTGAATTAGTATTTAACTATTTATAAATTATATAACTAATAGCAATGGATTTGAATTTAGATTTTAAAATCATAAAACCAATAAAACTGAATTTGAACATATATTTTAAAATTATAGAACTAATAACACTGAATTTGGTTTGAATTTTCAAATCCATTAAAATCCATGAACCAATAATCCATTAGTTTAATAAATTGACCA
This sequence comes from Eutrema japonicum, assembly GCA_030161315.1. NCBI lineage: Eukaryota > Viridiplantae > Streptophyta > Magnoliopsida > Brassicales > Brassicaceae > Eutrema > Eutrema japonicum. Next base: position 42,354,850 of record BSQW01000005.1, read on the forward strand.
CATGAACATGCAAAACACCTAGATCAAACCTAACCATCTTTTTTATTATTTCTTTTTAGAGAATTTCAAGTACTAAAAGGTGATGATTCTCTCACCAAAAGTCAAAAACGAAGAACAAGTCACAGATCCTAAATTAAATCCAGTGAAAATAAAAACCCGACTTATTGTGCTGTCGTCAAAAGTAGGTACATTTTGTGAATAACTCAAGAGTCCATTGATCAATGTTTTGAATGTTTCAGTGAAAACAACGACGAGAAAATTTCAGAAAACCAAAAAAAAGAAGCTCTTTCATTTTAATTTAAAGTAGAAGCATTCAATTTCCACAAAAGGAGTTAACGATCAGCTTGAAGAGTCTTCTGCAGGCAAACCGAAACAACCATCGGACCAGCCAAGTCCCCCAGCGCGCAGCCTGCATTAAAGAAAACCATACACATCAATCATTGTTTCCAAAAAGTGAAAACTCTATCTGTGCAGTTGTAATAACCAGTGAGCTTACCAATCCATTGCCCCGTGGAGGGGCGGATGAGGCAAGAGCAGATACCGGCTCCAATGGCAGCAAACACTAGGGAAGCGCCGCATCTTACTGTGATACCCACAAATTTGTTTCCGAGATCCCTGGCTTGCTCTGTTATCTCGACTGGTTCATCTTCTTCTTCCTCGGGTTTTACATACCGGAACACACATCTGTAGATTTCTATGCCTACTTGAACTGCCCATGATGCTGCAATCCCAAGGAAGTGTCCTGCACAAACACAACCAAAAAAACAGAACATATATTATATAAGCTTCAGGAGAGTTATGGTAAAACTAGATAATGCTTGATCTGAGCTTTTTTGGTGGGAAGGTCACAGAGAGTAGAAAAACCCATTTCATTGTTACCATACCTCTAAGAGTTGTCTGGCTGACTTTAAAGATGTATAAATGTGTGGGCCACCCTCTCTCAGCCTTGCGTAAAGCCGACTGAGGCACATCTGCATATACATATAATTTATCCGCTCGATCAGTTCACTAAACTACTTCTAGTCTACTAAATTTTATGTAAGACAGTATTATAATGACAAGTTTGTTGCTGTAAGCAAAGTACTAGAAGATGATGGTACCCTTTAGAAGTTTCCATGCCATACGCTGTGAGACATAACTAACAGCCAGCCTTTCAAGGAGTCTCCGAGTGGTCACAACTGTTGTCTGGATCATATAAACCCGAAAATAGCAGTTTTAGACCATGACATCATGAAGCAACCTTTGATGCGCACTGTTCAATTTCAACCTCGCTAGCAAAAGATTTCAGATGCTTGATACAACAAGAGAAAGATCTGGAAATACTAACCTCACGGGCAATTTGCTTTGCTGACTTTTTAAGAGGAACAATCAAGTCTGCGCGGTGTCCCTCTGCGGCATTGCGGCGTTCCTCTGCGGCATCGTTTAGGAAATCATCATCGTCCTCTGAAGCAGTTTTAGGCTCCAATAGAGGCAAATAGAACATCAGGAGGGATCTCACTGTAGTCATTGCAAGCACCCTGAACTCGAAGGCCGAGAAAAGTGGTTTTGGCTGGATATTGTATTCCTTAGAGCTAGAAATGTATGAAAGCGGTTGACGCTGCAAAACATCTGCAGACATTTTTCGTATAGTAGCAAGGTAGTCATCATCAATTCCAGCTGCGGCATCACAATACGCAACTCGAGGCTCAAAAGAACTGTAAAATGAGCAGTTTGAGTCATTGGTAGGTTCCAATGAATGTCGCAACAGGGAAATGAACACACAAAACAGTAGCAAGAGATCAAAAATTACACAGCCAATTATAATGATGGAAGCAAGAGAATTTAAGACTACTCATGTTTAAATGGGTAGAGAGAAACAAAGAACTTGTCTATAAAGTGTTAATCATCGAGTATCCACAAGACACATGAATGAAATCTATCAAGAGATGTATATAGTTTACAAACAGAACTCGGAAAATCCTACACGAGCTGACATCAGAATCTATATCATTGATAACATAGCCTTACTCACAATAACCTATTCTTCATACTGTATTGCAAAATATGATCTTCACTAGTAGTTGATGTAGCTATGGATTAGAACCAAAAATCTGCAGCCTTTATTTTTTCAATCGAGCGATGAAACAGGTATTATCAGGTGTGAATTAGGCATCTTAACCCTAATCACGAACACTATTCACCACGATCCAGTCAAAACTGTGGAATTCAAACCAATTATAAAGAGAGAGAGAGAGAGAGACAATACATACCCGAAGAGAAACCTAGAAGCGAAAGGAGCACTGGCGGCAGCAGATACGGCGGCGGCAGAAGCGACGGCGGAGGCGGAAGACAGCGACGGTGAGTGAATACTGTGTTTGGTTTGAGATTTCTTCAGTAGATCTAAAACTATAGCTATTCCCGCCATTACTACAAGGTTAAACGAATCTCTCGATGCTTCTCAACTGGAAAAGAAGAAGAAAGTGTAAATCTTCGCTTGCTTATAGATTTTCTCATTCAGTTTCCTTCCATTAAACAAATAATTTTCTCGAGGAAAAAGAAAGTAATGATTCTGAACGTTTATAAACTTCTGGGTTTTCTCGGTAGCCAAAGAGCAAGAGAGAGAGAGAGACCAAATAAAAAGAAGAGTTCTGTTCTGTTGACTTTTTCCCCTTTGACATTCTTTCGTTTTATTTACGGTCTGGCCCATTAAAGGCCCAATATATTATTAACTAAAATCGGCCCAATAATTTCCTGATATTTTCGTAATTATTGCACATTTTCCTTCTCTTTCTTCAAGCAGCTGCCTTTGCCAAACCCCTGAAACTTTGAGAGAGAGAGAGCGAGAAATCATCCATGGGAATTCCCTATTTTCTTCAGGTTTACCTCAATCAGAACTCATTTTCTTCTACCTCTTCGTCTCCGTTTTCCGGATTTTCCTTCTTCCAATCTTCCAAATCGATCGTTGTTTTTGTGTTTTCGCAGCTATTCTGAGCTTTCTAATTCACTTTTTTTTTCCTTGAATCATTTGTTCCGTGGCGGACTAAAACCTTTGGAATCGGTACAAATCATCTTCCTTTCTTGTCTGAAAATCTGAGATGCCCATTTCGTCTTCGTCATGCTTCAGCTGATTACCGCAGTCAAAGTCGTATCTTGGTGTTTTGCGGCGGTCTCGAGCTTGGATCACTGTTTCCACGGCTTCGTCTCTGATCGTTCTGCGGATCTTCGAAACTTTCCTCTCACTGGGGTCTTCTCCGCCTTCTCTAATCCTAACTTCTTCTTCGTCCGGATTATTTGATTTCCCCAAGCTAGAAATTTACAGAAGCTTGGACGATTTAGCTGTTTGTATGAAGCTGTTTCTTAAGGAAAGGATGTTAATCAGAGATATGCATTAGAGCGTTTAAAGAGTTTTCTTTAGGGTTTCCACGGCACAGTAGATTTAGGGGTATTGTTGGGTCTTTAGGTATAGGTGTCTTTAGGGGTTTTTTACGGTCATTGGTATATATAGATTGTTTAAAAAACTGGCTATTTCCAGAGAAGTCTGGGTTGCTCTAGAACTTGAATTGAGATAAAGACTATCATGACTATGAACTGGCATCGACGCCTGTTATCTTTCAGTAGTTAGTTCTTTATCTGATGTAAAGAAGGGTTCGGAGCGATTGATGCTGTCAGGACCATTTTCGTATTGAAAAATGTGCGAGAATGATCATCACTTTGTGGAGTGGAAAGAGCATTTTGTCTCACAGGAGCGAGGGAACCGTGTTGTTCATTACTTCCTGAAGGATTCTGCGGGTGAATCCATCCTAGCTGTGGTTGGTACTGAGAGAAGTGTCAGACACATGTTCTACGTTGTTTCTGAGGATTTTGTGCGTATTTATGGTTCCGAGAGTTCAATCCATTCTGGCTTCAAGTGGAGGTCGAGAAGGGAGGTTGTGGACTGGCTCACTTCAATGCTTTCTAAGCAAAATACACAAGGAAACTGGTCTAGTACGCATCTATCTATATCTTGTACTGTATGTGACAATTTTTCTGTTGAGTGGGGAACGAACAAATTCTTCCTCTATGAGGGAGTCTCTTCAGACTTTATAGCCGACTATTTAACGAATTTGTTTATTGTCAATTACAGAGTCACCAAAATGTGAATCAGGGGAATCTAATGGATCTCCTGAATTTCCAAGCAATGGGTTTGCTGCTCAGCGAGCTCAAGCAACTGAAGAGGTGATGTTTAGCTGCTTATAACTTTGTACAATAGTCACTGCATCTTGCTCTCCTGTAATACTGATGGGAAAATCTCTCTCACAGGTCCGGCCTCCCATACACTTGAGGGTTCACAATTGGGAGATTATGTGGTCAGGAACTTCTTGGATGTGCGGTAAACAGCTCAAACATTACCCATCATTTTGTAGGAATGGGACAACAATAGGGGTAAGTTGAAAACTTGGCATCAGAGAACTTTTGAGTAAATCCATTTCATGGAGTTTCTAATGCATACATAGCTCAGTATATGTTCATTTTTCATCGTGGTTTGGATCTGTTAAGTTCTTGATCATGGATGGGACTCTGTACTCACTTGAAGGTGTATTTCTTATTTTGGATTTTCAGGTTCAATCTTTTGTCTTTGTCATGAGCAAAGGGGAGGACCGGTACGTTGCATATCTGGAAGATATGTATGAGGACAAGCGTGGCCTAAAAAAGGTCAAGGTGAGGTGGTTTCACTACACAAAAGAAGTGAAAGGTGCAGTTGCTCTCAAAAACCAACACCCAAAAGAGGTTTTCATCACCCCTCACTCACAGGTCATCAGTGCAGAATGTGTTGATGCGCCTGCCACTGTCTTGACCCGTGAGCATTACGAGGAGTGTGTAGCTTCTTTTCCTAATTCTTTATTGGAAAAGGTACACATGTGCTATCGGCAACTCAGGAACAACAAAGTTAAACCCTTTGACTTGAGTAAATTGCGTGGATATTTGGACCAACCGATAATGTCTTGCTTAAGTTCTATGGAGGCTGGTCCTGTAGGCTGTGCGATGAATAAAGAGGAAGATGAAGAATGGAGTGAGGGTCAGAATGTAATGGTTGGTGCTGAGAGGAGCAAGAAAAAACACGCAAGAATGATGTCTGACCATCTGTTAACAACATATGAATCTTCATGTAAGAGACTCAAACTTGATGCCTCGGGAAAAAGATTTTCTTCCCCAACCGATGTTCATAAACATCCTTGTTACAATGGAGTGATTAAGGCTGACGCAAAAATAGAGTTTCTGTGTCAAGATAGCGGTATTAGAGGCTGCTGGTTTAGATGCACTGTCCTGGAAGTATCAAGGAAACAAGTAAAGCTCCAGTATGATGATATAGAGGATGAGGATGGATATGGAAACCTTGAGGTATTTGTGCTCCCACAGCCATTGGCTATTTAAAGTTTGTTTCTGCTACAATCTTATGTTTGTCACCTAATTGTTTTTCTTTCTCATTGTTTTGAGTAGGAATGGGTACCGGCTTTGAAATCTGCTATGCCTGATAAGCTTGGTATGAGGTCGTCCAACCGCCCAACAATCCGGCCTGTTCGTCCTGATGCTAAAACAGCAGATTTTGATCCTACTGTTGGTGAAGCTGTTGATGCCTGGTGGAATGATGGTTGGTGGGAAGGTGTTGTAATTGCCACTGACAAACCGGATGCTGAAGACTTGCAAGTATATATCCCTGGTATGATTTAGTGTTTTCCTATTTTCATCGTCCACTCTCTAGTTGCATCCACTTTCTCCATCTTTCTCTTAGGACTGACTTGTGTTTTGTTGTCATGATGTTAGGGGAGAACTTATGCTTAACAGTGCACAGAAAGGATATTCGGATTTCCAGAGACTGGGTGGGAGACAGCTGGGTTGATATCGATCCTAAACCCGAAATACTCTCTCTTGTATCTCCTGATATTAGCCCGGAAGCCAAGCTTTCCATGTCTCCCACTCTTGCAAAAGATGCCAAGGCAAAGCCCATTGCTATGCTAGATATTGTTGTGGAGGCAAAACATGAAGATTCCCTATTAGGAGAACAGAACAAAGAGCATAAAGATGTTGGGGTTGTTAAGGAGGGTGATGAAAGCAGACTTTCAAATGAAGAAGGTAAAGAGATGGGAAGTAACCAAACGAATAACTATGTCAACCATGAAAATACCGTGCAGGACCACAAAGAAGATGATGTTACCGTTAATGATGAGAAGGCCCGCAAATCAGAATCAGTTTTCACTCTATCAAAAACTACTACCACGCTGTTTTCAACGTAAAGATGCTTTCTTGAGGTCATATATAATGATGGTAATTCTGGTACGTGCCACATCTCTGGAAACTTTGATGTTTCTTTATGTATATATATATTGACATAGTTTGCAGAAGAAAAAAAAAATGATTCTGGGTTTGACTTGGTTGGTGCTGAGGAGAGAGGAGTAGGTAATGGTTGTATAGAAAATTGAAGAGGCATGATTTTGGTGGTTGTATTTGTTTTAACCGATCTAAGAATATGGTTATTTTAGGTTTAAGCAATGTTGTTAGGACAGAACAAAAAAGATTGATCCTTTTGTATTTTTCCTATTATCACAAAACTTATTGTAAACTACTTTGTATCAGCTTGTATGAAATCTTAAACCAAAACCAAAACTTTAATATAACACGCAGATTCTATTTCTCTCTGCGCAGATTTAGTAATAAATTACAAATGTATAAAGTATAATTAGGTCATCATCTCCTGTTAGCTAGGTTTAACAAAGGGTTTAGAGTCTGAGCCATTGATCTCCATATATGAACTCTCTCCCCAGAAAAGGCTTCACTTCATCTTGTGTAAGATTCTTCGACCACGGTACTCGACCTCTTCTCTCTGCTCCTCTTCCTCTGCAATTATACTCCCCGAACAGCACCTTACTGCAAAAAGAAAACCGTCAGTCTTTTTGTTGTTTTCAGACAGACACAAGAGCTTTAGTTTCAGAGTTTCAAGATTCTATTTTTTCAAACCTTTGCCTGTCAGGGAAGCCCCAGTCATTCCAGCCCACAGGAGCGATGATATCATCTATGAAACAGTTTGAAAAAACAGTTGTCGAGTGGTTTCCCCAAGCTCTTCCCAGGTAAACCTTCCCGGTACCGCTGATGTCGCAGTTCACAAACGAGAAACCGGTGTCATCATCCTCGAAGATTTTATGTTGAGCTGCGATCGCGCCATATCTCTTTGCGGTTGAGCGGATATCACAATCCTGTGGTTTTACCAAAACACACAGAAAAAAACAGATCATACACACAGAAACACTGGTTTAGATATATACAAATGATCTAACAAGTGGATGGGGTTTGTTTGCCTGGTAGAGTGATTTCGCGTTGCCAAAGATGAAATCTACGCTTCCTTGGATATAGCATTGGTAAAAGTAGTGAGATCCAGTTGCATCATTAAGAGTGTCTTGTGATCCCAAAACCCTAACTTTATAGAACATTGCTTTGTCCCCTGTAACCCTCAGCGCCGCCGCTTGCTTCCCAGTCTCTCCCGGCTCTGCCGTCACCGTGTTCTGCACTCATTCCGAAAAATCAGAGTAAAATTCAAAATCCATAACCCGAAAAACACGCAATATAAGAAGAAGAAACAAAAGCAGAGGTTTTAAGGACCTCGAAAGTGATGGCAGTGGCACAGAAGAAATCAGAGTCAATTGAAACAGAGGCGCTTCTGTAAGTGCCGAGGTCACCACCCTTGCTATCGCGGTCTGAAGCTTTATCGCTCCAAGTAATGACCGTCTTGGCAGCATAACTCTCATTACCTATGAACGAAATGTAAGGCTTTGTCTTCGGCACGATCACCTTCTCCCTGCAACCACAAAACAGACATTCTCAGAAAACAGAGTAATAACACAGACAAATATTCTGAAAAAAAACAGAGTAATAACACAGACAAAGATTCTGGGAAGCACTGTGAGACCCACGATTTGTAATAGATGTTAGAGAGAGAGAGTTGTATTACAAAAACTACCCACGTAGCTGATGTGTAGATTATCCCACTAACCCAAGAATTTAGCTTCAACTGCTTTAATTAAAACACACAAAAACAACAACAAAAAATCCTAATTTTCTGCGTGAAAACAAGAAAAGGAAAAGAAAAAAAACTCGAAATTTACAAGAAGGAAAGACGAGATATTCGGAGGGAAAAAAACCCCACACTCTCAAAGACGTTTCTCAAAAAAAAAAAACAATTGGATCCAAACACGGTTTATGTCTTAAATCAAGAATCTTTTATGTTACCTGTAAATCCCAGGAAGGATGAAGATTTTAACTCTCTTGGAATTGGAATCAGGAACCATATCAACAGCTCCTTGAACTGTAACAGAGTCTCCTCTTCCATTCTTATCAACCACAATCACTCTGCTCGCGTCTGCGTTTGAGGGCGCTCGATTATTATTTTGTTGGTTCATCCAAGTATAGTATACCTTGATGATTCCAACATCTTCCACAACTCTCATGTCTTCCCAGCTTATGTAATCCCTCAACTCATTACCTTCATCTTTAATCTGCAACAATCTCGAAGTCCCTAAACCCAACAGAACCCCAAAACAGAGCAACAAAACCGCGGGAATAAAGGCTTTAACTTTCATGGTTTTGTTTCGAGTCCTGGAAAAACGTTTCTCTCTTCTCCCTCTCTAGTGGGAGTGAGTTAAAGAAGAAAACTTGGAGTGAATTTTTTGTTTAAAGAGTCTTATTATGAGGTGAAAGGTCGTGTGAGAAAGATGGGTTTAATAAATACGAGGAGCCTCTCTCTCTCTTTGTTGTATTCTCCTCTTTTAAACTCCTATCTCCTCATGGATTGTTAACAAAAAAGGAAACTCCTCATGGACCTCATGAGATAAACTCTATCATCATCTTTTAAATCTTTATCGAATATATCCTCAAATTAAATAATTTCTTTTGGGTTTTTTTAACCTCAGTTAATATTTTTGATAATTGTATTATATTTCAGTTTTTGTAACAATTTAATATTTTTTTATATTTGTAACAGTTGTAAGAATCAATTTATTTATGTTTAAAAAAAAAACTGATAATGTTGTTTTTAAGTTTTTTTATTAAAAGAAAAACTGATAATGTTGTTTTTAAGTTTTTTTTTTATCGAATGTTGTTTTTAATTAAATAGATTTTATTACACTATTTATCTTGGAAATATATTTTATGAAGATAAGCTTAAACTTACCTTCTAACAATGACTACAAAATATTAATTTGAATACGATCATACTAAGATTGAACTATCATATGCTAGAAAAGGATAAATAAATAAAAGTTTATTATGAAACACTATTATCGTAAAATCTAGATCTCTAGCTGTTGGCATTACCCCCAAAATCATGTTTGCAACCTGTTAATAAGTTTTTAATTCACCAATACGTTTTATAATTAGTTTTGATTATTTCGTAAAAATCTTAATTTCTATGCAAAATGAGAAGTTAATTACTTAATTGTGTCCAAGTGTTATTTATTTGTACTTGAGTGTCTGATTAATTGGTTGCTTTGGAATGGTATCACCTCAATAGAATAGTTTAGAGATGTCTAGTCCAGTTTACAGTTTGATTTTGGTTTGACTACTTTTCTATCGATTTAAAATATCAAAATGATCAAATTGAAATATAATCTATTTTGCATTGACTATTTTATTAGATTAACAATCATGAATCATCAGCATCATCTTTATCTTCAGTGAACAGAAAAGTAATTTCCAACGGAAAATGAAAAGATGAAGGCAAATTAGAAGAGAATTAATTAGAGATGTGATTAAAGAAGAATGAAATTGCAAACATGATTTTGTGGGGTTTGGCATAATTAATGTCAATCCCATCAATATATTAGAGTTACGTTAACTCATAAGAGTTTCGTGTTCATGCAAATGCTAAAATGGTTTATTTGGTCAATTCTCAGAATGTCCACGACCAGCTAATTTCACATATTCATATTGAGTGATTTTGAAAAATATCAAACGTATTATACAATTTATTCAAATAAAACCAATGTATTATTATTGACATAAATAGATAAGTACCCACATATATGCGGTTTGTAATTAAATATTTTATAACCCCTAAAAAAAACTAAAAACGAAAAAATAGAAAACAAAATTAGATCACCCGTAAAAATATATGATACATAAATTTCGAAACGAAGTTTCCGATGAAATAAATATATAGTTTAAAGAAAAAATTTTGGTGAAACAAATGCACTAAATAACTTTGGATATGATTATTAAACTTGTAATTTTTTGGTTTGTAATTGACATATTACCAAATTGTGGTTTATATAGAGGTGAGAAATTAGTTTTTTTTCTTTTTAGGATTACTTTTCTTAATCTAAATGAAAAAACTAAAGATTTGTTTTTCTTATATTAATTTTGCCTTTTAGGATAATTTTAAAAAAAAACAAAATTTAGTAACTTTACCTTAAAAGATTATGAATCGGTTATTAATTTTTCAGAATTTTTAAGTTTTTTTTATTATTAATCGATTTTTTTTTTATAACTTTCACTTGACCTTTGCCTCGATCAGGTGAGTTAACAAATTTAAAATATTCATCTTTATATACAAAGATTTCCGTATTCTAAACAATATAGTTTTTCCTTTTTAATTATTTTTTTGACTTTTATTCATTTTCTATTTAAGATTGTTATGAGTTTAATTTCCTTATTCTAATATGAAATATATATATATATATATATATATATATATATATATATATATATATATTTTAAACTTTAGATTTTATTTATAAATTTTGTTTAATTTCCTTAATCTATACTATTTTTTTTTTAACCTTTTAAGATTAGGAATTGATTATAAATTTTACTTTATTTTTTATAGTGATTTTTATTTTTAAAAATTGAAAATTTATTAAATACATATTAAAATCTTATCGATTAACTTAACACGTATCGCGATCATGCGACTTACTAATTTCAAAACATTATGCTTTTGATAAACTCCTTATATGGGTCATTACTCATTACCTTAGTGGGCTAAAGACGTCGAGAAAACTTCAAAAGGAACGACACTTTTGATGCCCTTGAGATGTTTAGTCTTTCATGAGAAGAAGAAAACTATTGAACAAAGAAATTATTGAAGACATGAAATAAAATAGAATTAAAAAAGCAAGATGAAACTCAATCTACATAACTTGAATCTTTCCTTCAACTTATGTTTGCAAAAAACCAATACAACACTTTATAAGATGTTCTTAGTATGAACTATATATGAGGCCAAAAAACATTACATATAGATTGTGTTTCTCTTCTCCATGATTTACTAGAAAGAAGGGTAAAAAAAGAGAGTAAAATTTTACCACAAAACATTTCAGAACTTGAAGCGTAGTCAAAACCCAGAAAAGATTGCTGAAACTCTCATCTGGTAAACAAAAATGAATGGTGTCGTCTGTTGCCACGCCGGTTTCTCTGGAGTTTCTTTTCCTGTAAATGTTTCTAACTTGCAGAAACCGTGTATCGTGTTCCCCCCAGAAGTTAATGGTCATTCACAGTTGTGCTCATGAACCTCTTTTACCGGTTTTGAAGCAATAAAGAAAATTAACTGTTGACTCGTTGATTGTAATCAGGAACAAGAGATTTCCGTCCTCATCATCTTCACCCTCTCTTCTCATACTTGTTTGCGAACTTCTTGAGTAATAGTCTCTGACGAAAGGCGAGATACTTATCTACACTAGTTCCAGCCCATTGCTGACAAAAGCTTTCATCGTTTGGAACCAATGAGCTAAGAGGGAATGGCCCTTTCCGCACCTTTTTTAACTCAACCAAGAAGCGGTGGCGCGGGCGTATCCTTTGATCCAAGGACAAGCTCAGGTACATTGGGTATTTAGTTAAAATGTGCACTTCATTCTTGAGCTCATTGACCAAATAAATGTACTTAGGCTTTAGATTATCTTCCAGTGAGAGAGACAAAACCTATTAAGACCAATATGAGAAGTATTTTAAGAGCAAAACTCAAGACATTCAAGTTTGAAAATGAATCAAGAAATCAACTAACCTGTGTAAGGCTAGTTAAGACTTTCAATATATCAGAATTGCACATCCCAATGCTTCTAAGGAAATTGATCCGGGGCAAGAACCCGTCATCAATACTGTAGTGAAGAAGCTGCGGATGTTTCTTCACCATCTTCACTACACTGTCTCTAGGTGCTCCTAACTCCTTGGAGAGGAACATGTAACGAGTGTTCCATGTTATATCAAGCCGCTGAACCAGAATCTGGGGGCTAAGTTGCACGACTTTGCCAACATCGTTTTCGTTTATCCCAACCTCTTCTATCAAATACCTTATTGTGGGTCTCAGGGAATTCTCAACACTGTAAGAGAACAGAGATGGAGTTACAGCAACTATCTGTCCTATTTTGGAATTGGGAATTCCCAGACCCATCAGAAAGGAAATGTGAGCTTTGAGATTGTTCTCAACCGTGTATTGAAGTATCTGTGGTTGTCTCAACAGCATCCTCTTGATATCTCTGTGTTTAACACCGACACTCAACAAGTAATCGAGTCTCTCTTGCGCTGATAAGACATTAATCTGAAGGGATGGCATGTGTCTCTCGTACATTTGAACAAAGTGTGATTCTTTCAGACCAAATGTGCTCAAGTAATCCAGGAGCGGTACCCATTTCGGATCTACATCGATCTCTTCTGAGAGCCGTGGGTATAGTTTCTCGACATATTTCCTCGAGCTCACCAAATGAATCAAAGAAAAACAACTAAGTTGCTTTCTCAACTCTATCTTTGTATCCGCCAGAGGAATTTGTGCAATCTGTTACCTTTCCTCGGCCATCTAAACGCCAAGAGTCCTTCTCCATCTTCTTCTTCTTCTCAGAGGCATTTCGAGTAATGCCAATATCTAAGTCGTCTTGATCAGTCTCGCTTTCTTCCGGGTTTTCCCAACTTTTCACGATCTCCTTCTTCCCACCTTCACATTAGCAAATCCACATCTTAGCAAATATAAAGCAATATGATATTCAAGTTTTTTTTTTTGCAGAAGCAGATTCAAATCAATCTCAAGTTCTATTTTTAACAGCTTTCAAGAATACTGTCAGAGCTAGCGGAATTGTTCTGCTTTCATTGATCGCGCATATACCCAAATATATAGTACATGACATTTAGGTTAATCACAGCACTAAACTAATGGGCTTGGGCTAGTAACATCTAGCCCAATACTCCCCCTCAAGTTGGAGCATGTAAATCGCAAATGCCCAACTTGCACAACAGAAAACGAAATTGGACACTCCCTAAAGCTTTAGTAAAAATATCTGCAATATGATCCGTCGTTCGAACAAAATATGGTTTGAGAAGACCATCATGAATGGAATCGCGAACGTGGTGACAATCAAGCTCAACATGTTTGGTGCGCTCGTGAAAAACCGGGTTATTAGCAATGTGCATAGCCGATTTGTTATCACAATGAAGTGGAAGAGGCCCGTCCTGCGTAACACCAAGGAACTGAAGAAGAGTAGTGAGCCACTTAACCTCTTTAGTAGTCCAAGACATAGAGCGATATTCTGCCTCGGTTGAAGAGAGTGCAACCGTGTCTTGCTTCGTTGTTTTCCAAGAAATAGGAGAACCGCCAAGAAAAAATACATAGCCTGTTAACGAACGACGAGTACGAGGACATGCGGCCCAATCCGCGTCACAAAAACCAGAAAGCTTTAAATCACCACCAACTGGATAGAAAAGACCTTGACCTGGCGTACCCTTCAAATATCGGAGAACCTTAAGCGCTGCGTCCCAATGAGCAGTGGTTGGAGCATGCATGAACTGTGAGAGAATGTGCACAGAATAACAAAGCTCAGGTCGCGTAAGTGTGAGGTAAATCAGACGACCAACGATGCGACGGTATTGAGCGGGATCAGAATAAGGAGGATGTGTAGAACGACCAAGCTGATGATTCTGATCCATAGGTATGGCCGCCGGTCTACAAGCAAGTAGACCAGCTTCAGCAATGATGTCGAGGCAGTACTTGCGCTGACATATAAACAACCCCTCAGCATTTCGTGCGATCTCTAGTCCAAGAAAATAACGAAGGGAGCCCAAATCCTTCATATGAAAACGACTATGAAGATAGTTCTTAAAGAAAGAGATAGTGTCGGAATCATTACCACCAATGACAAGGTCATCCACATATACGAGAACGTACATCTCAATCTGGCCGTTCACCAACGAGAAAAGAGAATAGTCCGATCCCGATTGACGGAAACCATAATCGAGAAGAGCTTTGTGTAGTGTAGCAAACCAACATCTAGGTGCTTGTCGGAGACCGTAAAGAGATTTCTTTAGCTTGCATACTTTGTGAGGAGACGAAGTAAGAAAACCTTGTGGTGGTCGCATATAAACTTCCTCATCCAAAGTACCGTGAAGAAAAGCATTGTGAACATCCATTTGATGGAGTTCCCAATTACGAGAGGCAGCAACATTAAGAAAGCTACGAACCGTTGTCATTTTGATAACAGGGGCAAAAGTCTCATCATAGTCAATGCCTTCTTCTTGGCGATTTCCAAGAGCGACTAAACGAGCTTTAAACCGCTCAATCGTACCGTCGGAATTAAACTTAATCTTGAATACCCACTTACTACCAATTGCTTTCTTTCCCGGAGGTAAGTCAACAAGATCCCAAGTATCATTATCTTCAAGAGCCTTAACTTCGTTGCCCATTGCATCACGCCATACATCAAGGTCCATGGCCTCCTTAAATGATCGCGGCTCCGTAAATGCAGTGACATTGGCGAGAAACAACTTGAAAGAATCTGAGAAACCATCACAACTCATGTAATTAGCAATGGGATAAGGAATACCTGATGAACCAGGGGAAGATACGGGAAGTGATTGAAGCGATGAGTGTGATGAGCCAACGGCTGAGTATGTGAGATAAGGTTCAAGCAGTACGGATTTCTTCTTTTCACGCATACCACGACCCAGATTTTCAGTAACTTCAGAAGGAGAAGCCGCAGTTCCCGAACTGAAATGGAATTCCTCTGAAACGATAGGCGGAGATGATGGAGTAATATTTGTGTCTATAGCTGGCAAAACAGTGTCGGTCGTAGAAGTCACAGGCAGCACCTCATTCGTGGAATCTACTCCAAGAGAATCAGAGGAACTCCCCCTTAATGCTGAATCTCGGGAAGTAGCAACAACATGAGAAGAATCATCTTCTTCAACCGCCAAGGATGGCGTAACCAAAGGTATTTCGGGCTGCGGTGATGAGGCAAAAGGAAAGATGCTTTCATTGAAAACAACATCACGAGAAACAAAATACTCTTGTCGCTCAAGATCAAAGACCCGCCAACCTTTTTGATTATAAGGATAGCCGACAAAAATACAGCGTGTCGCACGTTCATCAAATTTCCCACGAATCTTCGTGCCTTTATGGGCGTAGCACAAGCACCCAAAAATACGGATATGATCAAATGCAGGTGGTGTGGCATACAGAATTTCATATGGCGTCTTACCATCAAGAATAGACGATGGCGTACGATTAATAAGGTAACATGCAGTGAGTACGCAATCACCCCAAAACTCAAGCGGAAGAGTTGCTTGAAAACGTAGCGAACGAGCCACATTGAGGATATGACGATGTTTCCGTTCTGCGCGACCGTTTTGCTGCGGTGTGCCAACACATGAAGTCTGATGAATGATACCGTGAGATGCAAAATATGTTTTGAGGCACATGAATTCCGATCCATTGTCACTACGAACTATACGAACCGTGGTTTGAAATTGTCGTTCAACCATGGTGCAAAAATTTTGAAGAATAGAAGACACTTCACTCTTTGTACGAAGCAAGAAAACCCAAACTGCCCGTGAGCAGTCGTCGACAATGGTAAGAAAGTAAGAGGAGCCGCAAGTTGTAGCAACACTATACGGACCCCAAACATCACAATGAATGAGAGAAAAAACTGCATCTGCTTTATTATCACTTTCTGAAAAAGACAAACGGGGATGTTTCGCCCGAACACAAATGTCACAGGGACCAGTAGAAACATCACTAGAAACATCAAAACTAATCAAAGAAGACAACTTAGATATTGAAGACATCGCAGGATGACCCAACCGTTGATGCCAAAGTTCACGTCCACAAATCTGCTTAGCCGCATTAGCCTGAACCTCAACAGCTTCACGGAAATAGTAAACCCCATCACACTCATTACCGGCTCCAATCAGCATCCTCGTAAACCGGTCCTGCAAGTAACACAACTTATCAGAAAAAATTGCAATGCACGGTTTTTCTTTCAACAAACAAGCCACAGAGAGAAGTGTGTTGGTCAAGTAAGGGACAAATAAAATCGAAGACAAAACAACAGAGCCTCCTAGGCACATTTTGCCACGACGAGTTGCCATAGTAGTGGTACCATTCGGAAGACCAATAGGACACGGAATAATGTCATAAAGATCAAACAATAAATCAAGCTTTCCCGTCATATGATGAGAAGCTCCCGTGTCCATTACTATACCCGAAAGACGATCAGAGGATGGTGGTTTGTCCTTTGTCAACAGATTAAGCAATTGACCCCACTGAGCATCGTTGAGAGGAAGCCCTTGACGATCAGCGTCAGTGATGGTGTTTTGCTGTCCAACATTGTTGGAGTACTCCCGAATTTGTATGTTGTTTGCACGGCCATATCCTGAGTTGTTGGGATGACCACGATTAGCACTCGAACCACCACGACCTCGGCCGCCTCCTCCAAACTGTGAGGAAACGCCACGGCCACGGCCTGTAGTACCAGAATCGGGAAAACCATGAAGTTGATAACATCGATTCACGTCATGACCCGTTTTTCCACAATGAGAGCATTGAAAAACAGAACGCCCTCGACCCGTAGAAGATCCCACTTGTGCCGAGAAACCGACACCTTCTGGACGAGCATCAGCAACGCGAGTCATGTTCTGATGACGTTCTTCCTGCACCACCATGGCAAACACGCTATCAAGTGTCGGAGATGGTTGCATACACAATATGTTGGAACGTGTTGTTCCAAAACGACTATTATCCAAACCCATAAGAAACTGAGATTTACGAGAACGTTCACGTTTTGCCAAAATCTCTTTTTGCTTCTCACAAGTGAAAGATCCACAACAACAATCAGAAATCGAATCGTAATCTTCCAAGTCATCCCACATCAATTTCAGTCTTCCAAAGTAATCCTGAACAGACTGACCATCTTGTTTAAAAACAGCGACCTCAGCTTGCAATTCATAAATGCGGGCCTCGTTGCCAACCGAGAAACGACCGCGAAGACCTTCCCATAACTCATATGCTGTATCCGTGCAAGAGATTGAAGTCCGAAGCTTTGGTTCTATCGTGTTGAGTATCCAAGCGACCAACATAGAGTTGACAATTCCCCAAAGCTTGATCTTGTCTGCATCGGAGGATTGTGGTTTGGTCACCGTGCCGTTAATGAAACCAAGTTTGTTCTTGGCTTTGAGAGAATTTCGCATCAATTTAGCCCATCTCTCATAATTAGAGCCAATAAGAACAACAGAGCAGATAATGTTGCCCGGATCCGCAGAAGAATTCAAGTGGTAATCATTCAAAACAGTAGACTCTGTAGTCCCTGTAACAGTGGAGCGATTAACGCTTTCTTCATCACCAGCCATCGTGAAAAACGGAGACGAGAATAAAATAACCTTCAAAAAACCAGAGAAACGGCGAAGACGAAGACGGCTCCGCTGATGAGCTTCGTCTTGTCCAACGAAGACGAAGACGAAGAACGAAGAGGAAAAATAGAGAACAAAACAAAGTAATCCCAAAAAAAATTAAGAACTTGTCTCTGATACCATGTCAGAATAGCTAGCGGAATTGTTCTGCTTTCATTGATCGCGCATATACCCAAATATATAGTACATGACATTTAGGTTAATCACAGCACTAAACTAATGGGCTTGGGCTAGTAACATCTAGCCCAATAAATACACAAACCTTTCTTAGCAATGGTTTGCTTCTGCGACTTAGGTTTCTTCTTTTCATACTCTGACACCTCTGCGTAGTCATCCTAAAGAAAACATGAAGAAAAAAACCCAAATTTCACTCTTTTTAACAAGTTCCACTAATCACACACCCTTAAAGAACCACAAAGATCAAGAATTCAACGGCTAGTTTCGCTTTTCCTGGAAGCACAAGAAGAAGAAGAAGCCACGGTTTGATGGTAGTAAGTAATCGACGGCTCAGAACGCCATCGGCTCTCGGCGAACTCGCTGACACGGTGGCGGAGACGGGCAAATCGGAGATTACGTGGCAGATTATAGTCGGAACTATCGGTAATTTAGCTAACAAGTGATGTAATTAAAAATGTATTTTTTTTTGTTATGCGAATCAATGTGATCTTGCAGCTGGAATCACACCCTTCGTTGTTGCAGGTGTCGAATTCAGCAAAAGAATAGTATGTGACTAAGATATTTTATACATGTATACACACACATGTATATATATTTGCCATTGTCCATTGAAATTGAGTTTTGGTTTCAGATTGCACAGAAGAGATGTGAAGAATGTAGAGGAACAGGACTTGTTTTTAGAGACAAAAAATACTTTCGTTGTCCCGGATGTGGTAAACTTCGATTTCTCTCTTTCTTTTTTAATATTTTGAGGAGAATTCAGACAAGAAGCTTCAGTGATTTTTTTTGGATGCTTGTTTGTTTTCCGGTCTGTTTGCAGGCGGGTTTCTTCCATGGCAGTCATGGAGAAGATTCTTTACAGGCTGATGATGAATTAAAGGAGGAGACTCTCGATTACATTTAAATATTTGTGTATTTTCACAACACATTTTGGAATTTTAAAAAAACAAACAAATATGTTGGGAGATAGTTTGAAATCAAGACCAGTATATCTCTCTCTCTCTATCTATCTTAGTGTATCGTCATGATATACATACAATATATATATATATTTTATAGATCATAGATTACACAGATTACACAGAACAATCTTGTTCCATTCCTAACCTAAGAAGAATCAAGATAAAGAACGGAAGCAAAGAGCCTTTGTTTTTCTTTTCTTGTGTTACTGTGGTTGGCTTGTGGAGACCATCCTCTTCTAGGGACCAGATTGTATTCTCCCTATGTTATGCGGATATGGGTAAGAGGACGAGATGTCACCTGTTTGAGCCTCGTTTGCGGTCTCTCTCGAGCCATTATATTGATGATTCATACCGGCGTTTAAGCTATTAGCATAGTAGGATCCCATGGGAGGTCCATGAACAAACCTGAATCCAGCAGATCCATTGGTTTGAGCTTGTTGTACAAATTCAGAACGAATATGATGTTGTTGTTGTTGCTGATGTGAAGAATGCTCGTTTGATGTATGGTCAGGACCGCCAGATGCGATTCCAACACCCAAGTCGAGGCTGATTGTGTCAGTGGTCTCTTCTGGTCTGAATCTGGGTGCTGTCATGTCATGGTTGTTGTTGTTGTTGTTAGACCTTGCGGTTGGTACATCGTGATTGTGTTTGCCTTCGTATGTGGTTATTACAGCTTTTGGATCGTGCGATGCTCTCTCCACATGTTTTCTCACTGGACATCCAGTAGCCGTGCATTTGTAATAGCTCCTACATTAGCCCAATCAAAGATACATGTAAATTCCAATCGTCATACATTAACACATTTGAGCAGAAACAGCTAGACCATTGTGATAGAGGAGCATTTGACTCTCGTGTTCTAACCAAAACTGTAAGTTGCTAAAATAGAGTTTTTACATAGACATTATATAATTCAACTAACAGAGATATAGACTCAATTAGTCTAGCTCTAGTTCTTATAATCATGCGGGTGAATGTGTACCCGAGTAGAAAGCATGAAGTTTAGTTGTTATATATTTCTCAGTCCTTTTGGAAGTGCTGTGTACGAACCTGGGATTAGGGTTGCCTCTTACAACTTTCTGCCCGTATTTACGCCACCTATATCCATCATCCAATATGTCAACTTCACTCAGAGTTTGAACAACAACGCGAGGCTCTCTTATGGGTTTCACAAGTGAAGTTATTTCCATGGCCCCATCCAACCTCCTGCATAAAAGTCACAAGAAAGCATCCAGTGTGTGTCAAAACACATTTTCATAGCAAGCAACCTTAAACCTCTGTTTTTAATTCTAATACCTTCGTTTTGAGAAATGGATCATTGTCGTCCATATCATCGTTGTTCCGATTTGACAATGCAACGTCTCCCCCATCGTCATTTGCAGAGACTGGAGATACATCTGGATTACCGTTTTGCTCGACAGGAGGAGACAAGTTGTATAAGCTAGATCCCTTCTCTGCAGAGCAGAAGGAAAAATGAAGTTACACGATGTTGAAGGAAAATAGTACAAACGTGTCTCTAGTTTAATGTATATTTACCATCGCGACCATTTAAAGAAGAATACTTGTCCAGCCTTTCTTCTTGTGCCGCCATAACAAGACCACCTGAGTTCCGGCGACTAGGCTGAGGTTTAGGATGGTCATGTGTTCCCTTGTATACAATCTCTGTAATCTGTCCGTCGTGAGAGCTCTCGAATAGCTTTTTCACTTCACAATTAGGATGTGTGCATTTATAATAGCTCCGTGGAAATTCACTTCCTTTGACGTGCTTTTGACCGTATTTTCTCCAGTTATATCCATCATCAGCCAAGATCGGTGGTGCACTTCCTCTGGAATCGTTTTGGGATGTCTGGATTGATTCATCTGGATCAGATCTCTCGGAGCCTGATGGTGTTGTCTGATGAGGAGCAGTTTGTGGGCTTATCTCACGTGAGGAAGCTGCAGCCTCAGTGGCTGAAGATGGTGAGTGTTTGAAACTGTGGCCTTGGCTTTGAAACTGGAGTGGCGCATCACTTCTATGCTTGTCTAGCTCTTGCATAGAACTTGAAATCAATAAAGCTGTTTTTTAGACAACCACAACAATGAAAACAAGACTATACAGAATTATTCAAATGTGTTGAGAAA